>CP125978.1:365254149-365663889 GCA_030063025.1 Avena longiglumis | reverse complement strand
AGAACTTCGGAGGCAAGATGGAGGGAACCCACCTCGAGAAGAGGGATCAAGTCAAAACTTGAGGAGAACAAGAGAACAAGCTGGTAGCTAAACGGACTCTGTGGCGGGGCTATGTAAGGAGGCTCTTGCCGATACGTGTGGGCAAAGCATCAACCAGGATCGATGGCATTTTCAAGCACCTTACTACACAAGGCGTGATTCTATGGGACAACCATTGGAGGTGTCGGGGCCATCCGGTGAGCATGTCGGGTGGATCATCTCGACTTCATGTTGTATGATGGCGAGAAGGAGTTGGACAAGCGCCCATACCTCGCTTAACCCGCAACCATGACATTCTTGCAATCAAGAAGGACTAGACCCTCGCCATCCTTGTGAAGGAGGCGCCAAGTCACTTCGCCGCCATCTGCTTGACAATAAGGATCGCATCATTGCCATATGCCGTCACAAGGTGTCATCTTTGGAAGAAGACCATCCATGAAGCGGGACATGCAACTTGAGGAGAGGGAGAGCGAAGGAGAAGATATCCATGGAGATCCCTACTCCTACCTCGGTGATATGATGATGACTACTGGAGGACCTCGACATGGACTTCCACCTTTGATGATGATGATTCCGCCTTCATTGATGATGGAAAAGCCACCAGACGGATTCGATGAGTAGTAGCACTTGAGCAGCACTACTCGTTAGGTGTGAGTTGTATCCGGTCCCCAAGCATATACGTAGCTTACCACCGAATGGTTCCTAAAACCATCACCCATTATCCTAATAGTGTAATGTGTTTGTATTGGGTGCTACGAATGAATGAAAAGTTGCTAGTTGGCAAAACGAGTAAAATTCAAAAGTTTAAAAAGCTTTCAAAACAAATCCACAGAACCTTAGAAATTTCCCTCTTGTCTCACTATCTATCTCAATCTTGAGGATGACTCGCTTGGAAATCCACGAGGAGGCCGGTTCATCTAGGGACCCAATGCTTCAAATCCTACAAATGTTTGGTTCTTGTGGCAATTAAAGGTGGAAGAAATTTGAATATCAAACTAATTTAGCCCACCCTTCAACTGAGATACTTTCCGGATGGCCAATAATAATGGAGGCCATGGAAACCGGGATAACCATGGATCCAAGCTCAAGAACTTTCAAACACCAATCCTCCCATGTTTGCAGTAAGTCACCAAAGAGCCATTAGACCATCCACTATGTGAGGTAAAGAGATTCTAATCGTCTCTCTCCCTCTCTTGAATCGGTTCGATACATTCAAAGAATCGGCTCATGAGCCCTAACACAACTGAATCAAATATTTGGATTCGGTTCTTTCACAGCAAAAGTAAACATGCATGTATGGGTCAAGGTGTCCTACCCCACATAGTGCAGTGAAGAAAGATAGATATTGGAAGAATAGGCATGCATCGCATGTATAAAAATTATTAGTTGCATGTGTGTCCATCTCTGCATTGAATCGAGTCGTACATAGCAGCAAAATAGTATCGATTCTACAACTATGGCATATTTTGGTATGAGGCGAACCCACATAGTACATGGCCTTAGATGCCGATGTTGGCCTTTCTGCGAGACCATGGAGAATAGCCCCGGCGTCCACGGGGAGTGGAGGCCAATGAGAAATCTTGTATTTACCCATTATCTCACGGAAGGTGATGCAAGAGCTTGGTGGAATAGCATTCATACCATGTGGAATGGAGGATAGATGATGACTTGGGACAGATTCAAACTCAAGTTCGGCCGAACCCATATGCCACCAGAGTTTGATTTTGCGGATGAGGATGAATTCAAGGAGCTGAAGCAAGGAAGGATGACCGTGGTAGAGTCAATCCGTGGAAAATTTACATCTTTGTCTAGGTATGCCCCCCAGTGAGATTGATGCTGAAGAGCCAGAAGAAGGAGATTCTTGAATAGTGCCGCATGATGAGATCTTGACGAGACAGTGCCGGTCAACATTACCTTCGTGACCTTGAAGATTTAGTGGATTCTACAATCCGGATGGAAGACAAAATCAACCAAGCCAACGAGAATACATGGCGTCAGATGATGCATCGGCGATAACCCGGTATCCGCCCATACCCCGAAGTACCGTGGCTGCTTATACTGCGAGGATATGCGAAATAATAGACCCCCTATGTCCCGTCCGAATTAACTCCAACCATGGAGGAGGAAACCCACAAGGCCGGAGGAAACCACAACAACAACCTCGGCAACTCCAACAATTTCAACCGTGCCTTTGCCCAAGTCCATTGTAACAACAACACCAACAACAATCGCCCCAAGGTGGAAGCAATGTCGGTACTGTTGCAGGAAAGACAAGTCTCTAATTACTTGTTTTGAATGTAGAGTCGAGGTCACTACTCAATGAGTGCCCCAAAAGCTTGCAATAACCAATGTGAATTCACCGGCTCAATACCAATGCGTGTTCATCACGGAAGGAGATTTTCCCCAGAACTCACTCAACATGCAACCGTTCTGTTTCACATGAATCTTGAAGAAGCTTCGAAATGCAGAGATGTAAATGCTGGGTATGTTTTCTATTAACTTTCAGTACTTGCAAGAGTGTTGTTTGATTCGAGCATCGCACTCATTCGTTCTGAGAAGAATTTGCATGCACGGTAGATTCAACGAGCGAAATTGAAGCATGTTACGATAGTTCAAATACCGGTTCAACCACCAAAGCTAGACAAATTTGCAAGCCGTATCTATCGAATCCATGGAATATATTTTATGCTAATCTAATAGTACTTGGAACCAAAGGTTTGGAAGTAGTACTAGGAATGGATTGGATGTCAAAACATAAAGGATTAATCGACTATGCCAAGAAAGCCATAACCATGACTATTACCCACTTTGGAGTGTCGATGAGAGCATGTATTTGAGACTTTGCCCGTCAATTCAAGTGCAACAAGAGTCTAGCCCAACCAACCATTGACCAAGTTAGGTAGTCTATGAATACCACAGCGTATTCCTAGATGAATTGCGGTATGCCCCAGTCGGGATATCGAGTTTATCATTGAACTAATCCACAGGCTGTACCCATAGGTCGGAGACACGATAGTATGAACCCGTATGAATTAGTGGAGCTAAATAAGCATTTGGATGCTATCTTTGAAGATAGGTTTGATTGAACCAAGTGCGTCGCCATGGAGATCACTGTCTTGTTTGTGGATAAGAAAGATGGAGGTAACGTTTGTGCCTGATTATCGGAAGCTAAATGATGTCACCATTAAGAACAAGTACCTTGCCGAAGATAGAAGATCTGTTTGACCCGGTTATTTGGTGCCAAAGTGTTTTCTAAGATTGATCTTAGAACTGGTTATCATCAACTCAAGATTTGTGCAGCGGATATTCCAAAGCTGCCTTCACCACGGATATGGATTGTATGAGTACCTTGTCATGTATTTTGATTAACCAATGCCCCGCTTATTTCATGAATCATGAATAAGATTTTATGAACTTCTGGATAACCTTGTCATTGTTTTATCGAAGATATTACGATATATTCCAAATCGGGAAGACCATGAGCTACACCCGGGACCATCCTTGAAACCCTTAGAGAGCATTAGTTGTATGCCAAGTTTAGCAAATGTGAGTTACGGTTAAGCGAAGTAGTTCCTAGGACATATCGTGTCGGCGGGAGGAATTCTTTGTCGATCTCACCAAGATTAAAGATGTTGAAGAATGGAAAGCCCCAACCACTCAAACCCAAGTTCGCGCATTTCTTGGATTAGCGGGATAATACATAAGTTCGTAGAAGGATTCTCAAGCATTGCAAGACCCATGACCCAGTTGTTTAATAAAGATAAGAAGTTTGAATGGACGGACAAATGTGAAGCAAGTTTTCAAGATCTCAAGAAGAGATTGATTTCAACCCAATCTTGATTATCGAGGATATTAAGAAGCCTTTTGATGTGTATTTTGATGCATCAAGATTGGTCTCGGATGTGTTGATGCAAGTAGGCAAAATCATATCCTATCGTCAGACAACTGAAGAAACATGGCGGAATTACCCTACCCATGACCTCGAACTAGCATCCATAGTTTTAGACTTGAAGACATGGCAACATTACCTCATGGGTAACATTGTGAGATTTATTCGGATCACAAGAGCACAGTATATTTTCACCGAAGGAGCTAAATATGAGGCAAAGGAGATGGATAGAGTTAATCAGGACTATGATCTTGGCATTCACTATCACCCAGCAAAGCCAATGTGGTAGCGAGATGCTCTTAGCAGATTTCGTGTCAATTGAACACCATGATAAAAGAAGCCCAACCAAGTTTGCATGAGGAGATGGAAAATTTCAGAATGGAGCTAGTTAGTGAAGGATTTTGGCTAGCATAGAACTTCAACCCACTTTGATCGGTCGGATCAAGGAGGCAGAAAGTAAATTCTAGTATCGGCGAAATCAAACGTCATATCGGTACAAGGAAGGTGCAGTTCATCGAAGATTAAAGAGTTTTGTGGTATAAAGGGCGAATGTGTGTGCATGATTGAGTTGAAACAAGCTATTTTGCAAGAAGCTCATGATACTCTTTACTCCATCCACCTTGGAGGAACCAAGATGTATCGAGGATTTGAAGACAATTTTGGTGGCACAAGATGAAGAGAAATAAAAAGCTACATAGCCAAATGTGATATACATCGGAGAGTCAAAGCGGGACATCGAGACCCGAGGACTTTTTCAACCTTATGGATCCCGAATGGAAATGGGATTCAGTTGGAATGGATTTTATCACGGTTTGCCTACATCTAGTAGAAATGACTCTATTTGGGTCATAGTAGATAGACTTTCTAAAGTAGCTCATTTCTTCTGGGTCAAGACTACTTATCGAGCTCGAAGCTAGCGAGTTGTGTAGGGATTCGTAGCATGGAAAACAAAAGTTTTCTATCATACAAACAAACAAGCCAAGATCTATCTACTAGATTGTAGCAGTCGATGGAATAACTCACCATCGAAGATTCCAAAGTGTTTAACGAGGATTCTCGTGGGTGATGTAGTACTCTTCGATCTCAAGATCGCGTAGAAGATCCTTCCGTGCTGCGTTAAGCGGTGCTCCTTGATCGGTCACATGTTGATCGATGAAGACCTTCCTCTCCTTGTTCCAGTGACGGAGGTTGTAGCACTCTCCTGCAATTCCTGACTGGCGTGGTGCGGAAGTAGAGGGAGATCTCATGAGCTTAGCCTGGCGGGCGAGTATGGTGGAGTATGAGAGTCCTCGACCATCTAGGGTTTAGACACGCCGAGGAGGGGGCTAGGCCAGTGGCTAGGGTTGCTAGGCGGCGGTTTTCCCTAGGGCGGAGGCGGCAACAGGTGGCGGCGCCTGCGGCTTAGGGTTTGGAGGAGAGGATCTTGTGTGTCTCTAGGAGGGAGCCCTGCCCCTCCTTATATAGGTGGAGGTGCTGGCCGACCAAGGGGAGGGAGGGGAGTCCCTCCCCAACTCGGCTTGGTGGTGCGCCGGCAGTGGGGAGGAGGGACTCCTCCCCAACTCGGTTTCCTCCTCTTTTTCCACTTCCCAAAAATAGCCGTTTGACTTTCAAACTAGCCGTTTGACTTTTCAAACTAGGATTTGATTTAATCCTCTATTTTGTTCAGCGATGACACTTAGTACATGATGCAATCATACAAACTTGGTATAACACATTCATGTACCCTTCCCCTCTAGAGTGCCGGACATTCCGGAACCTTCTAGAACATTCTCG
The DNA here is from genome assembly GCA_030063025.1 of Avena longiglumis. Classification (NCBI taxonomy): domain Eukaryota; kingdom Viridiplantae; phylum Streptophyta; class Magnoliopsida; order Poales; family Poaceae; genus Avena; species Avena longiglumis. The sequence goes on along the minus strand of CP125978.1, from coordinate 365,658,188 downwards.
ATGAAAACACCGGAACCATTCTCCAACTCCGAAACGGGACTTTCCTTATATGAATCTTATTCTCCGGACCATTCCGGATCTCCTCGTGATATACCGAATCCCATTCGAGACTCCGAACAACATTCGGACTCTTTCTCATCATTCCATAACTACTCAAACAACGTCGAATCCTTAAGTGTGTCTCCCTACGGTTCGTGAATTATGCGGACATGATCGAGACACTTCTCGATCAATAACCAATAGAGGAATCGAAATTCATATGGCTCCACATATTTCTCGATTACTTTGTGATCGAATGAACCACTTACATACGATACCAATTTCCCTTTGTCTCACGATAGTTTACTTATCCGAGGTTATGATCGTCGGTATCTACGCATACCTAGTTCAACCTCGTTCGATAAAATACTCTTTTCTCGTTCCGTGATATGTGATCCCTTGTGAGCCGGTCACATGCTTGCAAGCTAATTGGATGACATTTCACCGAGAGGACCAGTATATCTATCCGTCATATGGATGGACAAATCCCACTCTTGATCCATGTGTTTCAACCAATACTTTCCGAACACTCAATGCCACCTTTATAGCCACCCAGTTACGGTGTGGTGTTTGATGTCATCAAAGCATCCATCTGGTAAAGGTGATATGCATGATCTCATGGTCGAAGGAATTAGGTTACTATGTATCAGAAAGCATATAGCAATTGAACTATTAAAATGACTTGATCTTTATGCTACGCTTATCTATAGGAGTATGTCCACCATATCATTCTCCTAACGATATGATCTTGTTGTTAATAACATCTCAATGTTCATGATAGGGAAACCACAATCATCTATTAACCAACAAGCTAGTATTATATAGAGGCTTTACTAGGGACTTCAAATTAAGTTTACAAATCACACAAGTATTAATGTTTCCTTGTTAATACTATTATAGCATGAATGTAAACATTTATCATAAACACAAAGATATAATAATAACTACATTTATTATTGCCTCTAGGGCATATCTCCAACATGTTGTACATTGCTAGGATAGTCAGTTTGCATGGAATCCCCAAGAACATTGTGTCGGATCGAGGAACCCAGTTTACCTCGAGATTTTGGAAGAAAGTCCAAGAAGGATTGGGAACCAAACTGGATTTCAGCATAACTTATCACCCACAGACTGATGGAAAAAATGGAGCGAGTAAACTAGATACTCAAAGATATGTTGAGAGCTTGTGTGTTGGAATATGGATCTAAATGGGAGGACTGTCTGCCTTTCGTAGAATTCTTATACAACAACAGTTACCAAGCCAGTTTGCAAATGGCCCCATTTTAATTTATGTATGGAAGGAAGTGTCGTACCCCACTGAATTGGTCGGAAGTAGGAGAGAGTCAGATTTTCGGAACCAACATCCTAAGAGAAGCCGAAGAGAAAGTTCACAAGATCCGTGGGTACCTGGAGACCGCCCAATCCAGACAGAAGAGTTATGCCGACAAGAGACGTCGAGATCTAGCCTTCAATATCAGAGATTTTGTGTATCTGAAAGTATCACCCTTGAAAGGAATGCAGTGTTTCCAACTCAAAGAAAAGCTTGCACCCATATATATTGGACCCTTCAAGATTTTGAATCGCCGAGGATAAGTATCAGATCATCTGGAACTGCCAGAGGAGATGTTAGCTGTGCATAATGTGTTCCACATCTCGCTACTTCACAAATGCCTAGAAGTTCCAGAGAAGACCGAAGTTTTCAAGAATATTGATCACCGAACCATAGAGTTCAACAAGGACCTAACTTATCGTGAACTACCCATTTGTATTTTGGAAGAAGCCTTCAGAACCACCAAAACCCGGAGTATCAAGTTTCTCAAGATCGATTGAGTAACCATCTTGAAGAAGAATCTACTTGGGAGCGATAGGATTACATTAGGACTGAGTTTCCAGATCTCTTTAGTTCCTAGTTTTATTTTTCTTAAATCTCGGGACGAGATTTTGTTTAAGGAGGGAGGGTTTGTAACATCCCAAAAATATTAAACAAGATTATCAAGTTCTAATCACCCAAGTTTAGGGTTAACAAAAACTTTTATTATTAAAATTAATACATGTGTGTGTGTGTGTGTGAGTAATGCATGAATGATTGCATTTGCCATGTTTGATTTCTATGAATGATAAGGATTAGTTTAAATATGAAAACAATATCATCTAGATCATTTCCAAGCAGAATCAAATAAAGAGAAAATCAAATATAAGAAATATGAGCAAATGGTTATTTTGGCCAAACTTGTTCACTAGACCACTTTGGGTGTTCCTAGTCAAAGATTTCTAACAGAAACAAATCCAATTCTTTTCACCGCTTTCTAGACCAAGTAACAATGAACCCAAAACCACTTTACAAACCAACAAAAACAAATTCCAAATCTATTTAAAGGACAATTCAAAATTGAATCCTTAATAGGTACTAAGATGGCCATTTCTCAAAAAACCAACCAAACCAATTCCCCTTGGAAAACCCTAGTAGCCACAAACTACCAAGCTGATGACAAGATCACTCACCAAAATTCATCCAAAAATTCAAACTTTGAATTCATGCGGCCATTTCATCAAACACCCGGAAGACACAGATAAACCTTGCCTAACTTCTACTGTGGTGAGCAGTAATTGATCAAAACCTTGTCCCCATTTCACTCCCCTGGTCTCCCCTAGTACCCAACACTACATTGAAGCAGCTCCCCTTCACTTCTTGGACTAGTGCCGCGCCACCCGAGCCATCCTTGCCGGTCGAGCATGGAAAACTCGCAGGAGCTACCCACGTGCCCGTCACGATGTGTAGGAGACATGCCACCGTACACCGCCACTCCCTGGCCACCCTCGATCAGCAAGTCATGGATCACCCAGAAATGCCACCCAATTCTTTGCAGCAGCCATGCCGAGAAGCGCGCCCAGCGGCCGACATGCGCTGCAGCTGCGCCTCGCTCTCATCACGCGTACCTACACTCGCCATGACCCTAGCTACCTCCCAGACATGCCCGTTCGCCACTGCACGACCAGTAGCCCCTGTACGCCGTCTCGAACACCGCCGTTTCCACGCAGAGCACGGACCGCTCCCGACCATCCTCGACCGCCCCGTGCCACGCCATCACGCGCATGAAGACCGCCAGGAAAGACCGCGTCTCCCCTACCCTCAGCCATGCACGTAGCTCACTGCAACTACGTCGCCGGAGGAGCTAGACCATGCCGCTCGGTCCCCATCGCTGGTGTATAAATAGAGGCCACACAGCCCTCATTATCCACACCATCTCACTCCCTGTAGCATCCCATTTGTCTAACAACTGTAATGCTACTTGGTTTAGTAATATAATGACTACTTCCCTCACATAATTGTTGCATCATCATTATATCATGCTCATGTCATCATGCCACCTTGCATTTGTGCAACATACAAAAACCCTTTTTGCTTTGGTTCTTGTCTCATATGCATTATTATTTGTATTTGCCTCTTGATATTGTATTTGGTTCTTGATATATTGTTTAAATGCCCAAGTTGAGTTGGGGCATATCTTTTATTCCACTTCACCACCCTTTCTTTCACCACATTATAATTCCACCATTCCATTATCCATGAGTTGTATTCTATTTTCTTTTGAATTTTATCTAGCTCATGGAGATAGGATGGATCAATTCAAATTCTTTTGCTTGGCCTTTACTCCACATTTGGGGATGCATAGGAATAATGCCATGCTCATTATTTTGTTTTCACAAGATTAAGACATGGCATTTAATACCCTTGCATGGGCCATGCAACCATAACCATCCTTTGTCCTCTTTGAGTTTTATTTGAATTCTTGAGTGGATCATCTTCCATCTCATCTCTCTCCCTCTGTTTTGTTTTCTACAAGCTTTGGATCCATGTGAAGGTTCTCTAATTCTACAAATGATTTTTTTATCCAAATTGCAAAACCTCAAATCTTCATGTTCTTGTAAAATGCCCCAATTGACACATACACACTATGTATGTGGGCATTCTCTCTCCTTATGCCTCTTGTTCTCTCTTGCCTCTCCTCATGGTCAAAACCTCCGTTCCAAAAATCCCCTGAAAAAGTTCCAAAGAATTTGAAATTAGAAGCTGGTTTAAATTTGAAATAGAATGAAAACAAACAAAACAAATAAAAATAAAAAGAAGAAGAAAACTGTGAGAGAAGCGTGACCTACAGGCCTTACAGCGCGGACAGCCCACTCGGGGACCTTCTCTTCCTCCTCGCCACCTCTTCCACGGCCCGACCCTTCACCTGCCAGCTCTGTTCTTCTTCCTTGGCGACTGACGCCGTTCCTCAGCTCCCTCTCTCTCGCGGAGAGGCGGAAGCGGAGCCGGTCGCAGTCCTTAGTCGTCAGCGTCACCGACCACGCCCCTCTTATTATCCCCAAGCCACGAGTCCCTCCCCGGGAACCCTAGCCTCCCTCTCGTGTCGCCGCCATCCCCTTTTTCCTGTTCTTCCACCGCAGAGGCCATGGCCACCGTCTAGCGCGTAGTATACCCACCTCGCCGCCGTCCGGATCCATTGAGGCCTTTCTTCGGAAGCAGTATGGTACCAGGAGCTGGGTGGAGGAGGCCTGGAGCAGCTGCAGAACCTCAACGACGCCGTGCACGCACGCCGCGGTAGCAGCCGACTTCACCGGCCACGCCAGCTCGCCGCCTGCTTCCTCTCCGCCTCCCGCACGCTCTGGCTAGGCCGGGGACGCGCGCAAGGTGAGCCGAACGCCCTGGTTTCTCTCCGTCCCGTGTATCCTCTCGCTCGCCGACGCGCCGCGCCGCGCTCACCGTCTGTGTATAGAACGCGGTCGACAGCAGTGACAGCAGCAGCTATTTTTTTCCCCCGCCTCAGTTCCCCATCGTGCCCCGCGCGCTGTAGGCCTCCTCCGGCGATGACCCCTTGATGAAAGTCGTAGCCCTATCTTCACTCTTCAACTTTCATTTTTGCATCTTGGCGAGATTCGTAGTATGTTGCTCGCCATCGTCTCCCAAAGTTTGGCCAAACGCTGTTTCACACTGTCGAGATTCAGTTTCCCCTGGACACTTCTTTAGTTCAGAGAACGCCTGCGGCTGTTTTCCTCTAAGGTCCCTGGTGTTTCCAGATTGAACCCGGCGTCCACCTCCTCGGCCCACATGTCAGCCACCGATCCATCTTGTAGAAGGACCCCTGGGTTTTCCAGGCCCTAAACCCGCGGTCCTTCCCCTCTTCTGTACACGTGGGTGGCCCAGTCAGCCTGGCCCCACTTGGCTGTGGCTGTGGCTAGGACTGGGTGGAGTGACAAAAGGTTTTCGGTTTGTCTGTTTTATTTCAAATCTATTTTAAATTAATTCAAATTCAAAATTAAATCTGTTTTCAAATAACTTTTAAATTATAAATCCAAATAATACAAATAATATATGTTTTCAAATAAGAAAAATATGAGGAATTCAAATATGCCCTTCAAAATATATTTTGCACACTTTAATTTCCAAGTTGAATTATATTACAATAAATTCCCTTTTCTTAATTAATTAATAACTTTTGTTTTATAAATCCAAATTTAACAAATGATATGTCTAAAATGATCAGCTCGACGAGACCTTTCTGTTTATGCATTCCATGTTTTGAATTGCAGCATGCATCATATAAATATAAAGTATACAGCAACTAATATGACAATAAAATGTGACCAAAACTCAATAAAATGACTTATTCTTGTATTCCACACCTCACCCATGCCATGCTACTTTAATGCCATGCAAATTGTGCATCATTCATCATGGCATGATTGTTTGCTTGTCGCATGTTATTCATATGCTTGTGCACTTTATTTATATTGGCCTTGTTTGTTTGGTTCTTCTTCGAATAGACGCTGAGCAGGGGAGATATCAAGAGAACCAGGAGCACTACCCAGATCCATCCTTGCTTCAAGCGAGTTGCGGGCAAGCACTACCACATGCTTGCATACATTTAGTACCTATTGCCTCTATCTTATTCTTGCATCATTGAGTCGCGATTGCATTAAACTGAATCCCAAGTATTGCATAGCCTTTACTATTAAACCCCACCAAGCTTGTTCCCCATCCCATGAGCCATTACTACAGGAGTTGATTGAGCCATGCGAGTCGTAGAACAACATGTGTAGGGTATGTGAGTGTCTGCTGGATAACGAGATACCTAAACAACTTAACCTGAGTAGTAATGGGATAACTAATGAAAGTGGCACCGGTGAGCAATATCTGCTATTTGGTTTTTCCTGCTCACTTGTGTCCCGTAGGACCCCGAGTACTTGAGTCCTGTTCCTGGATTATTCGCGCTATCCACATCCGGGAGGCTTATGGGACCCCCCTGAGCCAGAGCTTGATTCAGTCTTATTTCTTGGGGCCACAAACTAGTTTGAGGTTTTATTTACTATCCTGTACTTATGCCATGCTTTACTGCTTTATTACGATTGTGCGAGGAGCACCTGTACTGTTTAGGATCGGGACACGTTTTCGCGGTGTCGACAAGCCCAGTTTTGGGTTCCCAGTCGTTCACAGCCGTCCACCCAAACCTCGGGTCCGTCTGTCGGACTAACCGTTCTGGGGTGTACTCAAGGGTGGCCCCGAAATATTTCTGAATCTGTGATTGCTTTGTCGTGAAGGCCTCGTTGGGTTTTGATTTGGTTTTCCGAGGTTGATCGAGTGTGTGTTGCTATTTGTGCACCCTGGTAAAACTTTGAAAGCCGTGTCGCGGTTATGGACGACTTGGAGCACAGTTTCTCGATCATAGACAAGCATAACTAAAGTACCGCTTTTAATTTGACTAAGTAGCTGACTAGTAAATAGTGCAACACTCACGGAATGGTTAATAAAATTGCCAACGGATGGGGAAGGTTGTTCGTCGCTTCCTCGTTGGTAGCGAGGAGGAGGATGGATCTGGATATTCTTGTTATAACTGTTATCATTAATTCACGGACATCCGTCTATCTTTGGTTAGCGGATGGTTAGCGAATATCTATAGAACTGTTAGGGTTTATCTTTCTGCAATTCGTCACCTAGGTTGTGTCCCTTTAGAGGCATAAAGACTTCTGAGTACCCCTAGGGTCTCACACGATAAATTATTGGTTCGATGAGCGGTACACTCGCAAGGCGGATCTTTGGGTGGAGGATCTTGATGATGTGGGCAACGATCATTGGTGTAGAGATTAGAGCGAGGATCCATGAGATCTGGCGGGATGTGCTTATTTCTGGGCATCTTATGCCGATTTGCTTCTTATCCGTACTCGGATCTTGTTTGCCGCTTCCGCCTGATACTCTGATGTGTGATGTATGAGGAAATATCCTAAACTATTATATCTATCTAGGACATTTGAATCTTGCCGTATGGCGTTGCTATATTTCCTTTCTTTCTAGATGGAATGGCTCTGATGTACTATTGTATGGTGGCTTGCATACATACTCATTTGTGTATGTAGTTGATCCCTTCGCCTGCCGATTACGCCGCCCGTACTTGTCCCGATGAATGGAAATGGTTGGGACGGCAGAAAGGTCTTCCCGTGAGTGGCTTTTGGGCCCCACCGTACTATTTCAACCATTTCCGCTCATCCAGGCTTGTATCTAGTAGCGTAATTCACCGAGGTAGTTACAATTGGTATCAGAGCCATCCCGCCCTTCAGGGTCTCAGCCAAATGGTCATTGTCAGTCTAGCAAATATTTTGGTAGTTATGTATACTAGGGAAAAACAAAACGCGAGAGTAGGACTTCTTCCACTTTTCTTCTTACCCACCCACCTACCCTTTTCTGGTAAGGAAGTGTAACGTTTTCAATCCTCTTCTTAAAAATTCAAACTAGGATTCACGTGTTCTGGGTTTCCGTAGTACCATAGGTTGTGTGTGTGTGTGTGTAATTCCTTGTCTATCTGTTGCATCCAAGTTGTTATCTAATCGGCCTTTTGGTTATCAACTGTTGGTACATTCCATACCGACAGGATTTGCAACCGACGCGATCTATCTGATTCGTTGTATACCGCCGCGATCTGTCTTACTCTTTGTTATCCGACGTTATCTTGTTTGGGGTGTTCGTTTCCGTAGTTACCAATCTTTAGGTTCAACGTGAGAAGAAGGGGTTAAGATATGTGTTCCACTTATTCATATGCGGAGTAATGATTTGAGTGCGGGATGGAGTCGCGACCATACCACTACTCTTATCATTCGCTTTGGTATATTGAATTGGTAGAGTCACTAATCTTGATTCGTTAAGTAATTTTTGCGCATCTATTGGTATTTTAATGCCCAAATTTGTGAAAATTTTTTCTTTGATATATTTGTGTACCACACTCCTTTTCAGTCGTGTGCGATATGCTTAATATCTTCTAGGTGCTTTGAACTTTGTTGATATTTTAATATCATCTTAGTAATTTGTATCCTTTAATCTTGGTTAATTCCATCTTGGTACTATTTTGGATTATTATTATTCTCCATTATAATACCGACTTGTGTTTTATATCAATCACAGGATGGCTCCACCACGCCGTTCTGATGAGGACATACCACCTGAACTGGGCTCCGCGCTGTCAAACATCGCCAATGCCTTGGCAGCAATGCAGCAGAACCAGCAGCGCTTTGAGGAAAGTGTTCGGAGGAATGAGTTTGCTCAACTACCTCCACCTCCCAAGCGAGGAGACATCAAAAGCTTCCTGAAGTTCAACCCTCACCAATTTGATGTTTCTGATCGACCACTTGACGCTGATGATTGGTTGCGTGAGATGTCAAGGCTACTCGAGACTGCTGATGTTCCTGAGCAAGAGTGGGTAAAGTGTGCTACTCACCTTCTGAAGGGGGATGCAGCTCTCTGGTGGGAGAATTACCTGAAGGAAAAGCTGTTGGTTTCAGCCTACTTGGGAACGATTCCTTTGGGCGTTCAAAAGCGATGTCTGTCGAAATTGTCATGGAGAGGATGAAGGAAGCTTTTCTCAACCTCAAGCAGGGAAATGATAATGTAAACACCTACATCAGGAACTTCATGAATCTTTCTCGTTATGGTGGCGATGAGATATCTGATGACAAGAAGAAGCAGAAGAGGTTCCGGCAAGGGCTCAATGCATCGATCAAATATGCAATCACACATGCAAGGCCGGCGTCTTTTACGGAACTTGACCTCTGACTCTGCGGGAGGAAGCAAGTAGGCAAGTGTTTGAGGAGTCAAAGAAACACAACCGTGATGCACCAAGCTCTTGACTATGCTCCTTCTAAGCGGCGTGTCTGGGTTCCTAACACCCCACCGTCGCTCCCAGATCCACCAAGACCTGCAAGCTACGCGTCAAGGCCACCAAACTTCCTCACTGCTGCTCCCAGGGGCTACAACCACCACTACCCTGGAGCGCCTGGCGGAGTCCCTGGCTACGTTGCTCCACGTCCACCTGGTGCTTGTTTCACGTGTGGAGACCCTAGGCATCTGAACTGGAACTTTCCGTTGAAGAACAAAGCTCTTCCTCCACCCCCTCCAAGATCTGCGGCAAGCTCTCCTTTGGTTTGTGCACCACCACCTCGGGCTCTCAACATCAACACCAAGCCCGGGTCTACTATTGCTCGTGCCAACTGTGTCAACGCCGCTCAAGCTGAGCATGCACCTAGAGTTGTGATGGGTATGCTTTCCGTTAACTCACTCCCTGCACGAGTTTTGTTTGATTCTGGTGCATCGCATTCATTTGTTTCTCACAAGTTTGCAAATGAGAATGAGTTAGTCTTGGTTCCTCTCCTTAAGCGGTTGGTGGTACAATCTCCTGGTTCAAACATGAGGGCTGTTCATATCAGCCATGGCAATCAAATTGAGATTGGTGGCTCTTCGTTCTCAGCTTCCTTAATTGTTCTGGGCAATTCTGACATTGATGTCATCTTGGGCATGGATTGGTTGACAACAAATGCAGCTGTGATTGATTGTCTTTGAGCTCGGTTTCTCTGAAGATTCACGAAGGCCATATAGTCTTTTATCCAAGTATGACTCCTGCTATCAACTTTTCTCTTTGGCGGCTACGAATGATGATGCTATGGAAGCTATTGAGTGTTCCGGTCTGTGAGTTCCCAGATGTCTTTCCTGAAGAGTTGCCGGGTATGCCTCCGGATCGTGAGGTTGAGTTTGTAATTGAGCTTGAACCTGGAACGGCTCCTATCTCCAAGCGGCCTTATAAAATGGGTCCTGCTGAGTTGGCTGAACTCAAAAGTCAACTTGATGAACAAGAGAAGTTGGGTTTCATTCAACACAGTACTTCTTCTTGGGGTAGCCCAACAATCTTTGTGAAGAAGCGTGACAAGACTGATAGACTTTGTGTTGACTATCGGTCTCTCAATGCTAAAACCATCAAGAACAAATATCCCCTTCCGCGGATTAATGATCTCTTCGATCAGTTAGCAGGAGCTGTGGTGTTCTCTAAGCTGGACTTGAGGAGTGGTTATCACCAAATCAAGATTCGCAAGGAAGATGTGCCTAAAACAGCTTTCACCACCCGCTATGGCCTGTATGAGTACACGGTCATGTCTTTCGGTCTCCTGCGCTGCTACCTTCTCGAGGCTTATGAACTCGGTTTTCATGGAGTACCTTGATAAGTTCGTTGTGGTCTATCTGGATGACATCCTAGTCTATTCTAAGTCAAAGGAAGAGCATGAAGAACACCTTCGTTGTGTCCTAAGCAAGCTTCGTGAGAACCGCTTGTATGCAAAGTTGTCAAAGTGTGAGTTTTAGCTGCCTCAAGTAACCTATCTTGGTCACGTCATCTCTGCCAAGGGCATTGCAGTCAACCCGGAAACTGTGAAGACAATTGTTGAATGGCTTCCTCCTGTTAATGTCAAAGAAGTGCGGAGTTTCCTTGGTTTGGCTAGTTATTGCCGTCGCTTCGTTCAGAACTTTTCGAAGATAGCTAAGCCTCTGACCGATCTCCTCAAGAAAGGCAAGAAATACCTTTGGACTCCTGCATGTCAAGCAAGCTTTGAGACACTCAAAGAGAAGCTCACTTCCACACCAGTCTTGGTTCCTCCGGATACATCCAAGCCTTTCCGGATACATGACGCCTCTTTGCAAGGATTGGGTGCGGTCCTTATGCAAGAAAAACAAGTGGTTGCTTATGCCTCTCGGCAGTTGAAGACGCATGAGATCAACTATCCCACACATGACCTCGAGCTCGCGGCTTGTCTTTGCTTTGAAGCTATGGAGGCACTACTTGCTTGGCAACCGTTGAGATCTTCTCGACCACAAGAGTTTGAAGTATATCTTCACTCACTGATCTCAACCTTGGCGGAGGAGATGGATTAAAGCGATCAATGATTTTGATTTGACCATCAACTACACTCCGGGCAAAGCTAATGTCATGGCCGATGCTCTCGGCAAAGCTTATGTCAACAACCTCATGATGGAAGAACAACGGCCTCTCTTGTGCGAGGAATTCCGTCGACTCAACACGAAATTGTGGAACAAGGGCATCTCCACGAACCTTCGGCTACTCCTCTCTTGGAAGAAAAGATTCGCTCTTGTCGACGGTGATCCTCACACCAAAAGATCATCTCAAACTTGACTTCAGTATGTGTCCTTCCGTCGATGATCAAGGCACGCTTTTCTTTGAACACGGATGTTTGTTCCAAACTACCCGGGTTTGAGAAACAAATTCTCAAGGAGGCGCACGATTCATTCTATCTATCCACCACAGCAGCACAAAGATGTACATGGACTTGAAAACACAATATTGGTGGCGGGTGCGAAGCGATATTGTGCCAAGTATGTCTCGAGTGTGATGTGTCGCGAGTGAAAGCTGTCCATCGAAACCTTTGGTCTTCTACAGCCATTGAAACCCCGGAATGGAAATGGGAGAAAGTAGAGATGGATTTCATCACTGGTTTTCCAAGGTCGCAAGGGCAACAATGCAATTTTGTTGTCATCGACGAGCTCTCTAAAGTGGCTCATTTCTTCCCGTCAAGGAAAAATTTACGGAATTGATTGGCTGAGCTCTACATCAACAATTGTCTCTATGTATGGGGTTCCTTGAGATCGATTCGGACCGTGGAAGCATCTTCACTTCAAGTTCGGAAAGTTTCCAAAATGCTTTGGGAACAAAGTTGAACTTCAGCACAGCTTACCACCCTCAGTCGCAAGGACAAGTTGAAAGGATCAATTAGATTCTGGAGGATATGCTTCATGCTTGCGTTATCTCTTTTGGCATGAAGTGGGAGGAATGTCTTCCTTATGCTGAATTCTCTTACAACAACAGCTTCCAGAAAAGTCTGAAGATGGCACCATTTGAGGCTCTCTATGGTGAAGTGCAGAACTCCGATTGGTTGGTCAGGTGCAGGAGAAAGAATATGGTTTGGCCCTGACATTGTAACTCAAGCGGAGGAGAAGGTGCATATCATTCTTGAGAATCTGAAGATTGCTCAAAGTCGTCAGAAGAGCAATTATGACAGGAAGCACACGGACATGGTTTATGTTCCTGGTGATCTCGTTTACCTTCGTGTCACTCCCATGAGAGGCACACACCGCTTTGGTATCAAAGGAAAGCTGGCTCCTAGATACATCGGTCCTTTCAAAATTCGTGGTAGAAGAGGAGAAGTTGCTTATGCTCTTGAGCTCCCGGAAAAACTCAAAGTCCATGATGTTTTCCACATCTCTCAACTCAAGAAGTGCTTCAAAGATCCCGGCAGGACCGTGGATCATGAGCTAATCGATCTCCAAGAAGACCTGTCTTATCAAGAACACCCCACAAAAATCCTTGAGACCATGAGAAAGGACTGCAACAAGTCCATCAAGTTACGCAAGGTGCGATGGTCGCACCATTACATTGATGAAGCCACTTGGGAGCGTGAAGATGAACTCCGTGCCAACTATCCTACCCTCTTTGTGTCTTCTTCTTCTTCCTAGAATCTCGGGGCGAGATTCCTGTTTAGTGGGGGAGAGTTGTAGCATCCCATTTGTCTAACAACTGTAATGCTACTTGGTTTAGTAATATAATGACTACTTCCCTCACATAATTGTTGCATCATCATTATATCATGCTCATGTCATCATGCCACCTTGCATTTGTGCAACATACAAAAACCCTTTTTGCTTTGGTTCTTGTCTCATATGCATTATTATTTGTATTTGCCTCTTGATATTGTATTTGGTTCTTGATATATTGTTTAAATGCCCAAGTTGAGTTGGGGGCATATCTTTTATTCCACTTCACTACCCTTTCTTTCACCACATTATAATTCCACCATTCCATTATCCATGAGCTTGTATTCTATTTTCTTTTGAATTTTATCTAGCTCATGGGAGATAGGATGGATCGAATTCAAATTCTTTTGCTTGGCCTTTACTCCACATTTGGGGATGCATAGGAATAATGCCATGCTCATTATTTTGTTTTCACAAGATTAAGACATGGCATTTAATACCCTTGCATGGGCCATGCAACCATAACCATCCTTTGTCCTCTTTGAGTTTTATTTGAATTCTTGAGTGGATCATCTTCCATCTCATCTCTCTCCCTCTGTTTTGTTTTCTACAAGCTTTGGATCCATGTGAAGGTTCTCTAATTCTACAAATGATTTTTTTTATCCAAATTGCAAAACCTCAAATCTTCATGTTCTTGTAAAATGTCCCAATTGACACATACACACTATGTATGTGGGCATTCTCTCTCCTTATGCCTCTTGTTCTCTCTTGCCTCTCCTCATGGTCAAAACCTCCGTTCCAAAAATCCCCTGAAAAAGTTCCAAAGAATTTGAAATTAGAAGCTGGTTTAAATTTGAAATAGAATGAAAACAAACAAAACAAATAAAAATAAAAAGAAGAAGAAAACTGTGAGAGAGAAGCAGCAGCCTACACTGGCCTTACAGCGTCGCAAAGGACAGCCCACTGGGACCTTCTCTTCCTCCCGCCCACCTCTTCCACGGCCCAATGCCCTTCACCCCTGCCAGCTCTGTTCTTCTTCCCATGGCGCCCGTTCCTCGCCTCCCTCTCTCGCGGCGGGAGGCGGAAAGGGCGGAGGCGGTGTCGTCCCTTCCGTCAGTCGCGTCACCACAGCCACCTGCCCCTCTTCTTATCCCCAAGCTGAGTCCCTCCCGGGAACCCTAGCTTCTCCCTCTCTGTGTGGCCGCCATCCCCTTTTTCCTGTTCTTCCACCGCAAGCAGGCCATGGCCACCGTCTAGCGCCGCCGTATACCCCACCTCGCCACCATCACGACTGCGACTGGAGGCCTTTCTTCGGAAGCAGTATGGTACCAGGAGCTGGGTGGAGGAGGCCTGGAGCAGCTGCAGAACCTCAACGACGCCGTGCACGCTTTGATGCAGCCGACTTCACCGCCACGCCCGGCTGCCGCTTCCTCTCCGCCTCCCGCTACAGCTGGGCGGGGGACGCTGCAAGGTGAGACAACGCCCTGGTTTCTCTCCGTCCGTGTATCCTCTCTGCCACAACGCCTTGCGCCACCGTCTGTGTATAGAAACGCGGTCGGCGATGTGACAGCTATTTTTTCCCGCCTCTTCCCCATCGTGCCCTTGGCTGTAGGCCTCCTCCGGCGATGACCCCTTGATGAAAGTCGTAGCCCTATCTTCACTCTTCAACTTTCATTTTTGCATCTTGGCGAGATTCGTAGTATGTTGCTCGCCATCGTCTCCCAAAGTTTGGCCAAACGCTGTTTCACACTGTCGAGATTCAGTTTCCCCTGGACACTTCTTCAGTTCAGAGAACGCCTGCGGCTGTTTTCCTCTAAGGTCCCTGGTGTTTCCAGATTGAACCCGGCGTCCACCTCCTCGGCCCACATGTCAGCCACCGATCCATCTTGTAGAAGGACCCCTGGGTTTTCCAGGCCCTCAACCCGCGGTCCTTCCCCTCTTCTGTACACGTGGGTGGCCCAGTCAGCCTGGCCCCACTTGGCTGTGGCTGTGGCTAGGTGTTGCCGGTCAAAACTCACCGTGGGCGATGTGAGCAACACGAAGAGCCGGAGGCTCCAGGAGCTGGTGGGCCTGGTCCCTCGATCGACGGCCCGCAAATCTTCCGACGCACGGCGTCTGTCTTGGTTCGGCGTGCCACGATATACACAGTGGGGAAGGTGATGGATTGTTCGATTGGTTTCTGCACGGTAAACAAGTATCGTAAAATTCGAGCCGTGATCGGCTCCTGTTTCCAGTAAATCGGCTTCGAGCCGATTGTCCCCATGGTTCTGCATTGGGTCTATGATAACATGGGGTTTTGCTTAATTACTACAAGTTAAATCGATCTCGATAGTTTAACGTTTTCACCACGCGGAACGTCCCACGTAGTTGAGCCTAATAGATACGAAAGATAGTAGAAAACCGATCCTAGAAGGCCAAAACCAACATAACGTCAATTCCGGAAACATCCCTCTAAGATCAATAAACCATACCTTACGTATTCGGATCGTTCAACCCGTTTGTGAGGCCTAATCACGTGGATATTAAACTAAACCTTGATGAACAAGGCACAACTATAACAGATCAACTCGACTAAATAGAAATCAAGCAAGATGCCACCTTTACACCCGGGAGAAGGTGCAAAGACGGCGAGATAGCTAGAGGTAGCATGAATAAGCAATCGTAGTAAAAGTATCGATGCTAGCTCTAACAAATCTGTGGTAAAGGTGTTACTCGCCATCAACAAGGCTTAGTACGAGTAACACCGGACAACGCATAAGTAAATACTGCCTAGATCGCAAGATGCGATCTAGGCGACATCTTACTACCGAGAAAAACCCTAGAACAAGGGGTGGCGATGCGCCGAGATTGTGTTTGTTGTGAACGTGATTGTCCTCCTTTTCTCAATAACCCTAGGTACATATTTATAGTCCGGAGACTCTCTACTTTTGGAATAACTCTACAACTCTATCTTTATCTAAACATAAACGGAACCTAAACAAATACGACTCCTACTGAGATACAAGATACACGGGCAATTCAGCCCAAATCTACGCACTAGGCCGATCCAACCACACCTTGAATATATGTATCTTCTAAGCCCATCTTGATCACGGCCCATCTCCATCTTAGGCCAAAATATGGCGATAACACATGCCCCTGGTTTTGGCAATGATAATTCCAAAACCACTCTGTGTTTTTCCTTCTCACGGTTTTTTTTTTATCGACTGGCGTATGTCGAGCAGCGTGGCGAGCAGGATAAATCACGCCACCCCTTCATCATGATGCCTGTCTTCTCAACTCCTCCATGATGCATGATTTGACGATTTTGGCAGCGTAATCTGGAAACTGCTATGGCATTGAACCGTTTCTTCACTATTCCTCTTTATTTAAATCCGCTGAACAGTTCACGTCCCCATCTTCCTCGAAGCCAAAAACCCTCTTTCTCCATCGGAAAAAACCCTCTTTCGCCATGGCCTCCTCTGCTTCCTCCGATCTCCTCCACGCCTCCAATAGCCTCGGTGACCGCGAACCGACTCCGGAGCACCCGACAATGGCGTACACTCTCGCCCACAATGGTGGGGCGAGAGGGTTAGACTTTGTCTGCAGTCGAGGACGATGAGTCCTGACGGGCGAAGAGCCTTTAGTTCCTCGGATGGGGAGGCGGGCGACGGCAACGACGGCGCCATGTCACGGGATGGCGTCGACTCCTCGAAGAAGAGGAAGAAGAAGAGGATGAGGAGGACACCTCCTCAGGAGTACCAGCCATGCGGTACTTCCGTCGGGTCCGAAGATGACGATGGCGAAGGCGAGGACAAGGAGGCCTCTTGGCTTCCTCATTAGCGTGAAGACGACGCTGGTAGCGGCGAAAGGCGAGGAAGGCGGCGGCGGCAGCAGCGACCTCGGCTTCGATTAGGATGTAGTAGTAATGGCCGTAGCATTAGTAGGCCCCTTTTGTAATCGAACCTTGTAAGCAATGACCTTCCGAATGAATGAAACTCTGTTTCCCAATTGTTGCTTCCTTTTGCTTTAATTCTGCCGATAACCGAAACAGGTCGATGTTCCATAAGCCGATGACACGGTATCGGCTCCTTCTAAACGGGTTAAATTGCACAAAGCCGATGACCACCCATCGGCTCCTTCTAAAAAACGTTTGACAGGGTCAACCCCCAGTTGAATCTGGCGGCTATTTCTTCCTGATGCAGCGGTAACCAAACCTCCATTGCCCATCGAAAATGTGCCTGACCGAACAGCTATCGACCAGCAAGGATGATGATGACGGTTGAAACAAGCGAGTTCGTCTTGGCGCTCTCCATGCCCTCAAAGCATTTCCTTAGTAGCTTGTTGTTTTTTTTTATTGCCGATTTTCAACATCGCCCCATATTTTCGCCAATCGACTTAGCCGATCTCTCGTATCGGCCCCTCAAGTTTTATTGTCCCATATCCCACATGCTTGGAAAATACTTCTTGAGATGCTGGCCATTGACGCCACTTGAAATTTTCACCATCCAACTGCTCAAGCATGTATCGTTCCCTCTTAAAACTTGGTCGACCTTATGCGGCCCGTGCCAATTTGGAGACCATTTACCATATGTGCGTCCTTAGTACCCAAAGGGCAACATGACTTCCCACACCAAATCTCCAACGTGGAACTCCTTTGGCTTCACCTTCTTGTTGTAGGCACGAGCTACTTTAGCCTTGTTCTCTTTTATTTTCTCAGCGACCACTGACCTAAGCTCGATCCGTCTTCCACGCATCACTCATCAAAGTTGCATATTCTTGATCGTTAGCTCATTCTGAAAAGTAACACGTCTCGATCCAGCCGTAATTTCCCAAGGCAATACGGCTTCTTGCCCATAGACCAGATGGTACGGAGAGGTTTTTATCGCCCCATGGCACGACATGCGATAAGCCCATAAAGCCTCTGATAAAACCTCATGCCAACGCCTCGGGTGTTCATCGATTTTCCTCTTGATCAGCTTGATAAGGCTCTGGTTGGACGCCTCAGCTTGCCCATTTGCTTGAGCGTGAATGCGGAGATGACCGTGTCAGTTTAATCCTGTGTCTTCCAGAACTTTACGAACTCGTGAAACAAAACCGAACCTCCATCGGTTGTGATAGTCTGGGGAATCCCAAACCTATGAATGACGTGCTCTTTCACGAAATTGATGACATCTTTTGAACTTACTGACTTCATAGGGACGGCTTCCACCCACTTGGTAAAATAATCGTGATGGCCAAGATCCACATGTGGCCTTTGCTTGATGGAGGATTGATCTTGCCGATCATGTCCATGCCCCAACCTCGGAATGGCCAAGGTTTGATGATGGGATTCATTAACGATGCGGGTACCATCTGGATTTTCCAAATTTCTGACATGCTTGACACCCTTTGTAGTAGTTGAAACAGTCCTCCAGCATAGTGGGCCAATAAAACCCCGATCGCCTGATCAACCATTTCATCTTATGAGCCGATTGGTGAGTTCCACAGGCTCCTTCGTGTACCTCATGTAGGAGCTGATTGGCCTCGGCTGTCCCCAGGCACTTGAGCAATAGCCCTTCCAGAGTCCTGTAAAACATGTCATCCCCAATAAGCACGTACTTCATGGCTTTGTACCTTATCCGTTTAGGTGCCCCCCGAGCCGAATCTTTCAAGTAATTGAAGATATCGGCTCTCCAGTCGTCTGCTTCTAAGAACTGTACCTGGACATCGGCTCCTTCCACCATATCCTTGTATCCTGAAGCTATCTGCGCAAGATCGTTCGCCTCGGTATTCTGCGCACGTGGGATCCAAGTGAAGTTGATGTACCGGAATTGCGTCATCAGCTCGCGGCAGTGAAGCCATAATGGGAAGAGGGACTCGCTTCCGCACTTGTAGTCCTCCGTGAGCTGGGAAATCACCAACTTGGAGTCTCCAAAAATTTCCACTGCTTCCGCTCCGGCGTCGAGGAGTAACTCCATCCCCTTGCGTATTGCCTCGTACTCGGCTACATTGTTAGTGGGAGAGGTAGACAATCTGATGGAGAAGGAAAATGTTGCCCCCCGGGGCGACACGAGCAAAATGCCGATGCCGCAGCCATCGTCACAAACTGATCCGTCGAAAAACATAGCCCATGCTTTTATGGACAGTGCTGCTATGTTAGTGTTGATCCTCTCGGCAATAAGATCAGCCAGCGCCTGTCCCTTAACAGCTTTCGCGGGCTGATACCGGATGTCAAATTCTGATAATGCAAACATCCATTTGCCTAATCGGCCTTTTAACATAGGAGCCGATAACATGTGCTTGATGACGTCCGACTTGCATATGATGATGACCTCTGCGATAGCAAAATGTGGCGTAGCTTGGTGCATGTAAAAAACAAGGCACAACTTGTCGATATCGGATACCGTCTGCGTCCGGCATCATACGCTTATGTAGAATACGACTCGCTCTAGCCCATCATGCACTTGTACCACCACTGAGGCGATGGACGTGTCAGCCACTGACAAGTAAAGGTAGAACGGTTTGTCTGGCTGGGGTGGAACTAACACTGGCGGCTTTGTCAGGTATTCTTTGATTTCGTCGAAGGCCCGTTGTTGTTCTGCCCCCCAGCGGAATTCCTCATCAGCTTTAATTTTCACGAGCCCCATGAACGGCTCTATCCTTCCTGACAGATTAGAGATGAATCGTCTAACGAAGTTGATCTTGCCAATGAGAGACTGTAGCTCTTTCTTTGTAGTGGGTGGCTTCATCGTTTCGCCTCGACTCTTGAGCCGATCTCAATTCCGTTCATGGACCAAAAACCCAAGAACCGGCCGTCACTCAAGGCACACTTCTTTGGATTCATCCTCGGGCCAAACTTTCTTGTTCGGTCCAGGGCGCGTTGCAGATCGCCCAAGTGCCCTTGGCTGAGGCAGACTTGACCACCACGCCATCGATGTAGATTTCCACCGGTTTGGTCGGATCATGGAAGATATAATTCATGGCCCTTTGATACGCTATTGCGGCATTTTTCAGTCCAAACGTCATGACTACATATTCAAACAACCCCACGGACCCTGGGACTCTGAATGCAGTCTTGTGTATGTCTTCTGGAGCCATGAAGATCTGGTTGTACCCGGCATTGCCGTCCATGAAGCTCAAAATTTTATGACCAGCTGCTGCATTGATCAATGTTTCTGCCACCGGCATCGGATATTCATCCTTTGGGGTAGCTCTGTTGAGATCTCGAAAATCTATAGCAACACGCCATTGGCCGCCCTTCTTCTCTACAGGCACGATGCTAGAAATCCATTCAGCATACCTGCATGGTCTGATCAACTTGGCCGTCAGCATTTTCTCGACCTCTTTCTTGACTTCTTCCAAAATTTCGGCCTTCATTTGTCGTGCTCGCTGTTGAAATGGCCGAAATCCTTTTTTGAGCGGGAGCCGATGTTCGATGATGCTCCTGTCCAACCCAGGCATCTCTGTGTAGTCCCATGCGAAGCAGTCTGGATATTGTTTCAACAGGGCTATCATCGGTTCCCGCAGACTTGGCTCTAACTTCTGGCGATAAATGTTGGTCGTGGCTTATCCCGGGACCAATGTCGATCTCTTCTAGCTCATCACCGATGTAAACCCGTACCCTAGCTTTCCGTCACTGTCAAATCGACGCTAAACACAGGCAAGCGATGGGTGAGGACAACAAGAACAATTTGGGCGATCGCTGAATCGGCCCCTTCTTGCTTGCATCTGTCAAGAACGGTTTACACCTTATTATTTTACAATGGCGAGTATCCCTGCCTTTCGACTACATGAACCGCTTGTCGAATGATCGCTGCTTTTATTTTTGTGGCGATCGCGAGGATCGGCCGTACCTGGATGATCGTGGGCTTTTCTACTGTAAGGCGGTGGATAAGACCAGCCTCACCCGTTTTTGTAGCTTCAACGCTCGCAGCCGTCTAGATTGATTCGAGATCGGCTCTTGGTCTTCCGCTTCCCGGATGTTCATGCCAGCGGTGGAAACCTCGATAGAATCGTGCATGGGCGACCTCCACTTCATCCCGTCCTTCAGACGTATTATCGGTGCATCGTGGATGGAATGCAGCAGTTAGCGTGGATCCAATCCCTTCCTAGCAACACGGCGTATGTACTTTTCCTGTTCACGACGAAAATTGACGTGGGTACGGTCTTCACCTGCAGTCAGATCCACGCTCGTAACGCCTTGTGTTTCAAGACCGTTGAAGTCGCTTAACGTGACGTTGGTTTTGATCAGGTCCGCAGTAGAGCGTCCCAAACATCGTAGCATGGAGTATGGCATGATATTGACTGCCGCTCCGGTGTCCACCAACATCTTGCTGACGGGTTGTCCATTGATGTAGCCCCGCAGGTACAGCGCTTTCAGATGTTTGTAACCCTTCTCACGTGGCTTCTCGAAGATAACCGGCCGTGGGCCGCAGTCAAGTTGTGCCACTGGTAGCATATTGGTTTGTGGCGCGCAGAACTCTACCGGGAGCACGAACACCATGTTTGTGCCAGCCGATGCCTGTGCATCGGGTTGTATTGGCTTGGGTAGCCACTCTTTCCTTGTCGCGCGGCCCTCCGTCTCCGTAGTCTGCCTTACTTTGACGGCCAGATCAGGCCGTGCTTTCTTTAGCGCGTGGAGATACTGCGCTTCAGCCTCTTCTAAGTTCTGGCGGCACCCTACGCTTGGGTGTGTCGAGTCCATCGGGCACCACCTTGACGGTGACACTGTCTTCTTCTTTGTCATCCTGGGCCTCTCAAGGCCCTTCACTCAGCGGACTCCTTAGGGGCTCGAGGTTGAGAGGTCCTAGACGTTCGAACACCGACATCTTGGCCTTGTGCCCTTCTTTTGTTGTCCACATTCAGGCGGTTGTCGTTGTAGGCAATCGGCTCATTCCCACGTCCCAGCAATGCTTGAAAAAGGGGCAATCCCAATGTTTGTCTGCGCCTTCCTTCTCTTTCGACGGTCCCCTGGCAAGGTGCTCATATCTTCCGTCGTCTCTGTCGTGCTGGCGACGTTGGTCATACTGGCGCTCATACTTATTAAGGAGATGCGTGGAATGTGGCTTCTGATATCGCACTCTCCTCACTTGTTCCTCTGTTAAGTATCGCCCGTTATCGTGGCTGGGCCGGTCGCGTGGACCAGCCTTCTCTCTTTCTTTGCCCCGAGAGTGATCGCCTCCCACCTTGCACGTGTCATGGTGGTACCCAGACCCAGCCATGTTGACACCGAACGAAAAGTCCAGTTGATGTCTCGCGGGGCGACTGAGTTCTATCATGTTGACACCGGGGAACGGGTTCGTGTCCACTTTCATGGCAAACTGGCCGAGGATCAGACGGCCTTGCTCTATAGCCATCTGGATTTGGCGGCGAAGCTCCTTGCACTCGTTGGTGGGGTGAGTGAATGAATGATGCCACTTGCAGTATGGTCTCCCGTTCATCTCCTGGGCCGTAGGGATTTTGTGGCCTTCGGGCAACCTCACCGCTTCTCCTTCATGATAGATCGAATATCTGCTCAGCTTTGCTCACATCAAGTCGAACCCTCTCACAGGCCCTTCTGTTTCACCCATTTACAGGTCAGGGATCGCCCCCGAGCCCATTCAGCACGGCTACCTCCACGGTCCTCGTAGGATCTTCCTCTTACGCATCGACCAGGCTTATCGGACGTCTGAATTTGTCTTGGTACAACTCGGTGGCGCTGCCGTACATCGTCGGTTCGAGCCATGTGCCAATGAGTTGTATTCTACACCGGAATGCCACGTCCTTGATGGGTGCCGAGGCACAACTTGCCAGCTCGATTGCTTCCTTCTCGATTAAGCGAGCCGAGTAACATCTGTTCTTGATGGTCTCAAGCGCTGGATGTATTACTACAGTCTCTCCCTTCGTCATTACTTGCGCCAGTCGCAATGCCAGCCTCGGTAGCTTCGAATGGTATTGGATGTGGAACTGTTCTTCTAGTTGTTTCGGTGCGAATTGAATCGTGTGGCGAGGTGTACCACCCAAAGGCTGGTCTGTTAGAGATTGTGCGAAAAACCTCACGCGCATTTGATCCGATGCCGAAATCATACCTAGCTGAGCCAGGTATCGGCTTACGTGCTCGATCGAGCTTGACCCCTCTGACCCGCTGAATCTTGAGAACTCAGGGAGCTTATATTTGGGCGGTAGTGGAATCATGTCAAACTCGTGTTGGTACTGCTTTGAGTAGCCGATGGTGCGCCTCTTCGGCACGAAGCCGAACTGGTCTCTCAGGATGGTAGTGATTTGATCCACTGTTTGAGCTGCAGGGGCTAGACTCTCATGGCTTGTTCCAGTGGCATACTTGGCTAGCCACGCCTGTTTGTCAGCGTCTATCCCAGACATCGTTGCTCCAGGAACGCCTGCTCCTGAAGATCCTGCAGTAGGAACCCCTGCCGCGGACACTCCTGCGGTTGCGATCTGGTGCGTCAAGTTGTTGCGATCCGACGCGTAGGCACATATGTACCCATGCGGGATCTCCTTGGGTGGCTCGAACAGGAATTGGCAATCACTGGATCGCCTCGGCCTTGTGACAACGTATGCCGCTGATCTGGCGGCCTGAGCCGCGAGTGTGAATGGCGATTGCGGCCAGTGTGGAGCGGTCTTTCTCCTTGGTGGGTTCCTAAAGTGGGCCCCGATGGAGTACTGATGTTTCATGATTTCTGGACCACGAACCGCGACCGCCGAAAGCGTTCACCAGGCTCTCAGTGGCGGTAGAGAATGAGCCACCATGTAGTTGACCTCCGTAGAGCCCCGGGCGTTCCTCCGAAGAGCACAGATCCACTTCATCGAGCACCCTCGGGAGAATCCCTTCCACCGATGCCGCAGCGGGGTCCTCTCGAAAGAGCCGATGAGGTCGGCTTCAAGAGCTCCTTGATCTCGTCATACCCGCTTTGTGCTCAGCGAAGCTCGTCGTGACGGCCTGTTCTCCATCGTAGCGTCGGACATTGATGTAGATGTTGTTGAATGTCCCACCGGGCGTGCCAGAATGTGTTGCCGGTCAAAACTCACCGGCGGGCAGTGACGAGCAACACGAAGAGCCGGGAGGCTCCCAGGCGGTGTGGGCCTGGTCCCTCGACGGCCGCAAATCTTCCGCACGCACGTCTGTCTTGGTTCGAGGCGTGCCACGACCTATACCTGGTCGGGAAGGTGATGGGTTGTTCGATTGGTTTCCTGCACGGTAAACAAGTATCGTAAAATTCGAGCCGTGATCGGCTCCTGGTTTCCGTAAATCGGCTTCGAGCCGATTGTCCCCATGGTTCGCATTGGGTCTATGATAACATGGGGTTTTGCTTAATTACTACAAGTTAAATCGATCTCACGATAGTTTAACGTTTTCACGCATAACGGAACGTCCCACGCGTAGTTGAGCGTAATAGAGACGAAAGATAGTAGAAAACTGATCCTAGAGAAGGCCAAAAAACCAACATAACGCCAATTTCCGGAAACATCCCCTCTAAGATCAATACACCATACCTTACCTATTCCCGGATCGTTCAACCCGTTTGTGAGGCCTAACCACGTAGATATTAAACTAAACCTTGATGAACAAGGCACAACTATAACAGATCAAATCGACTTAGGAAATCAAGCAAGATGCCACCTTTACACGGGAGAAGGTGCAAAGGCGGCGAGATAGCTAGAGGTAGCATGAATAAGCAATCGTAGTAAAAGTATCGATGCTAGCTCTAACAAATCTGGTAAAGGTGTTACTCGCCATCAACAAGGCTTAGTACGAGTAACACCGGACAACGATAGTAAATCGCCTAGATCGCAAGATGCGATCTAGGCAGCATGGCACTTACCCGAGAAAAAACCCTAGAACAAGGGGTGGCGATGCGCCGAGATTGTGTTTGTTGTGAACGTGATTGTCCTCCTTTTCTCAATAACCCTAGGTACATATTTACAGTCCGGAGACTCTCTACTTTTGGAATAACTCTACAACTCTATCTTTATCTAAACATAAACGGAACCTAAACAAATACGACTCCTACTGAGATACAAGATACACGGGCAATTCAGCCCAAATCTACGCACTAGGCCGATCCAACCACACCTTGAATATATGTATCTTCTAAGCCCATCTTGATCACGGCCCATCTCCATCTTAGGCCAAAATATGGCGATAACACTAGGACTGGGTGGAGTGACAAAAGGTTTTCGGTTTGTCTGTTTTATTTCAAATCTATTTTAAATTAATTCAAATTCAAATTAAATCTGTTTTCAAATAACTTTTAAATTATAAATCCAAATAATACAAATAATATATGTTTTCAAATCAGAAAAATATGAGGAATTCAAATATGCCCTTCAAAATATATTTTGCACACTTTAATTTCCAAGTTGAATTATATTACAATAAATGCCCTTTTCTTAATTAATTAATAACTTTTGTTTTATAAATCCAAATTTAACAAATGATATGTCTAAAATGATCAGCTCGACGAGACCTTTCTGTTTATGCATTCCATGTTTTGAATTGCAGCATGCATCATATAAATATAAAGTATACAGCAACTAATATGACAATAAAATGTGACCAAAACTCAATAAAATGACTTATTCTTGTATTCCACACCTCACCCATGCCATGCTACTTTAATGCCATGCAAATTGTGCATCATTCATCATGGCATGATTGTTTGCTTGTCGCATGTTATTCATATGCTTGTGCACTTTATTTATATTGGCCTTGTTTGTTTGGTTCTTCTTCGAATAGACGCTGAGCAGGGGAGATATCAAGAGAACCAGGAGCACTACCCAGATCCATCCCTTGCTTCAACTGAGTTGCCAGGCAAGCACTACCACATGCTTGCATACATTTAGTACCTATTGCCTCTATCTTATTCTTGCATCATTGAGTCGCGATTGCATTAAACTGAATCCCAAGTATTGCATAGCCTTTACTATTAAACCCCACCAAGCTTGTTCCCCATCCCATGAGCCATTACTACAGGAGTTGATTGAGCCATGCGAGTCGTAGAACAACATGTGTAGGGTATGTGAGTGTCTGCTGGATAACGAGATACCTAAACAACTTAACCTGAGTAGTAATGGGATAACTAATGAAAGTGGCACCGGTGAGCAATATCTTCTATTTGGTTTTCCTGCTCACTTGTGTCCCGTAGGACCCCGAGTACTTGATTCCTGTTCTGGATTATTCGCTATCCACATCCGGGAGGCTTATGGGAACCCCTGAGCGAGCTTGATTCATCTTATTTCTTGGGGCCACAAACTAGTTTGAGGTTTTATTTACTATCCTGTACTTATGCCATGCTTTACTGCTTTATTCGATTGTGCGAGGAGCACATGTACTGTTTAGGATCGGGACACGTTTTTGCGGTGTCGACAAGCCCAGTTTTGGGTTACCAGTCGTTCACAGCCGTCCACCCAAACCTTGGGTCCGTCTCGGAGTCAGCTAACTTCGTTGCGGGTGTACTCAATGGGGTGGCCCCCTGAAAATATTTCTGAATCCTGTGATTGCTTTGTCGTGAAGGCCTCGTTGGGTTTTGATTTGGTTTTTCCGAGGTTGATCGAGTGTGTGTTGCTATTTGTGCACCCCTGCGGTAAAACTTTCAAAGCCGTGTCCGGTTATGGACGACTTAGACAGTTTCTCGATCATAGACAAGCATAACTAAAGTACCGCTTTTAATTTGACTAAGTAGCTGACTAGTAAATAGTGCAACACTCACGGAATGGTTAATAAAATTGCCAACGGATGGGGAAGGTTGTTCGTCCGCTTCCTTGTTGGTAAGCGAGGAGGATGGATCTGTGGATATTCTTATAATCATTATCATTAATTCACGACATCCGTCTATCTTTGGTTAGGCGGATGGTTAGCGAATATCTATAGAACTGTTAGGGTTTATCTTTCGCTGCAATTGCGTCACCGCAGGTTGTGTCCCTTTAGAGGCATAAAGACTTCTGAGTACCTAGGGTCTCACACGATAAATTATTGGTTGATGAACAGTACACTCGCAAGACGGATCTTGGGTGGAGGCGATGATGTGGGCAACGATCGTTCGGTGTAGAGATTCCGGGAACGGGGATCCATGAGATCTGTGGGCGGGATGTGCTTATTTCTGGGCATCTTATGCCGATTTGCTTCTTATCCGTACTCGGATCTTGTTTGCCGCTTCCGCCTGATACTCTGATGTGTGATGTATGAGGAAATATCCTAAACTATTATATCTATCTAGGACATTTGAATCTTGCTGTATGGCGTTGCTATATTTCCTTTCTTTCTAGATGGAATGGCTCTGATGTACTATTGTATGGTGGCTTGCATACATACTCATTTGTGTATGTAGTTGATCCCTTCGCCTGCCGATTGCGCCACCCGTACTTGTCCCGATGAATGGAAATGGTTGGGACGGCCGAAAGGTCTACCCGTGAGTGGCTTTTGGGCCCCACCGTACTATTTCAACCATTTCCGCTCATCCAGGCTTGTATCTAGGAGCGTAATTCACCGAGGTAGTTACACTCCCCTCTCTCTTAGAACCACCCTGACCCTTCCCCAGAGCAAGGCGAGCACCAGCCCGCCGGAATTTGGCCGAAGTCTGCCGCTGAAGAGGTGAAGAGGAGCCGTCGATTGGAGCCATCCCAGGAGCCGTCACGACCACCGTTCGAACCGCCATCATCGACAATGTCATCAACCCCCATCGCTAACCCTAGATGGAGCCTAGCTGAGCCACCACATACCCCCACCGTCGCCGTTAGGGTTCAATGCCATGGAGACGACGAACATCGGCCGTAGATCTTAGTCTAATCGTAAGTCTGAGATTGAAACTTACCGTTTCAGTTGGAATGAGCCACTGCCTAGCGGGACCCCCCGTCAGTAGCCCACTGTGCGCGCGTAGTGCATCTGATCTGTCCCATTTCTTTTCCCGTGCGTAGCCTAGTGATTCAAATAATCCTTTTCCCTTTTAGTTAAAACCAGTTTAAGTCAGTAGATTGAAAAATCAATTCAAGGATATGTACTGAACCAAATTGCATGATTCCAATTTTGTTATAAAGGTATTCAAATTATCAATCCAAGCCCCTTGGATTCAAACCATTTTAAATTATAGATCACCTATAGTAAAAATAACAAGACAAAGACTTTTCCACATTCAAACATTTTTCAAAAATCAACTATAAATGCTTTTGAGTTGATTCAAACTCTCAAAAATCACATTTGACAAGATCTCTAATGTAAAAATATTTAGGTTTGCATGCAGTGATCTTGGACTAGTACTAAAAGAATGCTTTATAGGCATTTCTAGTCACGTTAATTGTATACAATAGTAATTCTAAACTTTATAAAATATGAACACCACTTTAAATCACATTCCCAAGTATTAGAATATGTGGTGATTACATGTGTCAACATGATCTCATATTTTAATTGGAGAATATTAAACCTTAAGTATTTTTCAATGAGTAGAAATTACTTTCCTAAAAAAAGGACTAGGTCTTTATTTCATGTGATAATTATGATGATGCTGGATCATCTAGTGTGAACCTCTATGTTCCTAATAGAGGTAGTTAAGTATTGTTTGGTGATTGTGTACCTCGTATTCATTTATAGACTCTAGTACCGACCAAGTCTACGAGGAGGAGGAGTACTACGAAGAAGAAGAAAACTTCAACCACTGCACCAATCAAGGCAAGCTAACACTTGCAAGTTTCTTAAACTATGCAAGCTAGAACTTGCAAGCCATCCTTGCAAGATAACCTATGCAAGATGCATTAGGCATGCTTTGGTTATGCAACCTTGATTATACCAATTCCCAGTTTTACTTGCAAGCCTTATTCTTTTAATTGTTTTACCAGAATTCTTTATTACTTTTACTTAGTGACTTGTGAGTTTTGGAATAATATTATAGATAGCCTAAAGAGCATAAAAATAGGACTAAGTAGTTAGAACTAGATGTCATCAAAAGGCATAAGACTAGATTTGGATAGTCACACTTGATTAGCACCCCTCATTAGTGAATACCCTCAACTTTAGTGGCTAGTGCTAAGCATAAAAGTTGATCACTTTAGATGGGAATACTTGGTGAAAATGATTATGAAAACCTTGGAATGAGGATTCATTCTATTGAAATCTTTTGACATGTGTTATGAACACAAGATGATTTGATGATGAAAATGTTGAGGCATGAGCCATAGCCCTTTATAAAACATGATGGTTGGCTTCAGATGCGATACCATTCCAATTTTACCGTATAACCACAATACTTGAATTGGGTAGGGCTTGAATGGAAGTTTATATGTCTTAGTATGGGTTCCCTTGTGGAAGAGGTTGAGCTGAGGCTACCTCGTGATGAATGTCCACCTATGAAGTACCCAAGATGACAGATGGTCATGGTTGGGAGGCCACACTCATAGGGGAGGTGCCTATACTAGGGTGTGTAATTGAAAGTTTAGGATTGATTATCCGCATACTAAGTATGATGATTCAGGGCTGTCCCTGACGGATGTATCGAATGTTGTGGAGAAAGCGTACCACTTCTGCAGAATGTCGAACTATTCGAATATCCGCGTCCGCGGTCATGGACAGTTGGAGTGGCCATACTGTTCCATCGTCAGATGTTTTCAAAATGACTTGTGAAATGAACTATGACTTTGACTTGACCACAACAGGTTTGTGAACATGAAAAATAAGTTCCCACTTAGGTGTTGTAGAGCTTTACACTAGTTTTCTTTACTTCTGAACTCAGTATGAAATAAACTTGCCTTTTTGCAAATAAACCTAGAGCTTAGGATTCCTACTCGAAATACTTTACTTGTTAGTGATAGTTTGCGAGTACTTAAAGAGTAATCATGGCTTTGTCCCTGGCTATTCCTATGGCCATACTATGAGGAGGACTACCAGGATGATGTACTGTAGTACCAATTGATACGTCGTAAACATATCTATAATTTTTGATGCTCCATGCTTGTTTTATGCCAAGTATCTTATGTTTTGTCTACACTTTGAGGTATTTTTATACACTTTCTGGAACTAACCTATTGACAAGATGCCACAGTGCCTATTTTCTGCTGCTTTTGGTTTCAGAAAGCTGAAAAAATGAATATTCTCGGAATTGGACGGGACAAAAGCTAAAGTTCATATTTTTCCTGAACGATACGGAAAATTGATGACGAGACGGAGGAGGACACTAGGGTGGCAACACCCTAGGGTGGCGCGGGCCCACCCTGGCCACGCCACTAGTGGGTGTGGGCCCCCTGGGCCTCCACCGACCTTGCCCGACTCAGAAACCCTAAATAGTATGGGAGAAAGCCATGAAAAGTTCCGCTACGCTGCCACCACCGAAGGGGAGATTCGGGGGACACAAAGTCTCTGTTTCGGCACCCTCCTAGGACGGGGAAGTTCCCCCGGAGCCTTCTCCATTGATCTCCACCACCATCTCCATCGTTGTTGCTGATTCCCATGATGAGGAGGGAGTAGTTCTTCATCGAGGCTAAGGGCTCTACCGGTATCTATGTGTTCATATCTCTCTCTCTCTATGCATGATCTTATTGTGATCATGAGCTTTGTAATCAAGTAGATCTACTTTGCTACTCAAGTGCTTCAATAGATCTCTGCTCCCCCCACATGTGTGAAAGTGACAACATGCATGCCGTGTGTGGCACTTAAGCTAGATTATATATATATGTGTCATGAGTTATATTTGGAGTTGGTTGTCTCTATGAAATTGTGGTGTTTGTTGGAACCATCTAGCGCTCATGGTGACAGTGTGGGGTTATCCAGATGGGGAAGGCGGACTTTGAGGAGTGTTGTTATAGCCCTACCATGGATTAGAGTGTCCAACCGGAGAGTAGTTCAGGGTAGTATCATGAAAAGAATATATTTATTGAGAGTGTTCACTAGTAAAAGTATGATCCCTAGGCCTTGTTTCTAAGCATTGAAACACCGTTTGCATCTAGATATGTTGCATGTTTGCTTGCTTCCATATTTTTTCCTTTAGTCTTTCCCTCCCCGTCAGAAGCTCTTTTCTGACACCGTTACCACTTATAATCATCCATACCACTTGTATTTCACTATCTCTTCGCCGAACTAGTGCACCTATACACCTGTCAAGTGTATTGGGTGTGTTGGGGACACACGATACTTCTTGTATCTTGATTGCAGGGTTGCTTGAGAGGGATACCTTTGACCACCTCCTCCATGAGTTCGATAAACCTTGGGTAATCCACTTAAGGGAAACTTACTGCTGTTCTACAAACCTCTGCACTTGGAGGCCCAACAACTGTCAACAAGAATATAAGTGCGTAGACATCACCAATTCTGTTATGTCTCGCAAAAATGGTAATCCTGGGATTGCGAGGTTTGGCATAACAGGCATCTAGGATTAAAAATCCAGGTGTTGACATATCGTGATCGTCAACGACGCACCACATTACACATCCTCAACAACCCCGAAGCTATAGGGCGGGTAGCCTTATGGGGCATCGAGCTGTTCCCTCTGGACATCATATACGAGCGTCACAACGCTATAAAGTCTCAGGTGCTCCCTGACTTCTTCGTCCACTGGATGGAGCTCTAGCTACCGGACACTCCAGACATGTCCTAGCTCTGGACGATGCATTTCGATGGCTCCAAGCGCGACACCAGAGCAGGAGCCGGGTTAATCTTGACATCCCCTCAAGGGGACAAGATGATATATGTGTTTCAGATGAAATTCCGCGCATCCAACAATGAGGCCGAGTACGAGGCATTCCTGCACGTCATGCAGATGGCCAAGGTATGCGGTGCCACGTGCCCCGTCATCTATGGTGACTCCAACCTTGTCATTCAGCAAATGATGAGCGAGTGCGACGTACACAGCAGCAACATGATCGCATACCGTGCGGTCTACAACTTACTCGAAGGAGACTTTGATGGCTGCGAACTGTGACACGTCGGCAGGGAAAGCAACGAGGAGGCCGACAAGCTCACCAACATTGGCTCCACCCGCGCCGTAGTGCCACCGGGTGTGTTCCTCGAGAAAATTTGTGTGCCCTCCATCAAGCAGAAAACTCCAAAGGACACAGTCAAAGCTGCAGGACACTAGGAGGCTGCGTCACCCGAAAGGGCGTAGGTACCTGAAGAGCCGTGAGGCGCGCATCCTCATCCCCAGAAACAATTTCTTCTCCGGTATCATATGTGACTCATGCAGCTGGCGCAAGTCTGCCTCCCTCATGGTCGATTGCCGCCAGCTGCCGTTGGTGATGCGACCGGTGTTGGAGGTCTTCTTGGTAGCACCCGCGGTGCTTGTTCCAGCGGCGGCGGCGGACTTCTTGGTCTTCCCCATCTTACTAGCGTGACATGCAGCATGGTGGGTGATGGCTGCAAGTGCGCAGATTGTTTGTAGCTAGTTTAGAAGTTAAGATGTCGATCCCACAGGGATCCCAAAGGCAAGTGTTTGTGAAGTCTTTGTCACACCCGAAGTTGTCACATGTCTTCGAGTGAATTGACTACAAGCGTTGAAATAAGAATAGATTTTGGATTAAAGTATTGTATTTAAATAAAGCTAAAATGTAAACTTTAGAAATAGAAGCATAAAAGTAAAGAACAATTTGTTTGTTATTTTCTACAAATGACAAAGTAGGAGCGTGGAGTTTCAGTTCATGGTGATAGTGAATGTGCCGGGTGGATGAATGATAAGCGTAACAATTATAATCTTATAAGTATGTGTGTAGGCGAGCAATCCATAATTAGCTGGAACTCCTCTTGGTAGATTTCATCCTAACTTCAATAATCCTACTAGCTTGTTTACCACAACCATGGTCAGTCACTAGACGATTAAGATACTTTAGGTTGCTTATCAATTAATCTCCTTGGATCGGACTAATGCAATAAGCTCGGTGGCTCCTCGTTATCCTCGAGTCAAACTAGTTTCCCATGATATCCACGTGGCACTCGAGGGTCGCCGGTCTGCTAGCAAACAAAATTATATCTATGTAGAACAAAGCATCATGTTATCTGGGCCCTTAATTGGACAACAGGTATTAAGAATCCCACAGATAGTCAAGCACACATAATATAGTAATTAAAATCAACCACAAACTTAATGGAAATTATATAGGCACATCACATCTCACCAATACCCTACATCTCCCACACCCAAGGGAACTTACTCACACATGAGAGAAGAAAGCACCATCGATATAATTAAATAAAGGGAGTTCTTGATATCACCGTGGAGATCCACAATAAGAAATAGAAATAAATCCAACACGATTCAAGATGGGAAGAACAATCTCAAACCCTAGTCTTGCAAGGTGGAGATCTCTCTCTCTCAGGTACAAATAATGGATATGGAGGTGTGGTGGCTAGAGATCAAGATCGTGGGGCAAGATGAAGAACGCCTTCCCTTCTACTCCGGATCCCTTCTTTCTCCCTTCTTGATGGGATGGTGGATCATGTGTTCTTTTTCGTCTCGGCCTCTTCATGAAAGTTGTCCCTTTGTGGCATCCCGCTAAACCACTACCGAAAATCGCGTTGATTTTGTGCATTGCATCATCATGACATCAGCATGCATCTAATTGATTAAAACTATTTTGCTAAAAGACATACTTTGTTTTCTATATTAATATCCTCCCCCTTTGTTCAAACCAAACCGTCGGTCCAGCCGGATCTTTTATTCATCTAAAACTATTTACAAAATTTATTTTTAAATAAAAGAAAACCCTAGTCAAAAATATCTAATCCTAAAACTACCCAGTCCTATTCTACCCACTCTGCCTCCACCTCACCCCACCCTATAGCCTGCCGCCACCTCATCACTCCCTTCCCCCTATCCTATCCCAGCCCGCCACCTCATCCTACCCCCACTCCCCACTCCCTCCACCGCCAGACCCACACCACACCACAATACACACACAACACACACAAGGCAACACGCACACAGCACACCCGCTCCCATCCCGTGGTGCCCCTGGCCACCAATCCCGCGACCCCGCTCCTCCCTCGCCCCCGGTCCCACCTGCTGGCCCACCACTCCTGTCCCTCCCATCGCGTGACCGCCCCCAACGCCCACCAACCTGCTCTCTCCTCCTCCCCTCCTCGAGCCGCCTCCCTCCCGCGTGCTCCCTGCCGCCGTCGCCTCCCCCTCAAGCAAGCCGCCGCCCTTCCTCGCGACCTCCCTGCGGCGTTCCGCAGCCGCCGACCTCCTCTTCCTCGCTGCCGAGCAGGGCCCCGGCCTTGCCGCCTCAGCGCTGCCCCATCCCCCCACCTCATCGCGTCGGGCGCCGCCTTCAACCCCGCGGTACCGAGCCGCCTCAACCGGCGCCACCCGGCGCCCTCGTTCCTCCACCATGCGCGCCCGCCGTCGCGGGACCCCGTCGTCCTGCACCTCGCCCGCCTCCAGCTTGCGGCAGGCCCCCGTCGACCAAGCGCCACCCCTTCTCCGTCGAGCCTGCCCGCGACCTTTGCTGCGGCCCTATTCGCTTATGCTGTCTCGCCCGCCTCCGTGGTCCCCGCCTGTCTCCCCTGATGGAGCCCGCAGAGCTCCTCTATCCTGCCGCGCCGCGCGCGTGTATCTATGTCACCGTCGCCTCCCCGTCACCGCCTTCTCCCTTATGCGCAAGCCGCCATCGCCACGGCGCCGGGCGCCTTGCGAGGTCCCTGCAACACAGCTGCGTGGCCATCGTCCAAGGAAGCCTCGAACCACACCCTGGTGTTCCGCGCGTGGAGGCCGGATGAACACCATGCATAGTGGAGTTTGCAGGTCGTTTGTTTTCCACGGACATCATGTGTCACCGTCTGTGTATGAGGGTCTGGTCCTCTGAAGCATTTTCCGTGGCAAACCCTATCGTGATGTCGCCAAGATCTTCCAAGGACAGAGCGACACCAAGTTCTACCCCGACAAGTTGCACAAGACCCTTGAACCCGCCACCCTCGAAACGTCAAGATCTACTACACAGAGCATTTGTCCGAGGCCGCGAACCCGCAAGAACTTCATCATAGAATGCGAAGACCTCGTTCTCGGGCCGAAGGCCCTGATCTCTTCTTCACGGATCCGATGGTCGGAGCCCCGAAGACCGATCCCTCGAACCCCTCCGAACCAAGACCTTCGACACTATTGTGTGACCCCTTTCCAAGCCCTTATTTTTATTAAATGATATATACCTTGTTGCATATTTAATTGTCATACTCGCATACATGTTGTGGGTTTGGGGGCGTTATGCCGATTCACCTAAATTAAATATGGAGTCTATATGCGGGATATCTTTGTCTTATTCCGGACTCCATTTAAATTGGTGTAGCGAACCGGTGCTATCTTTTGCCATGTTAAGACAACATTTAAATTGGCGGGTATCTAAACAACATGAACCTATCAATTAATTGTCGGGACCCCCGGTTCCGCTTAATATTGCCTAATTGCATCGCATCTTGCCATGTCATACATCATACATGCATCATGCTCGATCTTCTTCCGTAGTAATAAATAGTGTATCCGGTGTTTCCTCTAGTGCTTTGCTTCTTCACGGATTAGGCCGATGAGTTGATGCGAGTATCGACCCGATCTTCAGATGAATCTTCGGCAATGTTTTCAGGCGAGCATATCCCCCTTTCTACCTATCTTACTTTTATAGTATTTATTCCCTCCTATTGATCTATTGCTATCTGTGTTGCGATGCTCTAGTTTTCGTACCCGTGATATCCCTTGCAGCCTTATATTGCCTTGGACACCTCCTATTACCTGTTGTTTGGTAGATAGTTGGACCTGCGCGTCGTAGTCGCTTGCTCAAGTGCTGTTGCGTGTCGTCAAGTACACAGTTGTTGGAGTATTGTCGTGTGTTTATTGTTGGAGATGATCAAGACTTTAATTATTGTTTAACAACTAAAATTGAAGTAGGTAAATGCAGAGGCACAGGTGGGCAATAGATGTTATTTGGTTGTTAATGACACTTGTGTCCGTGGGACCCCGAGTACTTGATTCCTGTTCCTTGAATATTCACGCTATCCACATCCGGGAGGCTTATGGGACCCCCCCTGAGCCAGAGCTTGATTTATTCTTATTTCTTGCGGCCACAAACTAGTTTGAGGTTTTATTTACTATCCTGTACTTATGCCATGCTTTACTGCTTTATTTACGATTGTGCGAGGAGCACCTGTACTATTTAGGATCGGGACACGTTTTCGCGGTATCGACAAGCCCAGTCACACTTTCGGGTTCCCAGTCGTTTACAGCCGTCCACCCAAACCTTGAGTCCGTCTCGGAGTCAGCTAACTTCGTTGTGGGTAGCTTAATGGGGTGGCCCCCTGAAATATTTCTGAATCCTGTGATTGCTTTGTCGTGAAGGCCTCGTTGGGTTTTGATTTGGTTTTTCCGAGGTTGATCGAGTGTGTGTTGCTATTTGTGCACCCCTCGCAGGTAAAACTTCTCAAAGCCGTGTCCGCGGTTATGGACGACTTGGAGCATGATTCTCGATCATAGACAACTATAACTAAAGAAGTGCTATAAATTTGACTTTATAATGACTAGTAATCAGCTTCACTATAATGGAATGGCTAAATAAAATTGCCAACAATTGCTTGTTTGGGTCGCTACTACCATTGTACCTGACTAGTAAGTATTGCAACTATAACGGAATGGTAAATAAAAGTACCAACAACTGCTGGGTTTTGGGATATCTCATGCTAATTGTATTTGACTAGTAAATGTCGCAACTACAACGGAATGGTTAACTAAAATTGCCCAACGCTTATTATATCGTGATGATTATCTATACTTGACTAGTAATTGCTGCAACGATAATCGATTAAATAAAGCCCAAGCCGTGTGAGTTCCTCGGTTGACTTCCTGCTTGGTCTCGAGGGGAAACACCAGATGGGTTTGTCTGATGGAAGCATCAGGTTGGTTCGAATAGGGTCTTTCTTATCCTCTCTCGATAGCCATGTTGTATCGAGTCTCTATAGGTTGTTTAGTTCATGCTGCTGCCTGCGATCCACCATACCTGTAGGCGAGGACCGCCGATCTAGCCTCGCTGTACTGGCCTCAATCGACGCTCTCTCTTTTTCCTTTGCCCTTTGTCGGCATCCCTTTGTTTAAGCAGGTTTTGAGATCGACGTCAAGGTGGTTACCCTTCCGGCTTGGCCGGCAGGGTTATGGACGCCATTGGTTATTCTTCAGGGCTCTTAGCCCCCTTTGCATCTTGTCCGTAGTCGGACGCTCTATCGTCTAAAGGTGATTTGGATCTTTGTTCTGTATATCTGTATTCTTGACTCATGGAGTCGTGTTGTATATATATCTGTTCTGTGGGTTCCATCGAGGACTGTTGTGTAATGTTATTACTTCGTTTTCCACCCGCACGCAAGTGCCTGTTGGGCACCTTTGAATCGTTTCTATGCGGGTTTGGCGGGAAGCGCTGAAACTTGCATAGGGCCGAGTTTGAGGGTGTTACACCCTTTTAATAAGACGAAGGAGATAGACTATATACAGCAGGAAATATACGATCGGAGAAATATTCCCACCGCATAGTTGCTCGTTAAAGCTTCAGTAAACTCCCCTCGATTTATTCCAAAAATAGACATTTTTGTTTTTGTCTGAATATTGTGTTTTTGTTGTTAAATCCCTCTGTTGATATTCAGAACCCGAAACACACATTAAACCAAGTTTTCTTTGCTAACGAAGTATTAGCATTAGGTAAAGCTAGAAAACCATCAAATCCAAACGAAAACCATCGATAGAAACCATAAAAATGTGTCGAATTACACAGATATCAGTGGGCGTGAAGGAAAGAGGATGGAAAAGTGCGAAGGATGTCCAGTGCACGGTGCACACGAGCTCTGAAAATGGAGAAGGTAAGCTAAAGGCGAGAAGCAAGAGCGGATGATGAAGGGAAAATTACCACCACGCCTTGCTATATAAATCAACAAAGACGATGGCGCCGAACCCTCGATCCACTTACCCTAACGCGTGCACTTCATCGCACCGTACACATGGCGGGCATCGCCCGAACCATCATGAGTACGCCGTCCACTACACGTGGAAATCAAGGAGACACAATAACTTTTTGCGTAAAGAACGCGTGACTAGTTAAATCCCCGTCATAAAGTGGGACCCACGTGCGTCTTGTCTTGTCATCACTGCCACCACAGATGATTGAGTTCACCAAGCGTCATCCATGACATCAGCAACTATCAAGGAAAGAAAGCTAGCAACAGTCAGATTCTTTTGAATGCATACAAGAGTACTCACTCGAGTCTACGATTCAATCAAATACTCGGGGCTACTCCTATCGGGAGCGCTGGCCGCGCACCTGAGAATTTAACATGGTTCCCATGTCAGTCGAAACACTTCCTAATGCTTCGAGTCCTTATTCGAGTCTGCGACTCCAATATGGATTCGGGGGCTACTCCCATAGGGATCTTGTTCACCTGAGTAATTTTTGGGTCATTGTTTTGCATAATTGATAACTTAAAGTTTCTGCTCGAGTCTGCAACTCAAATACACACTCGGGGGATGCTCCCATAGGGAGCGCTGATCGGCATCATATGAATTATTCGAATAAGATCCTTAGAATCCTCCATAACAACAATAAAATTGCATTGGCAACTTTGCCCAGATTGATGCTAAGAGAGATACTGTCTCCTTGGTCACCCGAAACGCCTCCGTGGCGACAAAATTCCTGATGTTGTGTCTATGACGCAAAGATAATACCTACACATATCATTTGATGTCCTGACAATGCACCCGACTGCGCTCTGCTAGTAATATACCGTGTCAACATGCACGATGAAAAATACCGACGAAAGCGTTGGGTACATAATTTAAACACTAGAATTCGACTCCTATAAGACCTCCGTGGCCTGGGTCGAATTACGCCAGCATTTTTACGGATTCGAGTCCAAGGACTCGAGTCTAAAGTAGATCGTGTTGTTTTGTCCAAAGATAGTTAACTAACCCTGATCCGTCGGGCGAGTCAGACACACGTATCAACAATCCCTATGAATCAACATATCCACCTGAAACATGTTCGGATGAGAAGCACTCGAAATACTATAGAGTCTCCAGTTGAATCTACGATTCGACTGAACACTCGGGGGATACTGACATGGATATGCCTTACGGGTACTTGACATTAGCCTACCTAGTCTAGCCCAACGGAGGCCCATAGGAAGGACCTTCCGCAATCGTGAAGCCCAAGGAAACTTTGGATGGCCCAAGCCTGGAGAGAACTCGACTTCTTGGAGGACACGACTAATGTAGATATAAATTCAAAGGGGTTAACCCTAATCTGTAGCCGACTCGACCTACCCCGAGACCTGTCCTCCCCATATAAAGGACATGAGGGAACGAAAAGGAGGCTCTCTCACCTCATACCCTAGAATATACCTCATGTTAGATTGCATCTACACACCCTTGTAATCATCTGCATCGCCATCAATCAAGAACAAACAAGCAGGAGTAGGATTTTCCCACCAGGGGCCTGAACCTGGGTAAACCTTGTGTGACCGTATTGCGAATTTGTTAGCCGTTCCTCGATATCCATCTTCCTCTCCTTCTCCAAAACCCAAGTCCATAACAATGGGCATTGACGAGTCGAACCCTCATTAGTGAAGGAGTTGTGACATGTTGGAGGTGGCATTCATGTGGTCTTGGGCGGGCACGATAGCAGTGAGAATCAAATGAGAGGGGAAGACGGTAGGAATAGGGGAAATGAAATAAGGTTTTGTCTATGTCAATAACAAGACTGGACTGCCTACCAGTAACCGACGTGGCGCTATTTGCCGTGCTTTTCTAGCACTCCCAG
This sequence comes from Avena longiglumis, assembly GCA_030063025.1. NCBI lineage: Eukaryota > Viridiplantae > Streptophyta > Magnoliopsida > Poales > Poaceae > Avena > Avena longiglumis. The sequence goes on along the minus strand of CP125978.1, from coordinate 365,618,587 downwards.
AATGGTTCCTATGGGTCGACACGAGTGTGGGGATGCCGAAGACAAAGTGCCTATAATTAGAAAGCCAACTTAGAGCCATTTTTGTGTATGGCGTACCAATAACCTATTAGAAGGGGTATTGAGAGCACCTGGAGATCCTTTAATTTTGCGCCATCAAGTGGTTTTTTGTGGCCTTGCGTGACCACCACCTAAGGGTGCATTTGGTAGCCTACAAATGTGCTGGCCCAGCCCGATGGAGTCGAAATTAGAGTGCCATCCTTTCTACTGACCCCACCGTGCAAGCCTTCGTCCCCTCCATCGGGGCTAAGGTGTCGGCAAGTCAACGCCTAGAAGAAGGCGATATGAAGGGTACCCTTACATGTCCACCTTTGTTCTAAAAAATGTGCGAGATCATGAAGGGCGATGTCCGTACTAAGAAGGGGTTTAAGGAGGTCCATCTGAATGCATGCACGAAAGCATGACTCGAGCATTGTGGCGCTAAGGTTCCAGGCACTCATGTGTACAACCACCTGAGGAAGTAGAGGGTGCGCTGTGATCCAATCAGCAAGCTGAGAGACCTTAGAGGCGCGCAGTGGTGTGAGGACAGCTTCACCATTCTTCTTGCCGCCGAGCACTTCTAGGGCCATGTTAGGTTAGAATCCATGATCACTAATGCACTGACTTGTTGCTCGTTAACTCTCCCATTTAAAGCTAACACAACCTCTTGCAATCGTAGGAGCATCCCAAGGAGGCAAGGACATTGAGTACCTCAACAAGCCCATCCAGAACTATGTCGAGATGCAGACCATCTGTGGCATCCCGCAAAACCACTACTAGAAAATCGCGTTGATTTTGTGCATTGCATCATCATGACATCATCATACATCTATCTGTCTAAAACTATTTTGCTAAAAGCCCTATTTCGTTTTCCATATTAATTCCTCCCTATTACTTTAAATCAAAACACCGGTGCTTAGGATATCTCATTGTCTAAAACAATTTACAAAAGGCTTTTAAAATAAATTATAAAACCCTACCTACCCCAGAGCCACCTCAAACCCTTTTCTACCCAATCCTATCCTACCCAGTCTCCCTCCACCTCACCCCACCCAATAGCCTGCCGCCACCTCGCCACTCTCTTCCCCCTATCCTATCCTACGCCGCCACCTCACCAACCCCACCCCAAACCCTGGCAAAGACACACACCTGCCCCACCCTGGCCGCACACACCGCATGCCCCTGCCGCACACGGCCCTACCTGCCGTTTCCCGCCCCGTCCCCGGTTCCACCGCCCTGGACATGCCCCCACCACGCGCGCTCCACCCGACCCCCGCGGTCAACCACCACCAGTCCGATCCCCATCTCCCTCGTCTCGAGCCCCCACGCGCCCCACACATCCGCCTCGCCAGCGAGCCCCGCCGATCGACCTCCTCTCCATCCGTCCGCCCTCCTCTCTCAGAACCCCGCCCTCCGCCTCTCCATCCGGCCGTGCCGCTGGTCCCGCCTCGCCTCGCTGCCCGCCTCCTCCACCGCCAGCCTCGCAGGCTGAGCCGCAGCCGCCTCGACCTCCACACCTCCGGCCGTCGACCTTTGCAGGAGACGCCGCCGCCAAGAATCATGGTACCCCATTGCGCCGCTGCGCTTCGTCGGCCGTCACCTTCCCCGTAGCCGGTACCCCGTGGCTCTCCTCCTCGGCTCCGTCCTGTCGCTCCCGGCACCTGGGCGTCCCCGTCGGCCCCGCTCAACCACCGCAGGCCGCCGCTGTGACGACCTCGGCCTCGCCGCCGTTCCCGTCGAGCCCGCCGCCTCCGGCCAGATCCGCCGCTGGACCCCTCTGCGCTTCTCTCCGCTGGCGCCTCCTCTCTTCGGCATGTGCTGCCCGCCCGCGAGACGCCCTCTGCCCCTGCTGCCTCGACCTGCGAGCGCTCCAGCACGCGGGCCCTTGTCGCTCACCCTGCGGCCTGACCCTGCGTCGCCCTGCTGCCTGTTCGGTTCCATGACACCGGCGTCCACGCTTCCCTCTACCCCGAGCCCTGCCTGGCACCGCCGGCCTCCACCTCGCTCGCCTCGATGTGTCCGTGTGCGAGAACACCAAGTTGTACAAGAACCTCGCCACTCACAAAAATATGGACGACAAGTACTCCGACATGGAACACCAAGAGCTCGCGCCATCCGAGGACAAGATCGTTATCAATCCAAGCTTGTCGACATTATTCCGATGGCCAGGACCCTAAAGACGTCTCCTCCACGGACCCGAGGCTCGATCCGAAGACCGATCCGAAGCGCCAAGGCCTTCGACAGGGAATCGACAAGATCATCGCGGAACTCCAAGGTCTACTTCGTAGGTTGCCGAACGCCAAGGTCGCCGACTCGGAACGCCAAGTACTTCACCCCGAAGGCCAAGACCGACCCGATACGAGGACCCGACAAGATCTTCGTGACGACAAGATCTACCTCCGTTATCCGAGAACGATACCGCCGAGACCGAACCCCAGATCCGGACCCTGAGAACCGACCCTGAACCCCCGGAGCCCAAGTTCGTCGAACCCCAAAGTGTGACCTCTTTTCCGTGACCTATATTTTATAAATAATATAACTTGTTGCATTAAATCATTCATCTCGCATGCATATTTGTGTGGTTTGGGGGCATTATGCCGATTCATCTCATAATTAAATATGGGGCCCATATGCGGGCAAATCTAGCCTTACTTTGGCTCCATTTAAATTTGTGTAGCGAACCGGTGATATATTTTGCCATGTTAAGACAACATTTAAATTGGCGGGGTAGATAAACAACATGAACCTATTAATTAATTGTCGGGACCCCCGGTTCCGCTTAATATTGCCTAATTGCATCGCACCTTTGCCATGTCATACATCATACATGCATCATGCCCGATCTTCTCACGTAATCTTAAATATTGCATCCGGTGTTTATTCTAGTGTTTTGGTTCTTCGCGGATAAGGCCGTTGAGTTGATGCGAGTGTCGACCCGATCTTGGTTGAACCTTCGCAATGTTTTTCAAAGTAGCATCTCCCCTTTCTACCTATCTTACTTTTATAGTATTTATTCCTCCTGTTGATCTATTGCTATCTGTGGTTGCGATGCTCTAGTTTTCGCACCGTGATATCCCTTGCAGCCTTATATTGCCTTGGACACATCCTATTACCTGTTGTTTGGTAGATAGTTGGACTTGCGTCATAGTCGCTTGCTCAAGTCTTTGTGGTCGTCAAGTACCACAGTTGTTGGAGTAATGCTGTGTGTTTATTGTTGGAGATGATCAAGAATTTAATTACTGTTTAACAGCTAAAATTGAAGTAGGTAAATGCAGAGGCACAGGTGGGCAATAGATGTTATTTGGTTATTAACCGTCCACTTGTGTCCCGTGGGACCCCGAGTGCTTGATAATGTTCTTGAATATTCGCGCTATCCACATCCGGAGGATTATGGGACCCCACGAGCGAGCTTGATTCATTCTTATTTCTTGGGGCCACAAACTAGTTTGAGGTTTTATTTACTATCCTGTACTTATGCCATGCTTTCTTGCTTTATTTACGATTGTGCGAGGTAATGCACTGTCTTTGTTAGGTCGGAGTGTTTTCGCGGTATCGACGAGCCCAGTCACATTTTCGGGTTCACAGTCGTTTACATCCACTGGCGCAAACCTTGAGTCCATCTCGGAGTCGGCTAACTTTGTTATGGTGTACTCAATGGGGTGGCCCCTGAAATATTCTGAATCCTGTGATTGCTTTGTCGTGAAGGCCTCGTTGGGTTTTGATTTGGTTTTTCCGAGGTTGATCGAGTGTGTGTTGCTATTTGTGCACCCTGGTAAAACTTTCAAAGCCGTGTCCATGTTATGGACGACTTGGAGCACAGTATCTCGATCATAGACAACTATAACTAAAGTAGTGCTATAAATTTGACTTTATAATGACTAGTAATCAGCTTCACTATAATGGAATGGCTAAATAAAATTGCCAACAATTGCTTGTTTGGGTTGTCGCTTGCTACCATTGTACCTGACTAGTAAGTATTGCAACTATAACAGAATGGCTAAATAAAAGTACAAACAACTGCTGGGTTTGGGGTATCTCATGCTAATTGTATTTGACTAGTAAGTGTCGCAACTACAACGGAATGGTTAACTAAAATTGCCCACTGCTTATATATCAGGATGATTATCTATACTTGACTAGTAATTGCTGCAACGATAACTGAATAAATAAAACTGCCAACTGTGTGAGTACCTCAGTTGACTTCCTCGTTTGGTCTCGAGGGGGAAACACCAGGATGGGTTTGTTTGATGGTAGCATCAGGTTGGTTCCGATTAGGTCTTTCTTATCCCTCTCTGATAGCCGACAGTTGTATCGAGTCTCTATAGGTTGTTTAGTGCATCTTTGCTGCCGCTTGATCCACCATACCTATGTAGGCGAGGACCGCCAATTCTAGCCTCGCCGTGTCTTGGCCTCGATCGACCGCTCTCTCTTTTCCTTTGCCCTTTGTCGGCACCCCTTTTGTTTAAGCAGGTTTTGAGATCGACGTCGTTAGCGAGGTTACCCTTCCGCTTGCTGGGCAGGTTATGGACGCCATTGGTTATTCTTCAGGGCTCTTAGCTCAATTTGCATCTTGTCCGTACTCGGACGCTGTATCGTTTTCAAGGTGATTTGGATCTTTGTATTGTATATCTGTATTCTTGACTCATGGAGTCGTGTTGTATATATATATATCTGTTCTGTGGGTCCCATCGAGGACTGTTGTGTAATGTTATTACTTCATTTTCCACCCGCACAAAGGTGCCTGGTGGGCACCTTTGAATCGTTTCTATGCGGGTTTGGCGGGAATCGCTGAAACTTGCATAGGGCCGATTCTGAGGGTGTTACAGAGTGGTATCAGAGCTCAGCAGTTGCGATACCCCACAAGTCCAGCCTGTAGGATAGCCTAGCTAACGGCCGAAGTAGAGTGTCAAAACTATTTTTGCAAAATTGGTTGGATAGTCTGATTAGGTCTGATTTTTACTCCTTACCCCTCTGCTGCTCTCCTCTCACCTCTGCGTGTTTCGAATCCGCTCTCTTCTCTCTCTTCGAGTCCAGGATTTCTCGTGGTTGGGTTCCATCGTACCTTGTGGTTTCGCTTCCTCTTTGGTAACGGTGTTTCTACATCCGGTCCTCTTGCTATCTGAGTGGTCCTTTATCCGTGGTACCATCCTTTGTTCCTTGTTTGTGCCTCCGGTGTTTTCCGACGCTACGACATCATCTATGCGGATCCGGCGAGTCGCATCACTCCTTTGTTTCCGAACCTCGCTTGTCGAGATCTACAATCTGAATTCTGAGAGTTGGTTGCATAATTTCCTATTCATGTGCAGAGTAATGCTTTGGGTGCGCGATGGACTGATCACCATCCGACTACTCTTATCATTCGCTCTTGCACATTGGATTGTGAATCATTGCAGTTATACTCCTTCCGCGGAAGTTAGAGGTGGCTTTACCCTTTTGAGACCTATACCTTCATCTTTGTTTCTCCGGAGTGTTCTCTCGACGAATGGGGAACAATCCTTGTTGGTGGTGTCGCCATTTTCAAGCTGAGAAAGAACCCTTGTTAGTGGTGTCGTGTAACTACCTCGGTGAACTACGCTCCTAGATACAAGCCAGGATGAGTGGTAGTGGTTGAAATAGTACGGTGGGGCCCCAAAAGCCACTCACTGGTAGTCCTTTCAGATGTCCCAACCACTACCCTCTCAACGGGACCTGCAGGCGGCGTGTCGGCGTGAAGGATCAACTACGTACACAAGTGGGTATGTCATAAGCCACCATACAAGAGTACATCAGCCATACCATCTAGAAAGAAAGGAATATAGTAACGCCATACGGCAAGATTCAAATGACCTAGATAAATCTATATTTTAGGATAACTCCTCATACAACACACATCGAGTATCATGCAGGCGGCAAACAAAATCCGAGTACGGATAAGAAGCAAATCGGCATAAGATGCCATAGAAATAAGCACATCCCAACTACAGGTCTCACGGATCCCGTTCCGGAATCTCTACACGAACGATCGTTGCCCACATCTTGACTTCTTCCACCCAAGATCCGTCAAATCCGTGAAGGTACTGTCCATCGAACCAAGAATTTATCGTGTGAGACCCTAAGGGTTTTCGGCAAGTCTTAATGCCTCTAAAGGGGACACAACCTGGGGTGACGCAATTGCAGCGAAAGATAAACCCTAGCAGTTCTACAGATAAACGCTAACCATCCGCCTAACCAATGATAGACGGATGTCCGTGAATTTAAGTACAACAGTTATATTGGTAATCTCATCCGATCCATCCTCCTCCCTGCTTACCAACAAGGAAGCGGACGAACCACCCCCCCATCCGTTGGCAATTTTATTAACCATTCCATGAGTGTTGCTCTATTTACTAGTCATGTTATTTAGTCAGATTAAAGCGGTACTTTAGTTATGCTTGTCTATGATCAAGAAACTGTCCTCCAAGTCGTCCATATCCGCAGACACGGCTTTCAGAAAGTTTTACCCGGCCGGGGTGCACCAATATCAACACACGCTCGATCAACCTCGGAAAAACCAAATCAAAACCCAACGAGGCTTTCACGACTGAACAATCACAGAATTCAGAAATATTTCAGGGGGCCACCCTTGAGTCTACATAGCAAGTAAGCAAGCTCGAGACGGACTCAAGGTTTGCGACAATGGGCGTACATGGGAACCGAAAACTCGGGGTGTCGATATCACAGTAAACATTCCGCTTACCTAAGCGATGCAGTGCTCCTCGCACAAATTTAAATCTGAAAGTAGCATGGCATAGGTACAGATCGTAAATAAAACCTCAAACTAGTTTGTGGCCCCAAGAAATCTGCGGAATCAAGCTCGCCTGGGGGTCCCATATACCTCCGGATGTGGATAGCGATAAATCAAGGAACAGGAATCAAGTACTCGGGGTCTTACGGGACACAAGTGAGCAGGAAAAACCAAATAGCAGATGTTGCTCACCGGTGCCACTTTCTTTAGTTATCCCATACTACTCAGGTTAAGTTGTTTAGGTACCTCATTATACAACAGACTCTCACATACCCTACACATGCTGTTCTACGACTCGCATGGCTCAAACAACTCCTATAGTAGTGGCTCATGGGGTAGAGGAACAAGCTTGGTGGAGTTTAAAAGTAAAGGCTATGCATACTTGGGATTCAATTTAATGCAATCGCGACTCAATGATTCAAGAATAAGATAGAGGCAATAGGTACTGTATGTATGCAAGCATGTGGAAGTGCTTGCTGTATCTCGTTGAAGCAAGGGACGGATCGGTAGTGCTCTGGTTCTCTTGATACAACCCACCTCGGTGTCTATCCGAGAAAAACCAAACAAACAAGGCCAACATGAATATAGAGCACAAGCATATGAATAAGATGCGTCAAGCAAACAATCATGCCATTATGAATGATGCACAATTTACATGGCAATAAGGTAGCATGGCATGGGTGAGTGTGGAATACAAGAATATAACATTTTGATTGGGTTTTAGTCACATTTTATTGCCATAATAGTTGCTGTTCATTATATTTTTATATGATGCATGCTGCAATTGAAGTCATGGATATCATAAACAGAAAGGTCTCGTCGAGCTGATCATTTTAGACATATCATTTGCTTAATTTGGAATTATAAAACAAAAGTTATTAAATTATTGAATTCCAGTGGCAATTGGTGTAATTTAAATAAACTTGGAATTTTATTTGTGCAAAAGGCAAAATGGGTGGCATATTTGGAATCCTCTCATTTTTCTGATATCCAAACATATATTATTTGTCAAATTTGGATTAATATATGAAAAGTTGTTTGAATCTGAAAAATATTTGAATTTGAATATTCACAAAAAGATTTGAATAATTTAAACAGAACCAGCCAAACTTTCTACACCCAGCCGATTCCAGCCTGGTCACTGACAGGTGGGGCCATGGGTTCTGCGGCCCACGCGCCAGCGGCTGAGGGACACAGGGGACCGCGGGTTGAATAAACAAAACATAAGGACCCTTTTAGAAAACTCTCACCGACGCTGCCAGTGGGCCTGGGCTAGACCGCGGGTTGGCAAAACAAAAGTTGGGGGGGTATACGCAAAGTGTGCAGCTACACTGTTTTTCTTCCACGGGCGCCAGAGCGTAGCGCGGAGCACAGCGTGGGGCAGGGGGCGTCGATCCAGGGACACAGGCGGCGGCAGCGGGCTAGCTGGGGTAGGTGATGGAGAGGGGGGCGCGCGCTAGATAGGGTTAGACGACGCGGTGTTGTCGGCAGACGTCGTCGTCTCCGGCGCACGGAGGGCGCTCGACAAAAAGATCGCCGCAGCTCGGAAGCAACTAGGAACGGGAGGTTGTCAGGGAGGGTCAGGAGCTCACTGCGGACTCGGTGGCGAGCTTGGATCGAGCAGAGGAGCGGTAGATCAGCGGCGAGGCAGAAGCTCTGTCGGCTAGGGTTTCCGGCTCGGGCTCGGCAGGTTCCGGCGAGCTGGTCCTTCTCCTCCTTGCTCCGTGTACCGTGGCGACGTCGGGGACCTCCTGAGCTACCTCGGCATCCTCGGCTCCGCGCTTGCCTCCTGGAACGTGCTCGCGAGCGAGGTCAAGCCGGTGGTGGCGTGGGGTTCATGGGAGGAGGAGGAGGCGAGGGGCGCAGCCTGGGATGGGATCTGGGAGGCTAGAAGGGGAAGGAGAGGATAAGATCGAGGCGGGGCTTGCGTGGGGGAGGGGCAGGTCGGCTCGGCCACTTTATGCACCTCCCTCACGTGCCCAGCATGGGGGCCAGGGTGGCGCGGCAAAGCTGGGGAGGGGAGGGGGCTGGCGTGTGGACCTGGGGAGCTCGTGTCCCAGGCTTGAAGGGGGGCCCTAGGGCAGGGAGAGGGAAGAGGGGAAAGAAAAGAGAGGGAGAGGGGATGGTTCGGCCTAGGTTAGATGAGGGTGGGGTAGCTAGGGCATGGAGGTGGGGTCCTCATGCAGGGAGAGGGGAGAGGTTGGCGAGCTGGGGCAGGACATGGTGACCATGCTAGGTAGAAGGAAAGGGGAGGGGTAGGTTTTTGGGTTTTGTTTAGAGGAAGGTGTAGTTTAGTGTTTAGTTTAGGATAGATGTAGATTAGGGTTTTGGTTTAGGGTAGAAAGGGGAGATAGCATGGGGTGGTTTAGAGTTGCTAAGAGGGGTAAGAAAGAGGTGGGGTAACTTGATCATGCCTCACAAAGCACACAAGATCAAGAAAAGAGAAAAGCGGGAAGACCGGCACCGCTGCTCATGCTGATGGAGTGGTATCTTTGGTCCATGCATGATCCAACAAAGAACAAGCAAGATCAAAGAAAAAGGTAGGGAGAAGGGTGGGGTTGGTGTTGTGCATGCCACATAAGCACATTTGTGTGCATGGGGCATGGGGTTTAGCTAAGAGGAGAAGATAGGTAGATGATATGATGAAGAACACTACAAGCCAACAAAAGATTTAAACAAAGGAAGATGATCCAACTAGAATTCAAATAAACCCAAATACTAGGAAAAGATGGCACTTGCATGGCCCATGCAAAATAAATAATGCCAAACTAATCCTTGTGAAAACAAAAACATTAACCAGGCATTATTCATATGCATTCCCAAAAGGTGGGCAAGGCCAAGCAAAGATTATGGTGGAACCCAACCAACCAACATGAGCTAGAGATAACCCAAATTTAAAATGCCAAGCTCATATTAATTGGATGGTAGAATTATAAGGTGGTGAAAGGAAAGGTGGTGGAGTCAATAAGAGATGCCTCAAATCAACTTGGTCATTTAGCAATAGAGTAAGAACCAAATACAAGATCAAGAGGCAACTACAATTAATCATGCACATGAGATAAGAACCAAACAAGAAAGGGTTTTACATGATGCTCAAATGCAAGGTGACATGATGACATGAGCATGATATGATGATGATGCAACAATTATAAGTTGAAGTGGCCCTTTTATTATTATTATGACATGTAGCATTACGGGGTTAGACAACTGGGATGCTACAACTCTCCCACTAAACAGGAATCTGCCCGAGATTCTAGGAAGAAGAAGAAGATACAAAGAGAGAAGGATGGTTGGCACGGAGTTCATCTTCACGCTCCCATGTGGCTTCATCAGCAGAATGGTGTGACCATTGCACCTTGCAAAACTTGATGGACTTGTTGTCGTCCTTCGCTCTGCGGTCTCAAGGATTTTGGTGGGGTGTTCTTGATAAGACAGATCTTCTTGGAGGTCGATTAGCTCATGATCCACGGTCTTGCGGGTCTTTGAAGCACTTCTTGAGCTGAGAGATGTGGAAAACATCATGGACTTTGAGTTTTTCCTAAGCTCTAGTGCATAAGCAACTTCTCCTCTTCTACCACATATCTTGAAAGGACCGATGTATCTAGGAGCCAGCTTTCCTTTGATACTCAAGCGGTGTGTTCCTCTCATGGGAGTGACACGAAGGTAGACGAGATCACCAGTGCATATACCATATCTGTGCTTCTGTCATAGTTGCTCTTCCGACGACTCGAGCAATCTTCAGTTCTCGAATGATATGCACCTTCTCCTCTGCTTGAGTTACAATGTCGAGGCCAAACCAGATTCTTTCTCCCGCACGACCAACCAATTGGAGTTCTCGCACTTTCGACCATAGAGAGCCTCGAATGGTGCCATCTTGACTCTTCCGAAGCTGTTGTTGTAGGAGAATTCAGCATATGGAAGACACTCCTCCCACTTCATGCCAAAAGAGATGACGCAGCTCTAAGCATGTCCTCCGAATCTGATTGATTCTCCACTTGTCCTTGAGACCGAGGGTGGTAAGCAGTCTTTGAAGTTCAACTTTGTTCCCAAAGCTTTTTGGAAACTCTCCCAGAACTTTGAGGTGAAGATGCTCCCACGGTCTGAACTGATTTCAAGTGGAACCCCATACAAAGAGACAATCCTGTTGATATAGAGCTCAGCCAGCTGAATTCCAGAAATTGTTTCTTTGACTGGGAAGAAATGAGCCACTTTAGAAAGCCTGTCGATGACAACAAAGATTGCATTGTTGCCCTTCTGCGACCTTGGAAAGCCAGTGATAAAGTCCATCTCAACTTTCTCCCATTTCCACTCTGGAGGTTGCAATGGCTGTAGAAGACCAAATGGTTTCTGATGAACAGCCTTGACTCTGCGACAGACATCACATTCTGAGACATACTTTGCACAATACCGTTTCAACCCAGGCCACCAGTATTGTGTTTTCAAGTCCATATACATCTTTGTGCTGCCAGGATGGATAGAAAGAACCGACTCATGTGCCTCCTTGAGAACTTGGTCTCTCAGACCCGGATAGTTTGGAACAAACATCCGGTGTTCAAAGAAGAGCGTGCCTTGATCATCAACGTGGAAGGACTCATACTTCGGAAGGTCAAGCTTAGCGATGAGCTTTTTGGTGTGCGGATCACCAAGCTGACGAGAACGAATCTGTTCTTCCAAGAGAGGAGTAGCCAGAAGGTTCAGGAGATGCCCTTGTTCCACAATTTCCAGGTTCAGCTGACGGAATTCCTCGCACAAGAGAGGCTGCTGCTCTTCTACCATGAGGTTGTTGACATAAGCTTTTCTGCTAAGCGCATCTGCCATGACATTTGCTTTGCCTGGAGTGTAGTTGATGGTCACATCAAAGTCATTGATTGCTTCAATCCATCTCCTCTGCCGAAGGTTGAGATCAGGCTGAGTGAAGATATACTTCAAACTCTTGTGGTCAGAAGATCTCTACGGTTACCAAGCAAGTAGTGCCTCCATAGCTTCAAAGCAAAGACAACCGCTAACTCGAGGTCATGTGTGGGATAGTTGATCTCATGCGTCTTCAACTGACGAGAGGCATAAGCAACCACCTGTCTCTCTTGCATAAGGACCGCACCCAATCCTTGCAAGGAGGCATCGCAGAATATCTGGAAAGGCTTAGATGTATCCGGAGGAACCAAGACTGGCGTGGAAGTGAGCTTCTCTTTGAGTGTCTCAAAACTTTCTTGACAAGCAGGAGTCCACAGGTACTTCTTGCCTTTCTTGAGGAGATCGGTAAGAGGCTTTGCTATCTTCGAGAAGTTCTGCACAAAGCGACGGCAATAGCTAGCCAAGCCGAGAAAACTCCGCACTTCCTTGACATTAGCAGGAGGAAGCCATTCAACTATTGTCTTCACGGTTTCCGGGTTGACTGCAATGCCCTTGGCAGAGATAACATGACCCAAGTGTGTTACTTCAGGCAACCAAAACTCACACTTTGAGAACTTTGCATACAAGCGGTTCTCACGAAGCTTGTTTAAGACACACCGCAGGTGCTCTTCATGCTCCTCCTTGGACTTGGAATAAACCAGAATGTCATCCAGATATACCACAACAAACTTGTCCAGGTACTCCATGAAAACGGAGTTCATCAGCCTCGAGAAGGTAGCAGGTGCGTTGGTGAGGCCGAAAGACATGACCGTGTACTCATACAGGCCATAGCGGGTGGTGAAAGCTGTCTTGGGCACATCTTCTTTGCGAATTTTGATTTGGTGATAACCACTTCTCAAATCCAGCTTAGAGAACATCACAGCTCCTGCTAGCTGATCAAATAGATCATTTATCCGAGGAAGAGGATATTTGTTCTTGATGGTTTTTGCATTGAGAGCCCGATAATCAACACATAGCCTATCGGTTCTGTCACGCTTCTTCACAAAGATTGTTGGGCTACCCCAAGAAGAAGTGCTGTGTTGAATGAAACCCAATTTCTCTTGTTCATCAAGTTGTCGTTTGAGTTCAACCAACTCAGAAGGACCCATTTTGTATGGTCTCTTGGAGATAGGAGCCGTTCCAGGTTCAAGCTCAATCACGAATTCAACCTCGCGATCCGGAGGCATACCTGGCAACTCTTCAGGAAATACATCCGGAAACTCACAGACCACTGGTACCCTCTGAATAGCTTCCATAGCATCATCATTTAGAGTTGCCAAGGAATAGAGCTGGACAGCAGGAGTCAGACTTGGAGAAAAGACTACATGGCCTTCAGGAATCTTCAGAGACACTGAGCGTTCAGCACAATCAATCACAGCTGCATTTGCTGTCAACCAATCCATGCCTAAGATGACATCAATGTCAGAGTTGCCCAGAACAATCAAAGAAGCCAAGAATGAAGAACCACCAATCTCAACTTGATTCCCATGACTGATCTTAGTTGCCATCATATTTGCTCCAGGAGAAAGAACCATTAACTTCTTTTGAAGAGGATCCGATGCTAACCCATTCTCACTTGCAAACTTTATAGAAACAAAAGAATGTGATGCACCAGAATCAAAGAGAGACTGAGTTAACTGAAAGCATACCCATTACAACTCCAAAGTAGCTCGGCTTGAGGCGTTGATTGGCGCGAACAACCGCAGACCGGGCTTAGTGTTGATGTTGAGAGCCCGAGGCGGTGGTGCACGAACGAAGGAGAGCTTGTTGAGATCTTGGCGGGGAGAGGAGAGCTTTGTTCTTCATTGGGCATTCCGGTGAGATGTCCAGGATCTCCACACGTGAAGCGTGCACTAGGGGCGTGGAGCGAGTAGCGAGGACTCCGCCAGCGCTCGAGTAGTAGTGGTTGTAGCCCACAGGAGCCGCAGTGGTGAAGTTTGATGGCCTTGGCGTAACTCGCAGGTCTTGGTGGAGCCGAGCGGCGGTGGGGTGTTAGGAACCCGGACACGCCGCTTAGAAGGAGCTGCCATAATCGCAGAGCTTGATGCATCCCTGTTATGTTTCTTGGACTCCTCAAACATTTGCCTTGCCTCCTCTTGTAGTCTTTGTGTCTGTAGTTCCAGGAAGGTTGCCGGTCTTGCATGCGTGATTGCATACTTGATCGACGCATTGAGCCCTTGCCTGAATCTTTTCTGCTTCTTCTTGTCATCAGATACCTCATCATCACCATAGCGAGACAGGTTCATGAAGTTCCTGATATAGGTGTTGACGTTATCATTTCCACTTCAAAGTTGAGGAAAGCCTCCTTCATCCTTTCCATCACAATCTCCGAGAAATTGTTCTTTGAAAGCTGCAGTGAACCTCTCCCAAGTTGGCTGGAACCCAGTGCAGCTTGCCTTCAAGTAGTTTTCCCACCAAAGAGCTGCATCTCCCTTGAGAAGGTGAGTAGCACACTTGACCCACTCCTGTTCTGGAACATCAGCAGTCTCGAGCAACCTTGAGATCTCGCGCAGCCAATCATCCGCGTCAAGAGGTCGGTCAGACACATCAAACTGACGAGGGTTGAACTTGAGGAAGCTCTTGATGTCACCACGCTTGGGAGGTGGAGGAAGTGGAGCAAACTCATTCCTTCTGACGCTCTCCTCAAAGCGCTGCTGGTTCTCTTGCATGGCTGCCAAAGCATTAGCTATGCTTGACAGCGCTGAGCCCAGTTCCGGAGGGATGTCCTCTTCAGTCCGGCGTGGGGGAGCCATCCTGTCATTGATGTAAAACTCAAGTTAGTACTATGATGGAGAATGATAATAATCCAAAATAGTACCAAGATGGAATTAACCAAGATTAAAGGATACAATTTACTGAGATGATATTAAAATATCAACAAAGTTCATAGCACCTAAAAGATATTAAGCATATCGCACACGACTGAAAAGGAGTGTGGTACACAAATATATCAAAGAAAAATTTTCCACAAATTTCGGCATTAAAATACCAATAGATGCGCAAAATTACTTAACGAATCAAGATTAGTGACTCTACCGATTCAATATACAAAAGCGAATGATACAAGTAGTGGTATGGTCGCGACTCCATCCCGCACTCAAATCATTACTCCGTACATGAACAAGTGGAACACATATCCTAACCCCTTCTTCTCACGACGAAACCTAAAGATTGGTAGCTACGGAAACGAACACCCCAAACAAGATAGCGTCGGATACAAAGAAGAAGATAGATTGCGTTGGTTTACAAAAGCCTGTCGGTATGGAATGTACCAACAGTTGATAACCAAAGGCAGATAAGATAACAACTTGGATGCAACAAATAGACAAGGGATCACACACACACACACACACACAACCTATGGTACTACGGAAACCCAGAACACGTGAATCCTAGTTTGAACTTTGAGAAGAGAATTGAAAACGTTACACTTCCTTACCAGAAAAGGGTGGGTGGGAGGGTAAGAAGAAAAGTGGAAGCAGTCCTACTCTCGCGTTTTGTTTTTCCCTAATATACATAACTACCAAAATATTTGCTAGACTGACAACGACCGTTTGGCTGAAACCCTGAAGGTCGGGATGGCTCTGATACCAATTGTAACTACCTCGGTGAACTACGCTCCTAGATACAAGCCTGGATGAGTGGTAGTGGTTGAAATAGTACGGTGGGGCCCCAAAAGCCACTCACTGGTAGTCCTTTCAGACGTCCCAACCACTACCCTCTCAACGGGACCTGTCAGGCGGGCGTAGTCGGCAGCGAAGGATCAACTACGTACACAAGTGGGTATGTACGCAAGCCACCATACAAGAGTACATCGAGCCATACCATCTAGAAAGAAAGGAAATATAGCAACGCCATACGGCAAGATTCAAATGACCTAGATAAATCTATATTTTAGGATAACTCCTCATACAACACACATCGAGTATCATGCGGGCGGCAAACAAAATCCGATGCGGATAAGAAGCAAATCGGCATAAGATGCCATAGAAATAAGCACATCCCAACTACAGGTCTCACGGATCCCGTTCCGGAATCTCTACACCGAGCGATCGTTGCCCACATCTTGACTTCTTCTTCCACCCAGTATCCGTCCTGTGAAGGTACCTGTCCATCTGAACCAAGAATTTATCGTGTGAGACCCTAAGGGTACTCAGCAAGTCTTAATGCCTCTAAAGGGGACACAACCTGGGGTGACGCAATTGCAGCGAAAGATAAACCCTAGCAGTTCTACAGATAAACGCTAACCATCCGCCTAACCAATGATAGACGGATGTCCGTGAATTTAAGTACAACAGTTATATTGGTAATCTCATCCGATCCATCCTCCTCCCTGCTTACCAACAAGGAAGCGGACGAACCACCCCCCCATCCGTTGGCAATTTTATTAACCATTCCATGAGTGTTGCTCTATTTACTAGTCATGTTATTTAGTCAGATTAAAGCGGTACTTTAGTTATGCTTGTCTATGATCAAGAAACTGTGCTCCAAGTCGTCCATATCCGCGGACACGGCTTTCAGAAAGTTTTACCGGCGGGTGCACCAATAGCAACACGCTCGATCAACCTCGGAAAAACCAAATCAAAAACGAGGCTTTCACGTGAACAATCACGATTCAGAAATATTTCAGGCCACCCTTGAGTCTACCATAACGAGTAAGCAAGCTCGAGACGGACTCAAGGTTTGCGACAATGGTCATGGCGATCGGGAACCCGAAAACTCGGGGTGTCGATCAGCGTAAACATTCCGCTTACCTAAGCGATGCGTGTCCTCGCACAAATTTAAATACATAAAGTAGCATGGCATAGGTACAGGATCGTAAATAAAACCTCAAACTAGTTTGTGGCCCCAAGAAATACGACGGAATCAAGCTCTGGCCCAGGGGGGTCCCATATACCTCCCGGATGTGGATAGCGCGATAAATCAAGGAACAGGAATCAAGTACTCGGGGTCTTACGGGACACAAGTGAGCAGGAAAAACCAAATAGCAGATGTTGCTCACCGGTGCCACTTTCTTTAGTTATCCCATACTACTCAGGTTAAGTTGTTTAGGTACCTCATTATACAACAGACTCTCACATACCCTACACATGCTGTTCTACGACTCGCATGGCTCAAACAACTCCTATAGTAGTGGCTCATGGGGTGGAGGAACAAGCTTGGTGGAGTTTAAAAGTAAAGGCTATGCATACTTGGGATTCAATTTAATGCAATCGCGACTCAATGATGCAAGAATAAGATAGAGGCAATAGGTACTGTATGTATGCAAGCATGTGGAAGTGCTTGCCTGGTATCTCAGTTGAAGCAAGGGACGGATCTGGGTAGTGCTCCTGGTTCTCTTGATACAACCGCTCGTTGTCTATCAAGAAAAACCAAACAAACAAGGCCAACATGAATATAGAGCACAAGCATATGAATAAGATGCGTCAAGCAAACAATCATGCCATGATGAATGATGCACAATTTACATGGCAATAAGGTAGCATGGCATGGGTGAGTGTGGAATACAAGAATATAACATTTTGATTAGGTTTTAGTCACATTTTATTGCCATAATAGTTGATGTTCATTATATTTTTATATGATGCATGCTGCAATTGAAGTCATGGATATCATAAACAGAAAGGTCTCGTCGAGCTGATCATTTTAGACATATCATTTGCTTAATTTGGAATTATAAAACAAAAGTTATTAAATTATTGAATTCCAGTGGCAATTGGTGTAATTTAAATAAACTTGGAATTTTATTTGTGCAAAAGGCAAAATGGGTGGCATATTTGGAATCCTCTCATTTTTCTGATATCCAAACATATATTATTTGTCAAATTTGGATTAATATATGAAAAGTTGTTTGAATCTGAAAAATATTTGAATTTGAATATTCACAAAAAGATTTGAATAATTTAAACAGAACCAGCCAAACTTTCTACACCCAGCCGATTCCAGCCTGGTCACTGACAGGTGGGGCCATGGGTTCTGCGGCCCACGCGCCAGCGGCTGAGGGACACAGGGGACCGCGGGTTGAATAAACAAAACATAAGGACCCTTTTAGAAAACTCTCACCGACGCTGGCCAGGCTGAACCGCGGGTTGGCAAAACAAAAGTTGGGGGGGTATACGCAAAGTGTGCAGCGACACTGTTTTTCTTCCACGGCCGCAGGCAGCGCGACAAAGCGGCGGCTTGCACGCCAGCAGGCGATCGATCCAGGGACTGGGGCCTACAGACGCGGCTGCCACTGGGCTAGGCTGGGGTAGGTGATGGAGAGGGGGGCGCGCGCTAGATAGGGTTAGACGGCGCGGTGTTGTCGGCAGACGTCGTCGTCTCCGGCGCACGGAGGGCGCTCGACAAAAAGATCGCCGCAGCTCGGAAGCAACTAGGAACGGGAGGTTGTCAGGGAGGGTCAGGAGCTCACCGCGGACTCGGTGGCGAGCTTGGATCGAGCAGAGGAGCGGTAGATCAGCGGCGAGGCAGAAGCTCTGTCGGCTAGGGTTTCCGGCTCGGGCTCGGCAGGTTCCGGCGAGCTGGTCCTTCTCCTCCTTGCTCCGTGTACCGTGGCGACGTCGGGGACCTCCTGAGCTACCTCGGCATCCTCGGCTCGCTTGCCTCTGAACGTGCTCATGAGGCGAGGGTCCCACGTGGCGGCGCCGGGTTCGGAGGAGGAGGAGGCGGGGAGGCAGGCCTCGGATGGGATCCGGGAGGCTAGAAGGGAGAGGATAAGATCGAGGCGAGGCGGGGCTTGCGTGGGGGAGGGGCAGGTCGGCTCGGCCACTTTATGCACCTCCTCGTGCCCAAAGCATGGGGGCGGTGTGGCAAAGCTGGGAGGGAGGGCTGGCGTGTGGACTGGGAGCCTGTGGCCTGTGCTTGAAGGGGGGCCCTAGGGCAGGGAGAGGGAAGAGGGGAAAGAAAAGAGAGGGAGAGGGGATGGTTCGGCCTAGGTTAGATGAGGGTGGGGTAGCTAGGGCATGGAGGTGGGGTCCTCATGCAGGGAGAGGGGAGAGGTTGGCGAGCTGGGGCAGGATATGGTGACCATGCTAGGTAGAAGGAAAGGGGAGGGGTAGGTTTTTGGGTTTTGTTTAGAGGAAGGTGTAGTTTAGTGTTTAGTTTAGGATAGATGTAGATTAGGGTTTTGGTTTAGGGTAGAAAGGGGAGATAGCATGGGGTGGTTTAGAGTTGCTAAGAGGGGTAAGAAAGAGGTGGGGTAACTTGATCATGCCTCACAAAGCACACAAGATCAAGAAAAGAGAAAAGAGGGAAGATAGGGAGAGATGATCATGATGATGGAGTGGTATCTTTGGTCCATGCATGATCCAACAAAGAACAAGCAAGATCAAAGAAAAAGGTAGGGAGAAGGGTGGGGTTGGTGTTGTGCATGCCACATAAGCACATTTGTGTGCATGGGGCATGGGGTTTAGCTAAGAGGAGAAGATAGGTAGATGATATGATGAAGAACACTACAAGCCAACAAAAGATTTAAACAAAGGAAGATGATCCAACTAGAATTCAAATAAACCCAAATACTAGGAAAAGATGGCACTTGCATGGCCCATGCAAAATAAATAATGCCAAACTAATCCTTGTGAAAACAAAAACATTAACCAGGCATTATTCATATGCATTCCCAAAAGGTGGGCAAGGCCAAGCAAAGATTATGGTGGAACCCAACCAACCAACATGAGCTAGAGATAACCCAAATTTAAAATGCCAAGCTCATATTAATTGGATGGTAGAATTATAAGGTGGTGAAAGGAAAGGTGGTGGAGTCAATAAGAGAGATGCCCTCAACTCAACTTGGGCATTTAGCAATATATTAAGAACCAAATACAATATCAAGAGGCAACTACAATTAATCATGCACATGAGATAAGAACCAAACAAGAAAGGGTTTTACATGATGCTCAAATGCAAGGTGACATGATGACATGAGCATGATATGATGATGATGCAACAATTATAAGTTGGAAGTGGCCCTTTTTATTATTATGACATGTAGCATTACAGGGGTTAGACAACTGGGATGCTACATGTCGCGAGGATCTACACGAAGTGCGAAGGATCAGATCGTCGGCCTTCTTCCCTGTACCATGAGGCGGATCTCGAGGGCGAAATCCATTGTTAGTGGTGTCGAATTGTGGCATCCCGCAAAACCACTACTAGAAAATCGCGTTGATTTTGTGCATTGCATCATCATGACATCATCATACATCTATCTGTCTAAAACTATTTTGCTAAAAGCCCTATTTCGTTTTCCATATTAATTCCTCCCTATTACTTTAAATCAAAACACGGTGCTTAGGATATCTCGGTTGTCTAAAAACAATTTACAAAAGTCTTTTAAAATAAATTATAAAACCCTACCTACCCCAGAGCCACCTCAAACCCTTTTCTACCCAATCCTATCCTACCCAGTCTCCCTCCACCTCACCCCACCCAATAGCCTGCCGCCACCTCGCCACTCTCTTCCCCCTATCCTATCCTACGTCGCCACCTCACCAACCCCACCCCAAATCCCCAGCGCGCAGCACACACACCTGCCCCACCCTGGCCAAGACACACCGTGATGCCTCGCAGACCCGCCCCACCGGCTTTCGCCCGTCCGGTTCCACCGCCCTGGACACGCCCCCACCACGCGCGCTCCACCCGACCCCCGCGGTCAACCACCACCAGTCCGATCCCCACCTCCCTCGTCTCGAGCCCCCACGCGCCCCACACATCCGCCTCACCAGCGAGCCCCGCCGGCCGACCTCCTCTCCATCCGGCCGCCCTCCTCTCTCAGAACCCCGCCCTTCGCCTCTCCATCCGGCCGCGCCGCCGCGGGTCCCCGCCTCCCTCGCCGGCCTGCGCCTCCTCCACCGCCCGCGCCTCTGCAGGCCTGAGCCGCAGCGCCGCCTCTGGACCTCCACACCTCCGGCCGCCGTCGACCTTCGTCTGGGGAGACGCCGCCGCCAGCAACCGCGGTACCCCCGCTGCCGCTGCTGCGCCCCCTGTCGTCGGCCGTCACCTTCCCCGTAGCCGGTACCCCGTGGCTCTCCTCCTCGGCTCCGTCCTGTCGCCGCCGGCACCTGGGCGTCCCTGTCGGCCCCGCTCAACCACCGCAGGCCGCCGCCACCGCGACGACCTCGGCCTCGCCGCCGTTCCCGTCGAGCCCTCCGCCTGGCAGATCCGCCCATTGACCTCTGCGCTTCTCTCCGCTGGCGCCTCCTCTCTTCGGCATGTGCTGCCCGCCAGCAGCGCCACGCCTGCTGCCTCGACTGCAGGCGCCAGCACGGGCCTTGTCGCCACCTGCGGCGACCTGCGTCGCCCTGCTGCCCGTTCGGTTCCATGACACCGGCGTCCACGCTTCCCTCTACCCCGAGCCCTGCCTGGCACCGCCAGCCTCCGCCTCGTCTGCCTCCAGTCGTGTCCGTGTGTGCGAGAACACCAAGTTGTACAAGAACCTCGCCACTCACAAAAATATGGACGACAAGTACTCCGACATGGAACACCAAGAGCTCGCGCCATCCGAGGACAAGATCGATATCAATCCAAGCTTGTCGACATTATTCCGATGGCCTGGACCCTAAAGACGTCTCCTCCACGGACCCGAGGCTCGATCCGAAGACCGATCCGAAGCGCCAAGGCCTTCGACAGGGAATCGACAAGATCATCGCGGAACTCCAAGGTCTACTTCGTAGGTTGCCGAACGCCAAGGTCGCCGACTCGGAACGCCAAGTACTTCACCCCGAAGGCCAAGACCGACCCGATACGAGGACCCGACAAGATCTTCGTGACGACAAGATCTACCTCCGTTATCCGAGAACGATACCGCCGAGACCGAACCCCAGATCCGGACCCTGAGAACCGACCCTGAACCCCCGGAGCCCAAGTTCGCCGAACCCCAAAGTGTGACCTCTTTTCCGTGACCTATATTTTATAAATAATATAACTTGTTGCATTAAATCATTCATCTCGCATGCATATTTGTGTGGTTTTGGGGCATTATGCCGATTCACCTCATAATTAAATATGGGGCCCATATGCGGGCAAATCTAGCCTTACTTTGGCTCCATTTAAATTTGTGTAGCGAACCGGTGATATATTTTGCCATGTTAAGACAACATTTAAATTGGCGGGGTAGATAAACAACATGAACCTATTAATTAATTGTTGGGACCCCCGGTTCCGCTTAATATTGCCTAATTGCATCGCACCTTTTCCATGTCATACATCATACATGCATCATGCCCGATCTTCTGCCGTAATCTTAAATATTGCATCCGGTGTTTATTCTAGTGTTTTGGTTCTTCGCGGATAAGGCCGTTGAGTTGATGCGAGTGTCGACCCGATCTTCGGTTGAACCTTCGGCAATGTTTTTCAGGCGAGCATCTCCCCCTTTCTACCTATCTTACTTTTATAGTATTTATTCCCTCCTGTTGATCTATTGCTATCTGTGTTGCGATGCTCTAGTTTTCGTACTGTGATATATCCCTTGCAACCTTATATTGCCTTGGACACATCCTATTACCGTTGTTTGGTAGATAGTTGGACTTATGCGCGTCGTAGTCGCTTGCTCAAGTCGCTATGTGTCGTCAAGTACCACAGCTTGTTGGAGTAATGCCGTGTGTTTATTGTTGGAGATGATCAAGAATTTAATTACTGTTTAACAACTAAAATTGAAGTAGGTAAATGCAGAGGCACAAGTGGGCAATAGATGTTATTTGTTGTTAATCATTCACTTGTGTCCGTGGGACCCCGAGTGCTTGATACTTGTTCCTTGAATATTCGCTATCCACATCCGGAGGATTATGGGACCCCCGAGCGAGCTTGATTCATTCTTATTTCTTGGGGCCACAAACTAGTTTGAGGTTTTATTTACTATCCTGTACTTATGCCATGCTTTTATCGCTTTATTTACGATTGCGAGGTACCGCACTGCATCGCTTAGGTCAGCGGAGTGTTTTCGCGGTATCGACAAGCCCACCACATTTTCGGTTCCCATCTTACGTACCAATCGGCGCAAACCTTGAGTCCGTCTCGAGTCGGCTAACTTCGCTATGGTGTACTCAATGGGGTGGCCCCAAATATTTCAATCCTGATTGCTTTGTCGTGAAGGCCTCGTTAGGTTTTGATTTGGTTTTTCCGAGGTTGATCGAGTGTTTTGCTATTTGTGCACCTCGCAGGTAAAACTTTTCCGAAAGACGTGTCCACGGTTATGGACGACTTGGAGCAAGATTCTCGATCATAGACAACTATAACTAAAGTAGTGCTATAAATTTGACTTTATAATGACTAGTAATCAGCTTCACTATAATGGAATGGCTAAATAAAATTGCCAACAATTGCTTGTTTGGGTTGTCGCTTGCTACCATTGTACCTGACTAGTAAGTATTGCAACTATAACGGAATGGCTAAATAAAAGTACCAACAACTGCTGGGTTTGGGGTATCTCATGCTAATTGTATTTGACTAGTAAGTGTCGCAACTACAACGGAATGGTTAACTAAAATTGCCCACTGCTTATATATCAGGATGATTATCTATACTTGACTAGTAATTGCTGCAACGATAACTGAATAAATAAAATTGCCAACTGTGTGAGTACCTCGGTTGACTTCCTCGTTTGGTCTTGAGGGGGAAACACCAGGATGGGTTTGTTTGATGGTAGCATCAGGTTGGTTCCGAATAGGTCTTTCTTATCCTCTCTCGATAGCCGAAGCTTGTATCGAGTCTCTATAGGTTGTTTAGTGCATGCTGCCGCCGCTCACCACCATACCTATGTAGGCGAGGACCGCAATTCTAGCCTCGCCGTACCGCCTCGATCGACCGCTTCTTTTTCCTTTACCCTTTTTCGCACCCCTTTTGTTTAAGCAGGTTTTGAGATTGACGTCGTTATCGTGGTTACCCTTCCGGCTTGGCTGGCAGGGTTATGGACGCCATTGGTTATTCTTCAGGGCTCTTAGCTCAATTTGCATCTTGTCCGTACTCGGACGCTGTATCGTTTTCAAGGTGATTTGGATCTTTGTACTGTATATCTGTATTCTTGACTCATGGAGTCGTGTTGTATATATATCTGTTCTGTGGGTCCCATCGAGGACTGTTGTGTAATGTTATTACTTCGCTTTCCACCCGCACGAAAGTGTCTGGTGGGCACCTTTGAATCGCTTTGGCGGGTTTGGCGGAATCGCTGAAACTTGCATAGGGCCGATTCGAGGGTGTTACACCATCTTCTCCTATGGTCTTGCCACCAACAGTTTTCCATGGGATCATGCGAGCCTCTTGGTACTCCTAGATCCGAGGAGGGTGACGCATAGGTGAAAGATCATGGATGCCTCCTAGAGGGGGGGTGAATAGGCGGTAAAAAACTTTTACGATATGAGCTTAACAAAGGCAGAATAAAACTAGTGTTTCTTTTGTCAAGCACAAAGCCTTTATAAGCTATGGTTCACCTATGTGCACCAACAACTTATGCTAAGCAATACAAGCAACAAAGTGATAGCAATAAAGATTACTTCACCAAGGCTATCACAATGTAAAGTGCAGAAGTAAAGGGCTCAGGTATAGATAACCGAGGCACACGGAGAAGACGATGTTTTACCGAGTTCCTTCCTACAAGGGAGTATGTCTTGTTGGAGAGGTGGGCGGTACTAAGACCACCAATGCCACACAAGGACTCACCCTATTATCCCAAGCACCCGCCACACGGCAAGCACCCGATCCACTATGGGACACTTGAGGGCGGTCACCAAACCCGTACAAGATTGGGGAAATCTCCACAACTTAATTGGAGGCTCCCAATAATCACCACCAAGGCCACTAAATTGGGTAGAGCTCCACAACTTAATTGGAGGCCCCAAGAACTCGCCACGAAGGCCACACAACCATCTAGGTTTCCAAAACCCCAAGAGAAACAAGCTTCTTATTTTCACCAACCAAATCCTCCGAGGAGAACTCAAACCGATGCACCTAATGCAATGGAAGGTCCTTCACTCCTAAATTCCACAAAATATACAAAAGCTATTGGGGAATACAAGAGTAAGAACACAACAGGAAATCCACAAAAGTCTCCAAGATATAGATCCGAATATGTTCCCCTCACTTAGAGGAGAGATGGATTGGTGGGATTGTAGATCTAGATCTCCTCTCTCGTTTCCCTCAAAGAGATGCAAGAATCATGGGAGGAAGAGGGAGAGGACAATATCAAGAGATTCAACAATGGAGGGGGAAAATAGCTTAAACAGATAAGTATAATGGAGAAGAAGGGCCCCTTTTATAGGGGGGGGGGGCGAAATTCCGTTGGACGCTACGACGGCCGGTAGTACCAGACCAGCCAGCAATAGTACCGGAACTGACCAGTACTACCGGACTGGTACCAAAAGAGGTACCGAGCAAAAACATGAGGAGGTAAAGAAAGGCTCTGTCGCCATCGGTAGGACACGCTACAAGAATCAGTAGTACCGGAAAAAGTAGCATTACTACCGGACGCCACGGTAGTGCCGGGCTGGTGGTACCGGCAGGGACTGAGGAGGATCCTTAGGTCGCCAATGGGATCAGACCCATACGGTATCGCTGGGCGGTAGTACAGGTGCTAAGCATTAGTACCGGATGGAATATCCGGTACTACCGGTTGGTATAGACAACACATGTAGCATCACTAAAACGTAAATAACTCAAGCAAACGAACTCCTAATGGGATGAAACCAATTTTGTTGGAAAATAACGCCATGTAGAATCCAACATTTGTGAGATACATCCCTTGGTGAGGAGCGGAAAACATCCAGGATCAAAACGCGATAAGATATAAGAGGGAATCCATTTTGATTTACTAGAGCTTGTTATGAAGATTACTACAAGCTCTAGAGCCACACATGGATAAGATCCAAATAATAACCAAGAAAGGTGATGCTAAGAATGCAAAGGTTTGAGCTCGTCTGAAAGATATGATCGAGTTACTCACCGAGAGCCCTCTTGATAGTACGGCTATCTATCCTAAACCCGGTCTCCCAACTAACAACATGAGACCGACAAAAGGAAAACCCATCAAGATTATACCTGTGCCTCGAGTAATCCACTTGAGATCGATGTAGACGATCTTGTCCTCCTCAAGATGGAACACTTTCTTGATTTCTCTTGCTTGCGCTCGCTTGATGAAGACTTGCAACTTGATTCCCCATAAACCATGGGGTAACCTCTTCTTTGAACTTGTCTTCATCGATCCATAATCACCGAGGATGGCAACCTTCAAGCATGAGATATTCTAGAGATGGTGCATCTTGAGCTTGCACCTCATTTCTTCTTGTAGGGGTTCATAGCATGGAAAACAAAAAATATCTACCGCATGCACACAAACAAGCCAAGATCTATCTACTAGATTGTAGCAACGAGTCGATAGAAGCACTCACCCTCGAAGATTCCAAAGCGGTTAACGATAGCAGATTCTTGTGGATGATGTAGTCGTACACTTTCCGATCTCAAGATCGCGTAGACGATCCTTCCACAAGGCTCCTCATAGCGCTTCCGTAGTCGGTCACACGTTCGGTACTCGATGAAGACCTTCCTCTCCCTTGTTCCAGCACGAAGCGGAGGTTGTAGTTCTCCCCTCGTGATTCCGGCAGCATGATGGTGTGGTGTCGGAAGTAGAGGGAAGATCCCGCAGGGCTTCGCCTAAGCCGGATGCGAGTTATGGTGGATTAGGGTTTCTCGGAGATCTAGGGTTTAGATGATCGGGAGGAGGAGGAGGTGTCAGCGGCGGCTAGGGCGGCGGTGACGAACCGGTATTGGCGCGAGGCGGCACGGCGGCGAGCGGCTACGGCACGACGGCGGTGGCTTGGGCACGGCGGCGGTGGCAACGCGGGTGTGTGGGGAGGGCTTGGCCCTTGTGGTGTTGGGGCAGCCCTCCCCCTCTATTTATGAGAGGGAGGGGCAGCCTTGGGAGGGGTGGGTTTGAATCCAAACCCAAACCCAAGTTGGATTGAGAGAAGGACTTGTTTCTTCTCCCACTAGGAAACCATTGTTCCAGACTTTTCAAACTTCCCGTTTGACTTTTAATTTAGAGCTTTATTTCTCTCTTGCAAATGTCAACACCAAGTAACCTAGGATATGATCCAATCATTCCACATATCCATGACACATTCATGGACCATTCCCCTTCCGGACCGGTGAACCTTCTAGACCCTTCTAGAACCTCTCCGATGAAAACATCAGAAACTTTCCCGAACTCCGGAATCGGACTTTCCTTATATGAATCTTATTCTCAGGACCATTTCGGATCTCCTCGTGATATCCCAGATCCCATCCGAGACTCCGAACAACATTCGGTATCCCTATTAACATTACATATCTACTAAACAACATCGAATCCTTAAGTGTGTCTCCCTACGGTTCGTGAAGTATGCGGACATGATCGAGACACTTCTCCGATCAATAACCAATAGAGGAATCTAGAAATTCATATGGCTCCCACATATTTCTACGATTACTTTGCGATCGAATGAACCACTTACATACGATACCAATTTCCCTTTGTCTCACGATAGTTTACTATCCGAGGTTTTGATCGTCGGTATCTCTGCATACCTAGTTCAACCTCGTTACCGATAAGTACTCTTTTCTCGTTCCCGTGATATGTGATCCCTTATGAGCCATTCACATGCTTGCAAGCTAATTGGATGACATTCCACTGAGAGGGCCCAGAGTATATCTATCCGTCATATGGATGGAAAAATCCCACTCTTGATCCATGTGCCTCAACCCATACTTTCTGAACACTCAATGCCACCTTTATAGCCACCCGCCACGGTGGTGTTTGATGTCATCAAAGCATCCTTTCGGTGATGGTGATTAACATGATCTCATGGTCGAAGGAATTAGGATACTATGTATCAGAAAGCTTATAGCAAACGAACTATTGAAATGACTTGATCTTAATGCTACGCTTATCTATAGGAGTATATCCATCATACCATTCTCCTAATGATATGACCCTGTTAATAACATATCTATGTTCATGATCAGGAAACCATGATCATATATTAACCAACAAGCTAGTTTAACAAGAGGCTTTACTAGGGACTCTTTTATGTTTACAAATCACACAAGTATTAATGTTTCCGGTTAATACAATTATAGCATGGTATGTAAACATTTATCATAAGTATGAAGATATGATAATAACCACTTTATTATTGCCTCTTGGGCATATCTCCAACAGTCTCCCACTTGCACTAGAGTCAATAATCTAGTTTCAAACCTTTGTGTATTCAACACCTATGGCTTTCCGGTGTTGTATTTACACGATCTCTAGTGGTCAACTGATCTCCGGATCCGACACTTTCAGGTCCGTGTGTAATTGCATGTCTTTGCGTCTCTACACATCACTCATTCTCTAATGAGATGGCTTTGTATAAATTTGGTCCTTTGGTGAGACCTTTAGTTCCTTGGGGTTAAAACATGTTGATAATATTGTCATACAATATATCTTCATAGTACTATACCGCTGTGAACTACACCTAGTTTGACAACAAACTATTTGATACAAATGCCCTCTTTTGCTGCTATAATAGCAGTCATATACTTAGCCTTTTGTTGTAGTATCTGTCACAATGTCTTAACTTTGGAACTCATCCAAATCCATTATGGAATTTACTTTTCATCATATTGTGCCACCCTTAGTTTAGATTGAGATAAACTTAATTTGTACTTTGTGACAAAACTAGTATCAATGTAATACTTTTACAATGAACTAACCATCTATTTTTCACTTCTACAAAATAATATATTCTTAGTTCTTCTAAAAGATCATAAGAATATTTTTACTATCGTCCAATAATCGTCTTATGAATCATTCTAGTATAAGCTCATAACATTTAGAGCATAGGACATATCTGGATTTGTACACATCACAACATGATTGATAAAGTACTCTTTGTGATTTTATCTATCTAGTATCAAAAATACTTGAATCTTTATTCAATCCTTCCTGTGCAACAAGAACTTTTCTTGTAGTTTCTATATTGAACTCATTCAATATCTCATATATGTACTTCTGTCATAACCATATTGGCGTCACAATTTATCCATATAGACATTGATGCCAAATATTCGGGTTCTGCCTAAGCCTTTCATCGAGATGAAATTCTTAACCTGTGTCAATAAAAATATACATCATTTCCAATCAAAAATATGTCTTTCACATAATGTATTAGAAACATGTCTTAGCGCTCCCACTTAATTTCTTGCAAATGCAAGCATCTTCATCGTCTCCGATGAAATTAAACTCTTTTAACAGTTTCATCGTAGTGAAGATTCCAACTCCGCGATGCTTACTTCAACCATTGAAGTTTGCATATGCTTTTAGCATCCTTTGAATTAACAAAACCCTTTGGTCCGTGTTATGCACACGTCCTAGGTAACAATTCTATTAGAAGAACTTGTTTTGTTTATTCAACTACCACATAAAAAAATTATATGTAGTGGTTGCTACATTAATCTGTCTAGACTAGATATTGCTTAATGAAAGATCAGATCTTGTCATAATCAACTCTTTGAACATTGTTGTGAACTCTTTCCCAACATGTCGACAATTTCATAGATGTGAAACATCCATGTCTATTTCTTTATAGATCCAAACACTACTGTAAGGTCTTACACCTTTCCAGAGGGTCTTTCAAGTTTAAATCTTGATTTCTTGTGTATGGAACTATCACGGATTATATGGCTTCAAGCCATTTGACGAGTCAGGCCCATCATCGCTTCTTTGCATGTAGTCGGATCATTATTGTCAAATAATGATTTAACTCTCAAATCTTGGTATTTGATTGTTTACCTGACCTACTTGGTTCAATAGGAACTTAGACCTCCGTGACCACAACCTTTGAGGCACGTGAGCTATGATCATTGTTGCTGCCTCTGGAACACTTTTCGGCGCTGCGCAACTTTGATCATATAGCTAAGGTTCTTTTAACCTTATCAAAGTTCTATTGTCCTCCCACTTAACTTTTCATGGAAAATTCCTTCTCAAAGAAACTTGACGTTCTAAGCGACAAACATTTTTTTCTTCGGTGTTATGAAGGAATATTCAACTATTATTCAAAATAACATACAAAGATATGTTCATCCGATTTTGGTTGCAAACATCTTTCTTATGCATAGCATACCAATGTTTAAGAAAGGACAACTTGGGTTTTATCCCAAACCATAACTTTATATGGTGTCATTTCAACGGATCATGATGGAGCTCTTTTTAGTGGAAAACGGTAGTCTCTAAAGCTTTTAATCTTTTAAAATATAATGGCAGTTTTATGAATGACACCTTTGATCTTACCATGTCAAACAAGGTTTCATTACATATCTCGAACACTCCATACTCTTATGATATTTCGGGAAATGCAAATCCATGGAACGATTCCTTAAATCTTAGGTGTTATGCTAAACTTTATAACTCAAATAACATCCTTTATGATCCTATCATAAATTCTTTATTTTCTTGTTACATTGATTTTTCACTTCATCTTGAAATTCTTTAAACTTTTCAAATGTTTCACACTTCATCCTTATTAAGTAAATATTCATATATTCACTCAAATTTTTCGGAGAAAGCATATGAAGTTGAAATTCATCGCTCTTGACTACACATAATGGACTTCATACAACAATATGTACAAGTTCTAATAAACTAGTCCTTCGTTCCCTTTTGTCCTATGAACGAAGTTTTAATTATCTCTAGGAAAGTTTCACAAGCGTCATTTGATCAAAATCAAAAGACTCCAAAATTCCATCCATATGGAGTTTCTTCATGTTTTCTTTCCAATATAATTTAAAAGGCGATGTCACTTCCTAAGTGATCTTTCTTATCAATTGTCTTTCGATATTTTTAGCATTAGTTTTATGGATGTGATTTATCCAACGAGATTTGTAAACCATCCATCTTTTATGGATTACGGCAATTATTTGAACAACCCTTTTTGTTCTCACAATACCTGATAAAACAAATCTTGAAGGCAAGATTTGATGTTAACGAGCCACACAACAACCCTTTATTTGTTCTTGATGAACATCATCACATATTCTTTTGCTAGTTACTTAGGCCATTGTAGTTCATGAATTGTGTTGTTTCGTATGACGATTCATACCAACAAATTCAGTATTCAATACTTAAGAACCACATAACAAGCAAAGAATACAACAATAACTCATATATCCTTTATATACCTAAGATGAACAATTCTAGTCTTTTCTTTTCTGCCATATATTTATAAGATTCTCTTTTAGTATTTCCTGTTCTGTTTGAAAGAATCTATCAATAGTGGAGTCATACACATGACACATAGTCCAAAACATGTATAGTTAAATACCAATGTCTTTGGACTTGCACTTTGAAGCAGATCACCATCATCAAATGTTTGGTGTTCTTTCAAATTCCATTCTTTAGTAATCTTTTAGTGCAGTAAACATTTTACTTACATTAAATATTCATCCTTATCATGGAACTATTCATGATCAAGCTACTTTAGCTTATAACGGTGAATCACGGGTATAATGTTGCTCTTCAAAACCTTTTGGAGGATTAGGACGACTAGCGTCTCCAACCTTTTGCAAATTCTCATCAAATATGATAACATAAACTTTGCCATATTATACTTCTATCATGTTGCAAACAAAACATTGTTTCAGATATCGCAATATATTCCACATATGATGGTTTCTGAAACAATTCTTTCAGCTCCTAGATAACCTTGATATTAAAACAATCTTTTGAATATCAAGAATCATGGAGATAAACATGATACTTCTATACTAACACTTGAATTGTTACTCTTGATTTAATACCAATTATTAAACTTCACGGAGTAACTGGAACTTACTAAAAGTTTGCAATAGGACTTTTAAACTTTAAATTAACACTTCAAAACAATACGATACAAGTTCGTAAAGTAACTAACTATAATTCTATAGTTCTATTATCTCAATTATAACTAAGCGCAAGGTGGTAAACGGATGCTAATGACTACAACAACTATGCAAATTCACTTTGATTTAATTTATGATAAATAGTGTTCAACTTTTAATCATATTACTGTTGAACTCCCACTCAAAACAATATCCCTCACATTGTTTTAATGATTATATGAACCAAATCCACCACATCAAAACCGATCATCACGAGAGATGATGTATCTTTAAAGGCGAACAATCAACATGTTCATCATATCTACTATATGACTCATGCTTTACCTTTCGGTGATCCGTATTCCGAGACCATGTCTGTACATGCTAGGCTCGTCAAGATCAAACATTAGCTTCCGCATGAGCAAATCTGGCTTGCTCACGTTGTATACACTCGCAGAATCTAACACACCCGATCATCACGTGGTGCTTCGAAACAACGACCTTTAGCAACGGTGCTTACTAAGGATGAACACATTAATACTTTAAATTATGTGCTTGAGAGATCATCTTATAATGCTACTATCACACACTAAGCAATACAAGATGCATAAAGGATTAACATCACATGCAATTCATAATATGTGATATGGTATGGCCTTTCTTCTTGTGCTTCCGATCTCCATCTTCAAGCATGAACATGAGCTCCATCATCACCGGTATGGCGTCAAGGTCAATGGCGTTGTTTCATGGTTGTCGTCCACCAGCTTCAACTATTACAACTACTTTGAATAGACACGCAGGTCTTAACGGAATTTAAAAGACAACCATATGGCTCCTGCCGGTTGCCAACTTACAATAAGGAACATTGCATACATCATATATAATCACAATCATGGCCATATCACATCACATCACACCTCTGCAAAACAAAGTTAGACGCCTCTAATTTTCTTTGCATATTTTACGTGGTTTGGGGATTTCAATAAGTGTCGTTCTAACTTATGAACAAGAACCAAAACGTTGATGCTTGAATTATAAAGTGCTCGTTGTAAATTGAATCTATACTATGATGGGAGAGACAGACACCCGCAAAGCCACTTATGCAATACAAGTTGCATGTTGAGCCTAGAGCAAGTCTCATGAACGATGTCATGTAAGGTTAGCCCGGGCCGCTTCATCCCATCATACCGCAAGATGCAAAATACACAAAAAGCAATTGATAATAAAAGCACCACCGCCCACAATGACCATTGTGTTCTACTCATGCAACAGATCTACATATAGACACGGATCTGATACCACTATAGGGGTTCGTAGCATGGAAAACAAAAATTTTCTACCGCATGCACACAAACAAGCCAAGATCTATCTACTAGATTGTAGCAACGAGTCGATAGAAGCACTCACCCTCGAAGATTCCAAAGCGGTTAACGAGAGCAGATTCTCGTGGGTGATGTAGTCGTACACTTGCCGATCTCAAGATCGCGTAGACGATCCTTTCGGCGCTGCATTCCGGCAGCGCTTCCGCAGTCGGTCACACGTTCGGTACTCGATGAAGACCTTCCTCTCCCTTGTTCCAGCAGGCAGCGGAGGTTGTAGTTCTCCCCTCGTGATTACGGCATCACGACGACGTGGTGTCGTAAGTAGAGGGAAGATCCCACAGGGCTTCGCCTAAGCCGGATGCGAGTTATGGTGGATTAGGGTTTCCCGGAGATCTAGGGTTTAGATGACCAGGAGTAGGAGGTATCGGCGGCGGCTAGGGCGGCGGCGATGAACCGGCGGCGGTGCGAGGCGGCGCGGCGGCGGCGCGGGTGTGTGGGCAGGGCTTGGACCTTGTGGTGTTGGGGCAGCCCTCCCCCTCTATTTATGAGAGGGATGGGAAGCCTTGGGAGGGGTGGGTTTGAATCCAAACCCAAACCCAAGTTGGATTGAGAGGACTTGTTTCTTCTCCCACTAGGAAACCATGGTTCCAGTTTGACTTTTCAAACTTCCCGTTTGACTTTTAATTTAGAGCTTTATTTCTCTCTTGCAAATGTCAACACCAAGTGACCTAGGATATGATCCAATCATTCCACATATCCATGACACATTCATGGACCATTCCCCTTCCGGACCAGTGAACCTTCTAGAACCTCTCCGATGAAAACATCGGAAACTTTCCCGAACTCCGGAATCGGACTTTCCTTATATGAATCTTATTCTCCGGACCATTCCGGATCTCCTCGTGATATCCCAGATCCCATACGAGACTCCGAACAACATTCGGTATCCCTATTAACATTCCATATCTACTAAACAACATCGAATCCTTAAGTGTGTCTCCCTATGGTTTGTGAATTATGCGGACATGATCGAGACATTTCTCCGATCAATAACCAATAGAGGAATCTGAAAATTCATATGGCTCCCACATATTTATATGATTACTTTGCGATCGAATGAACCACTTACATACGATACCAATTTCCCTTTGTCTCACGATAGTTTACTTATCCGAGGTTTTGATCGTCGGTATCTCTACATACCTAGTTCAACCTCGTTACCGATAAGTACTCTTTTCTCGTTCCCGTGATATGTGATCCCTTGTGAGCCAGTCACATGCTTGCAAGCTAATTGGATGACATTCCACCGAGAGGGCCCAGAGTATATCTATCCGTCATATGGATGGACAAATCCCACTCTTGATCCATGTGCCTCAACCCATACTTTCCGAACACTCAATGCCACCTTTATAGCCACCCAGTTATGGTGTGGTGTTTGATGTCATCAAATCATCCTTCTGGTGATGGTGATTAACATGATCTCATGGTCGAAGGAATTAGGATACTATGTATCAGAAAGCTTATAGCAAACGAACTATTTAAATGACTTGATCTTAATGCTACGCTTATCTATAGGAGTATATCCATCATACCATTCTCCTAATGATATGACCCTGTTGTTAATAACATCTCTATGTTCATGATCAGGAAACCATGATCATATATTAACCAACAAGCTAGTTTAACAAGAGGCTTTACTAGGGACTCTTTTATGTTTACAAATCACACAAGTATTAATGTTTCCGGTTAATACATTATAGCATGGTATGTAAACACTTATCATAAACTTGAACATATGATAATAACCACTTTATTATTGCCTCTTGGGCATATCTCCAACACTTCTAACTTCATTTGGATGATTTCTAGAAGATACAAATGAGGAACTCCATCTTCTTATTCAAGACACTCTTGATCTTATTTTCTTCTAAAAGATTCCAATAGGCCCAAAGCCCTTGGACATTGCTTATTCTTCTTCTTCTTCTTCTTCATTTCTTCTACCTTGAAGCCAACACATGCTCCAAGCGATGCCAATGGATAATTCCTACAAGTGCACCTTAATGCAAACATTAGTCCATAGAGATACTCATTAATTACCAAAACCACACATGGGGGCCCACATGCTCTTTCAATAGGGGTCTGACACCATGATACTTGATGGCCCTGACAAACCAAGTGATGTTCGGGATACTACTGCAGCTGGCAATGGAAAGAGGAACTGGAACTTCACATAGTCTTCATAGAGCTTGTTTTCTTTGAATTTATCGAAGATTCTCTTGCAATATACTGTGACGGTTTGTTGAGTGCTGGTGATAGAGTCATGGCTCACAACCTTCCAAGCATCTGCCAAGCATTCATTCTCGGGCGTATTCCACCGAATGCCCTTGCCATTGACGCGTTTCCTCTTTGGTTACACCACTTTCTCTTCCTCCTTCACTTACTCCCCCCCCCACTTCCCCATGACATCCTCGTACTCTTCATAATCCTTCATATACTCCGCCCCGTCACCGATAATGAACCGCCATCACAATAGATCATCCCGAACATGGCATTGGTGCACTCGCTCTACGACACTTTGTCGAGCACCTCATGGGCGTTAGATTCTTGACTAATGAATAGGCTATGCCCAGCCTGGGAGGTGCATGTGACGATGTTGTAAGGGGAGAGTGACCCCTTGCACAAGGACGTCGACCTAACAAAGGCTTGGTTGAGGTCGAGGTGGGCGCAAACTTGGTTCTGACGGGCGCCCTTGTCATCCACAATCGGCGAGAACACCGTGTTGGGATCGATAGGGGGATCTCTCTCCTTCCCATCTTAGGAGAGGAAAAGCAAGATCAGGGACATGTCGCATGCCTAGAGATTTCCTAAAAGAAACGCGGAGATGTCCTTTGGCAATACTAGACAATGTTGCTGCTCTGTGTCCTGCTGTTGCCTCGTGTTTGTATGTACGCCGCCACAAAAACCTCCTCCATGGAGGACTTCCTATTCTCCTCGCCATGGCCTCGGTAGCTATTGCGGTTATTTGGGACGACCCTCCACCATGCTAGTATATGCTCCCATTACTCGTTTGACATGTCGGCTGGTTTCGTCGTCATGTGCGGCTCCTGGAGCTACGCCATTAGCGGTCGGTGGTGGCAAAATAGGGGTGGCAGCAGTAGTTATAGTAAGTGCCGGGCGGGAACCAGGTGGGGGAAATGAGCGGTGGAAAATGAGGGGAGGGTGGAAAAGAAGGCATAGGGTTGCTTTGAGTGGCTCACAAAGGTAGCCCTCGTGGCGCGCATTTTCGGCATCCCCAGACCGGTCCCTGTGTGCTAGGGGCGGAAAGGGGATGCCATACAGTTTCTTGGGCGCCCCAATCTCCTGGTAGCCGTTGGGGGTTGCTGATGTGGACCATTTTCCGCCAAGCACCCCCAAAGGCCGTTTGGAACTGGGTTGGGGGCAGCGGGCAGCAGTGAATATTATCTCAATGGGCGGATGACGGAAATAATTTGAGGTAGGACAAACACTAAAATTTGATATAAAGGAGCCACGTTATAATAATAATATATATAATTCTAACATAGTCAATAAAAATACAAACTTATTTAAGTATGCGTAGAACCTAAAATCATATCAATAATAACATTTTAATGTCATGTCAAAGTACTAGTCAATGGAAAACTCTACTATTTTTATTGAAAATCTTCAGTAAGTTCATCGATCAAGACTTCGGAATATCCCTTGCTCGATGTAGCACATCGTCAAGTCATCAAGAAGCCACACATAAATATTGTTGCGCAACTTCGTCTTGATGATCTTTGTCATGGAGAAAGCCTTTTGACTATTAGCCACTAGTAAAACCAATGCCATCTTAATAAGGTGATAAACCACATGGAAACGATGTGCTTTTCAAATACCAAGACAGCTACAAGAATTTAGTTTTATGCCTACGAATAATGAATAGCTCAAGATTATCTTATATGTTCTCATGCTCATAATAAGGAAAACCCCTTGACAAATCTCTATAAGACGAGCAATATTATTTAGATTGAACCTAAACAATGAGTCTATTGGAGTCAAGACAAGAGAAGTTCTGAAGCAACTTTGTAGATAGCTCATTAAAGCGATGGTCAAAATCAGAGATAATAGCCTATAGCAATATAGAAGGTATCTAGACTATAAAGATAATAAATTGTGACCTAGCATCTTCCTCCTTTTCTTGATTTTCCCTATTTTATTACCATTTTATCCATATTAGAATTGTGATATCATTTTATGACATCTTCCAAAAAGGGATCTCAACTATCATTTCTCCAATTGAGTAAACATGTCTTCACACCCTTAAACAAAGATATGGACTAAATTAAAACAATTATATTTTTAGATAAATAATATATAGAAGAGCCAAAGAGAATCGTAAATGGAACTACAGTGCGTACGATATTTCTCCACTCGATCCTTGTCGTACAAGTGATTCACCGATTCGTGCTGTAAATTTGTTTTGCATATGGATGCTTGGATGTCAGCATCGTAAATGCATAATACAAGAAACGTCGTACGCATTTCACTTATCATCCATAAAATATAGTCTATAGTATGACTAGAGTTGGTTTCAAACACACCCCCAAAATTGACCAAAATGCCCTCAAGTC
This sequence comes from Avena longiglumis, assembly GCA_030063025.1. Classification (NCBI taxonomy): domain Eukaryota; kingdom Viridiplantae; phylum Streptophyta; class Magnoliopsida; order Poales; family Poaceae; genus Avena; species Avena longiglumis. The sequence goes on along the minus strand of CP125978.1, from coordinate 365,581,085 downwards.
CTCCTAAAATACCCCACCGAGGACATTATTTAGAGACATTTATTGTTAGTTAGATTGAGAATTAGCTATTGGAAAGAGAAAGAGTTCATTTCCTACTAGAATAGACCTAAGTTGAAATCGATTTTGCGCGGTGTTCACATAAGACGAGCATAAATTTTTCATATAGAGTCCATTTTTAACGTATGACCACTCAAATTGTTCATAAAAACATAGGCATCTAAAATAATTCGCCAAAAATCAAGATATGACGGATTTCCTACATTTACCTATTTGGATATCTTCTCCTTGTTCGTATTACCGTTCCCCGTATAGTAAGAGCATATCCAGTCGCCTCCCATAGGATGTCGGCAACTGTTTTTGTGCCTTATGCGGGTGCTGACACCCTGTCCTAATGATTCAGTAATATAACCATATTTTTAATAAGTTTTTTATCATATAAATAAATAAAAATTCAACAAGTTCAATAAGGCAAGCTCAGTAATATAATTCTACAAGTTATGAACCATAATATTAAACATATAAAATTAGGAGTTTTCTTTGAGCATCTAGGAAATGCTCTACCAGATCTTTTGATAGTTGGGGATGAGTATTTGCGTCCTGGATGTTCCAATGCATGACAAGGAAAGAAGCAAATTTGGCCAACACATGATCAATTGCCGCAAGAGGACCCTATTGGTGATACATTGGCAAGCACTAGGGTAGCACACTCACTCTCAATGATCATGTTGTGGATTATCACTTATACATCCATGACCTTCCACATCTGATATTTCGACCAGATAAGAGCAGGGTACCAGACAATAACAAATTGACCTTGGACCACACCAAATGTCCACTCAATATGTTTTATATAAGCCTCCTATCACTAAGAAAACCAAGATCTTTTCTCCATAATAGGGTTTGAGATTGTCTTCATAAATATCAACCATATTGGATAGATTCCATCCGCTAGGTAGTATCCCTATTGTATTGGTGATTAGTGATCTCATGTTGCACGTTGGAGCATGGCCTTCAACAAGTTTGGCAAACACATCCAAGCACTACAAAACGTGATGTCGTTATGAGATCTTGCCATACCGAAGAAAGCATGCTAAATCCACAGATCTTGACCCGCCATATACTCAAGTACCTGCGATGACCTAGCATACCACTGCATGTTGTAGTACTAAAGTTGTTGACATAACATTTCCGGAAGCCCCACTCCACAAATAACACATCCTTTATAGTGGTACAACGGAAACATTACGGGTCTTATAATACATACAAACTTATTATTACAATACCAAAATAACGATACCAAGTTCACCATCTTAAACCAAGCTAATAGCTTACTTAGAGTGGTTCTGACATAAGAACAAAAAGATCCAAACTAATTAACAAGATATGAGCTCAACAACTTATTTTATAGAGTTCTAGGCTGCTCAAATCAACCTTACTACTTCTATCATACTAACTACTTTGATTCATTGCCTTCAACTCCATAGAGGATTTCGTAATCCACTCCTTTAACTCCACCAAAAAGATCTGGCTCTTTGTAGAAAATATCATCTTGGCACTCCATAGCATACATCGGAGTTTCTGCTTCTTCAGAGTCTAAGCAGGGGATCAAAGGAAAGAGTGAGTAACACGTTACCAAACAAGTTCATTATATGCAAGGTGGGAAGTTTGATGCACTAGCTACCACCTTAGACTAAAATTCTTAGGATCCATGCAATTTTTGTTAACATTTTTTTAAAGATTGCTTTTATTATGAAAACTATGCTTGTCAGTCTTCACATGTTGACTAGAACTTAGTGGAGTTCTTTTCCTGCTGCCTTCGTAGATCCTTCCCAAAATAGGGAGTAACATGTCACAATTTTTACACTCTAAAATGTTGTGTTGCTTTACCCATAAGAGATCAAATCCTTGTTTCACAATCGGGCGCACTTTCCCGTCCACAATTAGGTGATATGGGGCCTAGTAGATGATCCAAGCCAACCACTACCCTTCTCCACAACCTCGCATGCCCACCTTCTTTTACGCCAGTGCCACCTTTTGAATTACGACACGGAAGCGCACAATTTCGAATAGATGCCAGAAATACCATGAGACGTTGAGGGATCCCATCCATATGCCGCATATCCTCTACGAAATAAACCACACTCCAAGGATTTCAGCCATGACCTGTGCATCCGTTGACATGCGGAAGGAATAAGATTTAGCTGACTTCATCGTCCCATTCTAGATCTTATGGTTAATTCATAATATACGATGCTAGAATCACTGACGATGTTGGTTATTAAGTACTATCTGACATACTTCTAGGCACATGGAACCCTAGGTTCCATTGCTAGGTATAATAGATTATCACCACTTAGGCTAATAACCTATATTTCATATTATTGTGAAAATAATCTTTTATGACTACTTTCTGAACATATGTGATATCATAGAAGTTACAAATACTTTGTAAACACATCAAATAATATGATCAAATGATGAAGTTGCCTTGTGTCTGCGAGGTAATGTGGTCGTATGCTTTGACTTGATCTTGTGCTCCCGTTTCTACAAAACACCATTATTTCCCAGTAAGGACAACATTTAAAGAAGCCACTGATGTATTTATGCATATTAATGTCATGCAATACTTAATTTTTAGTTTAGTACCCTTCTTTGAATGTTGTACCCACATTATTAAATTTAAAAGAAACTTTTAAGATGTTAAAAACTATTGATAAATGCATATGATTATTTATTTTATAAAAATAATCCTTACTATTCAAAACAAAGTAAAAAAGGAATTATTTTCATGTAGGGAATAAAAGAAAATACACTTATTTATTTTGATATATAATAGGGATTTTTAAGCCCTTCTATTTTTTATTTCTTTTAAAATCTTAAAACATTATGAAACATTATACTTAGTATTTTTCCAATGAAATATATTTGCCAATGTACTTGAAAGTGATTTTTATTTATTTTTAAGATTTACTCTCATTTCTATATAACTTAATAAAGTAATTAATGCTTTTTAAATATTTTGTCCTAGTTTATCTATTACGAAGGACAACTTAATATTTTTTTGAATAAGTTATTTTTTTGTGAACATTTAGAGATATCATATGTTTTTTTTATGATTTTTCTTTATTTTTTCTACAGACTAAAGTGTTCATAGGGTTATTTTGGTAATATGCATTTTATTTTATTTATTTTTATTTTCCATGGACTAGGCCCACTTGACAACCCGACCCATTGGTTGGGCTAGGCTCATTGGCCCATTCCACTGGGCCGGTCAACCGGCTCAGACACGTTTCCCCTCACCCTGATTCCTGCTGCTCGTGCTTGTGACACTACGGTCGCCATCGTCATCGTCGCACGATTTTCTACCAACTCCCTCCGTTCCAGCCATGGCCATTGGACGTCAGCGAACCGCCGCTCTGCGCTGCTTCTTACTATCCCACTCGATCTGGAACTTGATCTTGGTACTGCTCGCCCCTTTCATCGTCTAGTATTAGGGTTCGGAAGCTGTGGTCTCGCCGTGCTCCGATGACCCTGCCGTGATCCCTCTGGTGGTCTTGTGCCCTGGTATATATGTGGTTGCCACGGTGTGGCTCGGCGCGGGTTGAGCGCTGTGGTGCTCCTCGTATCTCCATGCCAACGCCTTTGCCTGCATCACCTCTTCTTCCTCTCTGGCGAGCTACGACTCACCACCAGGTAGGTGCCCCTTCCTCCCTCCTCTCTCTCTCCTCTCTATCTCTCTGATACCAACTATAATTAGGGTTTCTCCATATGTAATCCCCCTTTAGGTCTGTAGTGACATGTTTAGTTTAGGTCATATAGCAATCTAATTAATGTTGTGATCAAACTTGGCATGTTATACTATTTAGTAGTGGTCTTAATTATTGGACATGTTATTTTGCAGTACTAATTATATCCTAGGTTGAACGATCTATTGGGTTCAATCTTATTTGTCCCCTGTTACTTGTACATGATATTATTCATTCCTAGCACTTGGTGATGTTAGTAGTATCTCTAATATCCCTTGTCCTATGGAGAATACATTAAGATGATGTTCCTGTTAATTCTCTTCATAATGCTGAAGCCTTTGCTTTTAGTACCTATCACATGACAGTGAATTATTAGTATCTTGTTATTAGTATCTCGTACTAGTGTTAGTGGCTTGACTTATGAATTGGAATTGTCCTAGTGATCTTATTATTGCAAGGAAACCAAATTTAGTATGCATTCCTAATGTTTTAACAAGACCCTAATCGTTACTACTGTAGATGAACTTGACAACACAATTGCTGATGTTTCCTATTGCTATTATTATAGAAAAAACTTGATTGTAGATGATTCCTAACAGTGGTTCTAGGAAAATGATTTATTATACTAATGACCTTGGTTTTGTTGATGATATGATGTGAATATAAGCTGTAATCCTAATTAGATAGCGATTTTGATACTATTAGCATGGCAGTGTATGCTTTACATGTTTCCTAGCATTCCTTGAAACTAGGAAATGACTTGTGGCTCAATTTTACTAGTGTGTGGCTTCTGCTGATTTACATAGCTACCATGGTGCCCCCAAGACTGGGGTTTGCACAGTGGTGTGCTTAAATTGGCATGATCTTATGCCTCTCATTTGGCTGCTTAAATTGTCCCCTTGCCTATGATGAAAAAGTCTGAGCCCCCAAATTTAAATAAGAATAGATACTACTGTTGCTTCTCAGCCCTGTGATGACAGTAGCATAGAACCTATGCCACTCTAAGAGGATTCCTCACTAAAAGCCTAATTTTTGTTATATGATAAGAATAGAAATGACTTGGTGCATTTTTATTCTTTATGTTGATCTTGTACAATCTTTCTTTGCAAGGTTGTGAGAATCCTACTACCCAACCATTTTCCTCTGGTAAGATGATAAGAACAAATGCTCTATTGATCTTAGAAACCAACCTACCGTTGTGGAGTGGCTTTGTGTTGATGTAAAGGAGCTTGTGATGTTTCTGGTTCCTTATACTTCTGGTAAGCTAATATCTCCTAGAAATTATCCTTCTTGATCCTGAATAAATGTACTTCTTGGCTCCTGATGCTGGCCTGATCCTCCTATGACCTTTCCTTCTCCTGGTTGCTGGATTGGCCCTGCTCCTCCTGGGTGCTAGCTTGGCCTTGCTCCTCCTGCACTTCCCCTCCTTCAGGTCACCATGATTTGATTTGTTGGCTGGTTGATGTATGATAAATGGATCTGGGTGGTGATGTTCTTGATGTTCTCAGGGGTGAGAGTGTGATTTGGTGTCTGTGGATGTTGAGCAGCAAAGCTGTTGTCGTGCTCTACCTTTCCTCTTGTTGATACCTTTGTTACAGTGATGACAACACACAGACATACAGTGAATAAGCTGCCTGATTGCTTGAGCTCTGGTTCAGGATCAGATCAAGTGATTTTGTTTTTTTAGTTTTTTACTTTACCCCAACTTGTGAAACTTTCCCCTGCCTGTGATGTTGTGCTGAGGCATAATCTAATATAAGAACAAATACTATTTGTCCCTTTTATTACTGCTCAATGATGAAATATTAACAGTGCAATACATGCTTCACTCTAAGAGCATTTACTAACACTAACCCCTTTCTTCCCTTTTGTTTTACTTTGCCTAAGCTTGCAGGTATCAAGATATAGAACAAGAATAATAAGTTAACATGATTAGAGTAGCTAGGAAAATAGTTTAGGCCTTTTTGTTTATTCCTTTTTGTAATTTTATTTATTCTTGCCTTTGTAAAGACACTGTAATGTGTTATACAAATATGAAATAAATAACTCTTTTCTTTCTTGAATTTATTGTATTTATCTTCTTATTTTTAATTAAAAAATTGTATATTCTTATGGTGTATTCAATAATTCAAATCTTAATTGTTCTAATTATATTAAGTATTCTAAAGACCAACCTTTTATAAGGTTCAAAATTATTTGAAGTTTCAAATTCGTAATTCAAATACCAGTTTGAATTCATTTCCCAAAACAGACAAAGTATCTAGAGATCGTGCCAAAATTTATAACACTGACATAGATGAGCTAAACCTTAACCCATTGAAGTGATATAAACCCTGATTCCTCTAGAGTTTTAATTTGTGAAAAATTTATCCTGCTTTTATTAGATGAATGCATGCAAATGCACATAATCCTAAATCTAGCCTTCGTTTGGTCTTAAACGTTGGGATGTTACAGTACCATACTGCATGATCCTTGCCAAGCAAATGGATAGTTCTTCTATGAACAATGCATGCAAAATCGGTGCTTCCAAGCATTTCAGGAAATCCGCTCATTGCGTTTTGTGCCATGATCTGAGCTATGTTTTCTTCATTGGGTGTTCTCAAGTAAGTTTGTGCAAACATCGCCACCATTGTCTCGCAGTCAATGATGGTGGACTCAGTCATTGCGTAGATAGTCGTCCTCTATAGCAAAAGGATCTTCATATGCAAACATCCTCGAAGCAACAATCCACTTCTAAGTTGAGGAAAAACCTAGTACTCCGGTGCAATCTTTCTTGCAGACGAAGTAGTCGACGAACTCCCTGACGCCAACTATCATCTTAATGAACAAGTTCTTGTTCATCCTGAAACATCGCCAAAATTTCACTTCATTGTGGGTTGGATCATTGGCGAAGTAGTCAACATATAGCATGCAATAGTCCTCCAATCTTTATCGCGGCTTGCACCTGTTGCGCCCTAGATTCGATCATCCATGTCCTGACTATGTATCCTGGGCTTGCAAACCTAGGCGATAAGAGAGAATCCTCAAATGCGCATCCTCATCGGTAGCAGTAGTGGCTTCCTCCTCCGTTAGAAAGGCGACCATCATCTCATCGTCCGAAATCCACGACCTAGGAAAATCTTCGAACACCTCGCGTGCATGGTGGCCACGAGGTGGTTTCGCAACAGTCGACAGACACCAAACCATGGCGAAGTGGGTCGGTGGAAGTGAGGTGTTTGAAGAGTCGATGCAGCAGGTGACCTTTCTGTCAGCATGTAAATGGTGGGTGTGGGAGGTGGGCGGAGGGGTGTCGGCGGCGGTGATTAGTTTGGTGGGATAGAACACAGACAACGCTAGCCCAACGCTTGGCTAGCTCTGTCCAGCGTCCCCGCTCGCCACCCTATAGGTCAGGTGCTGCCTAGGTGTGTCGCCTTATTAGACTCTTTCGGATAAAAAAGGGCTATAGGGATATTTCATGCCCGGCGTCCTTTATAGGCCGTTTGAGGGTCTACAGGGGAACGGGTGGAAATGCTTTTAAGTTGCACGATTGCAGAAAGGCGGGGCTATGCCTAGATCTCAGTCGCACGAGAACTTCTTATATCTAAGTCGCTGACATTATTCTACCATTTGTGCTAATTTCTCGGTTGCAACCTAGTTGCAACTTATATAATTTGTACTAATTTTCAGTTGCAAGCTAGTTGTAACTCATTAAAATCCCAGTTTCAACCTACTACTCATGTGAAAGTATCAAGTTACACAAACCGCGAGGTAAATCCAGTAACAAGGTGACTGAGAACTAAGAAATTTTCGGGCTTATGAAAACTAGCAAATCCGCTTGTGTAATCAATGCCGAGAGAAAAATGAGCCAACGAGAACTTTTAGAGCACCCAGCCGGCCAGACCCATTAGCATCGGTGTTACCACCTATCGGTGTCAACCATGGAACGTTGACACATGTAGTCATGTACTCTCACTCTCTGCCCTGTGCCCTCTCCCATCTGCCGCTGCGCCTGGGCGGCGCCCTGCCCGTTCTGTACGTCGGACCACCATGCAACCCTCCATTAATCGCATCGCACCGGTCACTCTTCTCCCGGCCTCTCGTGCTGGTATTTACGCCGCGCCGGGCAGGGTGTGTCCCCCACCCCCAGCGCTCGCTCGCCCCCTTTGCCAAAAGCGCGCCTACCACCAGCACCACCCTGCCAAAGCGCCCGGTGCAAACCACCTTAAAGCACGCGGCTTTGCTGCTAAAACCCCATCAAATACTCCACCCAGCCGCGCGCGCCCACGAACCATTCATTAACGCCGCGCACGCACGCGGGGGGGCAGGAAAGGTAGAGACCCTTGCCGTTGCCGGCGCTGGCCATCATGGCGAGAGCCTTTCGCGCAGCTTCCCCGCTGCCGCTCCCTTCCAGCTCTAGCAGGACCACCGTCGCCAACGGCGACGGCGGTGGCAGCGGCAGCTTCTCCTGGCTGCACAAGAAACGCTCCAGCAAGGCGCCACTGCGCAGCGGCCAGGAAGAGGAGAACTGCAGCGGCGAGGCAGACGAGGAGACGGCAGCTACGCTGTCCGCGCCGTCGTCGTCGTCCACCGCCGACGAACAGTCCTCTTCGTCGTCATCGTCTTCGAGGAAGAAGCGCGCCGCCGCGCTGGCGCGCCTGCGGTCGCTGTTCCTGGCGGCGATCACGCACCGCCGCAGGCGCCGGCAGCTCGGGTCCTGCGTCACGGGCACCATCTTCGGGCGGCGTCGCGGGCGCGTGTACGTCGCGCTGCAGACGGACCCGCGCTCGGCGCCCGTGCTGCTGGTGGAGATGGCCGCCTACTCCACCGGCGCGCTCGTCAGGGAGATGTCCTCGGGCCTCGTGCGCCTCGCGCTCGAGTGCGAGAAGCCGCCGCTCCTCGCAGGTACGCGTACCCTAAACCCCATGCATCCACAGCGAGCGGCAGAGCTACAGATCAATAACCTGCGGATACGTCACGTGTGCGTTGGAATGCAGGGGAGAAGCGGCGGGCGCTGCTGGAGGAGCCGACGTGGCGCGCGTACTGCAACGGGCTCAAGTGCGGATACGCGGTGCGGCGGGAGTGCGGAGCAGACGAGTGGCGCGTGCTAGGCGCGGTGGAGCCGGTGTCCGTTGGCGCCGGCGTGCTCCCGGACGACAGTGCTGACGCCGGCGCCGGCGCCGGCGAGGGCGACCTGATGTACATGCGCGCCAAGTTCGAGCGGGTGGTCGGGTCGAGGGACTCGGAGGCGTTCTACATGATGAACCCCGACGGCAGCGGCGGGCCCGAGCTCAGCATCTACCTGCTCAGAGTCTGATCCACCACTGATTGATCGAGCCAGGGAAACCTTCCTGTTATTTGGACTTTGCATTAGTTCGCGTGCATGCATTATTTGGGCTTGTGCTATTTTTTTTTCGCATTCTCTTTGGGTTCCATGTCATTTGGTGCATTCGCAAAACAAACTGTGTGTAATTTGATGGCTGGCCTTGTACAGTACTACTCACGTGCAATAGTATCACTGATCACTCATGTACTTTTGTTTTCCGATGATCACTGGTGTACTTAACTAATACTGATCACTCATGTACTTTTGTTTTCCGATGTATCAATTTGGTAATTTAATGTTGTGCTAAACAAGACATACATGCGTACAGGTTAGAAAATGCATGCATGCACCAGCTCAAAGCGCAGATGGCTAGAGGCTACGCCGACGGCTGTCGGCATAGACGAAGATAGGCCGACAGCCTCCGTCGTCGTAGTTCAAGTTTGTCGGCGTAGCAACATGAGGGATGCATAGGGCTTACTATTTGGCGCACTGCAAATCTCGGCCGACTGCTAGCCGGCATAGCCTGGCCACGCAACAACCTGGCCTGGCCCAGCGATCTATGCCGTAGGCATAGCCTACCACGCGGCAGCCTCCCTTGGCCCAGCGACAAGGCCTAAGCCGATAGCGTAGCGTGCTGCCAGGCCATACGGCCGATAGACATCTTGCGGGCCCACCATGGTCTACGTCGATGGCAGATATGCCGACGGCTTGCCCAGGCCGTCAGGCTGACCTCTACACTGATGGCTAGGAGTATGTTGATGGTCTTCTGGCCTGCGCCGACGAGGGATTACACTAATGGCCCTATGCTAACGTCTAGGAGTACGCTGGCGGTCTTCTGGCCTGCGTCAACGAGGGATTACGCTGACGGTCCTATGCCGTCGGCATAACCTGCGCCGACGGCCTAATGTTCCTTTGCCGACAACAATTAGCCGTCAATGTAGTGACACGTTCCTATAGTGCCTGCAAATCTCATTTGCTAGAACTGAAGAATTAATTATCTAACCGTAGGTTAGCTAAACAGCTCAACACTATTGAAGGGTTTGTCTATGAGTTACACATTTTTCGTTTTCTGTCACGTGTCATAGGGCTGGTGATAGGTTTTTCAAGATCTTGTCGCAAGGCGATCCATTTTGGATGGTCTCATATTATTTCAATTTGGATGATTTGTTTGCCATTGATGTCTACATCAACTGATGCAGAGATTGGGACACCCTCCTTTTCCAAAGAACACGGTATCACTATAGGAATCAGGCGAAAGGCCGACGGCTTTTTCCGTCGGCGTAGCCCTAAAGGTCGTCGGCCTACCCCTACGCCGACGGCCGCTCTAAAGGGTCTAGCAATTCGATGAGTGTCAATGCATGTGTGTGAAGAAGTTCACACCCAGGTGTTAGAAATTGCATCTATGGACCTTCCACCATACTTGTGGACATATACTAGGCCCACATGCAAGATTTTATGGGTTTTCGTCGCTCTGGCGGTCCTTCTTAGCGAAATCCTAGTCCGTGGGTCCCATAGGTCTACCCCTAGATTTTTCCGTACACGGATTGACCTATCGACTTTTTTATTTGTTTAAGTTTGTTTAGTACATAGAAACATAGGAAAACAAGGTTGGGCCCAAGATTCCAGCGGTTTCCATCGGGTTGACCCATAGCGGGAGTTTCCTCCTAAAAGGTCACTTTGGTAAGTGTCAACACATGCATGTGAAGACGGTCGCACCCAGGGGTTAGAAATTGCATCTATGGACCTCCAACCACACTTGTGCATGTATTTTCGGGCCACATGCAACTTTCTATGGGATTCTGGCACTCCGGCGGTCCTTTTCCTGCGAAACCCTAATCTATGGGTCCCATAGGTCTACCCCTACCTTTCTCTGCTCGAGGGTTGACCAATGGACATTTTTGTTTTTTTAGGTTTTTTAGTCCATAGCAACATGGTAAACCAAGGTTGAGCCCAATATTCCATCAGTTTCCCTCCATTTGACCTTGATGGCTCCCAAGTGTAGGAAATCAATTGTAGTACTTTTCAATAAAGAAAGGTTGTCGAATCCACGAGGAGATGAGGGTATTGGTTAGCAAATTTGACAAAGATAATAATAGTAAATGCAGTAGATTTGGTGTTTTTGGTCTGTAGTTTGCAAGAATATAAAATGTTGAAAGTAAATAGCAATAAGTAAATGCTCTTAATGAGAAAAATCCCAATCCTCTATGCAGCAAGAGGACAAGCTCAAACGTGTGTGTATGAACTTATATGTGACAAGCGTTCCCGAGGGCGTCATGGATTTACTTAGCATAAAGATTTCTACACAATATGGTGAATATATTGTAAAGTTTCATTCCCTTAGGACGGAGCCTAATTAGGTGTAGCCATAAGTATGGACTAAATACACCACTTATGATGGGTTCTAGAGCCATTCACATGAACATCTAGGAATCATTAAGACATAAATATCCCACCGTAGCAATAGGTTCATTGGTCCCCGACATATAATCCCTCCAATGCAAATCAAAGTATTGGAAAACAGTTTCTGTCAATTCCGCCCCTTCCAACCCCTATCATTGCATCAAAGTATTCTCCTATGAGCCCATATAGGTGAAGTAATTTGCAGTTAACGTTCGCATAAAACCATCATAGAACAATATAAAATATAAAAACTGGACAACATACTCATTGCATATTATATGGAAATCATAGCCAATTCATACTATGCCCTCAGGAACATGGGGATCTACTCAAAAGTGTCAAACATGATATGGATCAGTAGCATATGGGATACAACACAATCTGAAAATATAATCTCTCCACCAAATAAAGACAAGATACTAATCACAAACATGTAAATAGCCATTAAAACAATATTCGGGGTTCAATCAATCACAAACTACGAGGGGAACGAGATGGATCTTGGATATGGTGGATATGTTGATGGAGAGGCCTCCCCCTACGCCTAGGAGGTGTGGTGATGATGATGGCATCGATTTCCCCCTCACTGGAGGCTCCGGTGCGATAGGATCTGCCCCTCCCGGAGTAGCAGAGGACTTTCGCCTCTGCCTCTGTAAATCGTGGGAAATATATGGTGTACTTTTTCTAGCGATACGGAGGTGTCTGTAAAAAGGAGGAGCCGAGACAATGCTCGAGGACCGAAAGAGCCTGTGTGGCATGCCTAGGGGGGTGGGCACACTACCTGGCCTATTTCGGGCCTCATGGCTCCCCTTGCTTCATTCTTTGTCCGAAGTTGGTTCTCCTGGTGAAAAACTTATCAGGTATTTTTTCCTTCGATTTATTGACATCCAGAAGATGCTAAAACAACAAAAACATGAAAAGGAGTTTTTCTGCCTTTTAGAAATTAAATACCAATGAAATGGACTTTGTAGGAAAGTTCCATAAATCATCTAAATATGCATAAATAATGATGGATCAAGGTAAATATGATTCTAAATAGTGTATAAAGGTCCTAAAAATGATAATGCAAAATGCGAGTATCAGACCCGTAGCGGGATATTCCTTCTACAGCTCCAGCACTTCGATGAGTGTCAACACATGCGTGGGAGAACGGCCACACCCGGGAGCTATACATTGTACCTATGGATATTCCACCACACTTGTGGACATATGCTAGGGCCACATGCAAATTTTCATGGGATTCTAGTGCTTTGACGGTCATTTTTTAGCGAAACCCTAGTCTGTGGGCTCCATAGGTCTACCCCCTAGCTTTCTCGGTTCGAGGATTGACCATTGAACCTTTTGTTTTTTTAGGTTTTTTTAGTCCATAGCAACATGGTAAACCAAGGTTGGACCCAATATTTCTTTGGTTTCCCTCGGTTTGACCTGTAGCGGGAGATTCCTCCTACCGGCCCAACACTTTGGTGAGTGTCAATCCATGCGTGGGAGGACGGTCACACCTGGGAGTTAGACATTACACCTATAGACCTTCCACCACACTTGTGTACATATGTTAGGACCACATGCAAGTTTCCGTGGGATTCCAGCGTCCCGATGGTCATTTTCCAGTGAAACCCTAGTCCATGGATCCCGTAGGTCTATCTTGTCATCAACTTCATTTTATGTGAGCCCAATTCTATTGATAATATTCTTTTTTATGATTCAATACCTCAATATTGTTTTTATTTTATGTGATAAAAAAATAAAATGTAATTACAACATAGTGATTGGAATGTGGCGGGAAATAAACTAGAAAAGGAGTTAAGCCAACGGCCTTCCGTTAGGCCGTTGGCGTAGCTATGACGGTGTCGCCCCTCTATTACTTATGCGCTCACCGCAGACACGTGGACGGAAGAAGTGTCGACGACCATTTCTACACCGACGGCGGCCCTCGACCTAGTAGACGATATGCTGACGTCCTTGGTACGCCGACGGAGGCCCCTGGGCTAGCTGACGATACGCTGACAGATTTTCTAGGCCGACGATTTCCCGCTGGCTGTGGGCGTCTCTGGATCTACGCCGACGGCCCCTACATCTAGCCGTCGGTGTAGCTATTGTTGTCGGCCTCTGGGTCGATTCCCGTAGTGTATACCCGCTATTGTACTAACCAGAAGGTGCTCACCGATTGATTGCAGTATTACTTAGCTAAGGGCCACCGATATTGGATGGAAAAAAAAGGAAAAGCGACGTAGAGGCGATTAGGATTTCCGCCCCTTATCGGTGACGCCTCTGGTGGTCCTTTGCGCCTTGGAGGTGCAGCGGGCCAAAACACCTCACCGGCGAGTGGGTTTCCGTCTTTTTAGTTAGTTTTAGAGTCTTTTTTTGAGGATGTTGAGATGTCGACACCATTCTCATGTTAGAATAAGGTCCTTTCGCTCTCTATCCCGCCCAGTGCGTAGGTGGGAGGTGTGCAGAGTTGTCTTCCCGACATGACTCCTAAGATCCGGTTAGTGTTCGTGTCCGTTATTATGGTTACAGGTATGGCCCTTCTATTATATAATTCTTCTCGCCGACCATGGAGGCTTCGGTTCACACCATTGTTTGTAGTCATTATCCAAAGACTTCACTGCAATTTTGTTACTTCTGAGGATCTTTGTACTTTATACCGTTGTTATTATGACTAATAGGTCGGAGGATCTTTTCGGTTTTTTACTGAACACACACACTGTGCAAGTGCTGCTGCGGAACAGTATGTTCACGAAGGAAATCAGCCCGTAGGATGCAACGTGTTTTGGCTCACAGGTGCATACAAACATATTATGAAACAATTATAAAAAACAATTTTTATGTTTAAAAAAATTCTGATTCTTTTTGCATGGATATCAGGACACTTTATGTTTCCACACAAGTTTTTGAGATAAAGGAACATATTATATGACTTATGTAAGAAGACAAAACATATATACCTGAATAATCAGGTTATAGGATCGGAATTTGACTTTTTAAACGGGAGACAAAAATGTTCCTTTACCTTGAAAACATGTGTGCGCACATAAAATATCCGGTTGCACGTGCGGACATTTTTTATTTTCTTTTGACATTTTTAAATATGTTTTTAAACTATAAATTTATTTGCACCGTGAGCCGAATTGCAATTGCGTTAGTGATGCATCGCTTTTTTCCAACTTCTGATCACAGCTTTGGGGAAATTTATTTTACGTGAAAGATTGCTGGCAATAAAATTATGAAGACCTCTATGCACTAAATAACCTAAAGCATGCATGGTACTACCTTTTAATCACTAGATTCCCAATCGTGAATCATGATTAATATGCGCATACTGTCCCCCCCCTTATTTATCGGCCTCATCATCATACTTTCCCAACAAGGCCTAATCCGAGGCAAAAGGATATTTGCAACTTGCTAGCCGCAAGGTCATGTACCTGAAGTTTCGAACATAACTATTTGGATTATTAACGAACATTACAAAGAACGAACTATAAGGAACGAATGTTTCAATTCTTGTCTGCTGGCGCGGCGTGATCTGTCACGTCTGCATGCTGCGGCACGCATCGCAGCGCGCCCGAATCGGCTTCTACTCCTCCGAGCGCACCACCTAGGAATCCTAGCTTGCAAAGAAAAGTCAGTGGGGGCGCTAGATGCCGTTATTTTTAGATCGTTCGGTGAGAATTTGTTGCGATCTCGTCACCATATGGGAAGGCTGTTTCAGACAAATCATTTGAATATTTTGGCAATCAGTTATCATCCCTTTTGCTTCCTCTCCCGCTCATCGTCTCGCAGTCGCCAGTGGATTCCAGCATCCAAACCGGCGGATAGTGGGCCATTATTTTTGCTCAAGAAGCTCATCCGCTTGTCCTAGTCGAGACACATGACATTTTCCTCTCCTCTCCCCCTTGACGATTTCTCCTGTTCCCTTTTTTTTGAAAGGGAAGGGACCCGAAGGTCCCAGAACTGATTTTAAATTATCAAAATTTATATAATGCTGTAGAAAGTACCTGAAAGAAAACAAATAACAACCATGTCCTTCCAATTTACACAAAGGACCCTAGAAAGAATCTCCAAAAGCCATCGAGTCCTTGCGCAAATTCCGACCTCGTCGGCGATATTATTGCCACCATCGCCAGCCGCGTCCTCGCCATTGACAGGCAAGGTAAGAGGGCCTCCCGTCGGAGGATGAAAGAGGGGGCGTCGGAAACTGGCCAGCGAAACCAATGATGCCGACAAACCACCCGAGCTGCAAACCGGAGGGGATTTATTGGGATCTTCAGAGCTCCAGCAGCAATAGAGGTCATCACAGAAGAAGAAGAAAATGAGGCCAACGATGCCAGTTCTCGCGAAGCGGGGCCGCCATCCAAAACTATCAGCAGCAGTGCGTTGGAGCCCCTCTTCCTCGACTCCTTGGCCGGCCAAGAGGGAGAAGGACACACCAGGGCCAACAGATGGATGACGACAGCGCGAGGAATAATTGAGAAGGAGGCAGACTGCCAGAGGAAAAATTGTCGCCCTCCACCTCAGACGCCCAGCGAAATCCTCCACCAGCCTCTGCTTAACGCCGCGCCACCACGCCGAAACATGAGACCTCCAATCCCCTTTGCAACCCGCATCACTTCCTCCTCCCGCTCCCCTCCCCTCGCCACCACGGCCGACCAAAACGAGGGATATGAGAAGAATAAGGATGCATAACAGAGAGGAACGACACACCATGACACTTATTGCGGAGATCCTGGCCATGGCCAAGCTCGCCGTCTCCTCCGTCCATCGGAGCATGACGCCGCCGCAGACCACTTTCTGGATGCGCCAGTCCCGGCCAAAAAGCACCAATGCCCTACTCCAAACTACTGGCATATAGCCACTACACCTACCTAAACTACTGCCTCCGATGCCTCCCCTCTCGCCGACGTTGCCGGCAAGAGAGGCTTCGGTTTGGCTTGGGTCCCTTCTAGTTCTTTCTTGGAACTATAGCAGGGAGAGGTGGGAGATATGGGAGAGGTGACTGGTGGTAATATTTCTCTTGTTCCCGTTAGATTTCTTTACGGAATGGATGGGGAACTCCGGTCAATCCGCGTGGTTTAGTGACGGGATCACGATTTGGTGGTTGTCTGCCGTGATTTTGATCATCCATGTTAAGGGAGTATGCCCTAGAGGCAAATAATAAAAGGTTTATTATTGTCATATCTCAGTAAGTTCATAATAAATTTATATTATGCTATAACTGTATCAAGTGGAAACATTGATACATGTATGGTATGAAACAAATGTCCCTAGTATCCTCTATTCATACTAGTTCGTTGGTCAATCGATGATCAAAGATTTCCTGATCATGTTGGTTCTTCGGCACCAAGTTGACAACGAGGTCATATCATTGTTAAATGATGTGATGGACATTTTATCAAAGATTGCGACACGATAAATTCATAAAGTTCATCGTTGCAATAGTCAGAAATGAAGTCTCCTTCTCCTTAGACCATGAGATCATATTAATCACTGTTTCCCAAGGCTGCTTTAACTACATCAAATGTCACTCGGTGAAATGGTGATTATAAAGGTGTATGTTAGGTATTTAAGAGGTGCAGGTTGAGGACTATGAATCAGGACTGAGATTTGTTCACCCTGTGACGAGTAAGATACAGTTAGGCCAACTTGGTGAGATTACATCTATAATGTTGCAACATGTGACTAGGTCACGGGGATGTAATATTGTGGTAACAAGTAAACAATACTTATCGGTAATGATATTGAACAAGGTATAGAGATATCTAACGGTCGGATCTCGGACAAGTAGTATCGAAGAAACAAAGGAAATTGGACTCGATGTTTACGGTTCAAATGACATCGTCATATGGAATGTACAGGGGTCATCATGGGCATCCCGGTCCCGCTGTTGATCCTTGATGGAGATCATGGTTGTGCCATTCTCGAGTCATGAGGGGATCCACTTAAGGGTACGATGAGCTGGAGATTATCCATAAGTTTGAATCATAGATGAGAAAGAGGAATCCGGAATTGTTCTGTGGAGAGAGATCCGAAGTTGTTCAGAGAAAGAAAGGATCGGAAGAGTTCGTGAGAGGACCAGAATTGTTCCGAGAAGTTCCGAAGCTGTTCGGCGGATATAGAAGGGGAACCGAAAGGTGTTTCAGGTCGAATCGGATTTGGTAATATGTATATTTACATATTAATGTAATTAATATTAAATATAATATTAAAAACTTACTTGAAAGGTTATTCAACTAATGGGCAAAGTTTCCTAGGTAAAGGGACCATGAGGGAAAAACCAAGGAAGAAGGGCCTTGGCGCCTAGGGTTTGGGCGCCTAGGAATGCCTCCCCTGGCCGACGGCTAGGGTTAGGGTTTGGGGGCGCCCTAGGGCTTCCTCCAACCCTTGGATGCCTCTCCCCCTTGGCTGTCGCCTGGTTGGCCTAGGGGAGGGGCAATCCTGCCCCCTCATCCCCTATATAAAGAGCCCCCTCTCCTCCTTGGAAGAACACACCAAACACAATAGATCCCATGAGTTGGGAACTCTCTTCCTCTCCAATCTCTCTCTCTAGTTGTCTTCACGCGCTGGCACGACCCAGGGCTGTTCGCGCAAGAGACGATGCACCTACAACACGTCGTTGCGTTGTAGGGATTCCATATCCATAGATCTACTTTCGCACTCCTAGCAGGGGTCAAGGGAGCGGAGATTCTTGTCGTACACCATATGTGTACGAAGCCACGAGGTGAAACACTTGGGGCACTTTGGATGTCGTGAGCCGGTCTGTTGCACGGTGATGGAGCAAGGGGTGACCTTCGAGGAGCTTTACGACCTTGAGGTCGGCTACGAGCGTGACTACTCCAACCACGTTCCTCTCGGAATGCTAACTTTTTTCGGGACTACAAGGGTATATATCTGAAACCTCTCGTTCGTTACTGCATTACTAGTAGATAGATCTTGGGCATCGGGGCGATCCGTCGTAGTAAAAAATTTGATTTTCTGCACCGGAATCCCAACACCATGGTGTTTTGTGTGGTCATATTTGGCGCTGGGTTTGCTAGGTTGCTCCCATTGGTTTTCGCCTCTATTTTTTGGTCAGACTCAAAGAAGAATGTTGTGGATTTGATAGAGGGCAGGGTTCACAGGGACTTGTCGTTGTGGTTGTTCTCGTTAGGTGTCTAAGCGTTTGTCTGGATGTGTTCATGGGGTGGCAGTTTCCTCTAGATGGATGGAAGTTTTTGGTCATTTTCTATAGGAGCATCTATTGCCAAAGACAGTAAGGAAGCGGTTGAGCACATCTCCTGGTAATATAGTGAATTAAGGTGGCAATTTTATATTCACAGTTTATTGTTTGATACATTTGCTAGCATTTTTACCTCTTACTTTTATTTAGTTTGGACGTGGTAGCCTAGGAGATCAAGGAGTATGTCACCTTATTTCTATGGAAGTTTTTATGGAAATAGGAGACATGACGACCTCGAGGCCCAAGATGAGGCCTATGGACTGGTCTGATATCCCAGTCGCGCCATGAGGCCCATCTGCCACCTCGTTGCTCCGTTGTCGTCGATCTTCATGCCCTAGACTCGTCTTGACCTTGAAATGCCTATATATACTTCCTTGATCGTGGTAAGTACGGCGCACAATGGATATAGAAACACGAAACAAATGAGATCCATCAAAGATTGAAGGGGAAAACGCTATCGAAATGCCACTGAATCACATCTCCAACCTCTCCAACAACATATCCATAATCTCCATGATAAAGAGGGAGTAGTACACCCCCGACTATGGGTTTGCGGAAGTATCTTATTCTATCTCTCTCTCTCTCTCATGTTATCATTGTTCAAGTATCATATGAGCTGTCCAACATGATTATGTTCATATATTCGTAATTCCATTTTGGCGTATCATGGTTTTTATGAGATGATATATGATATTAAAATTTTCATATTATGTTTACGTATAAGTAGATACATATTACCTACCCTGTTCTTGATAACTTGGTATGATCAAACTAGTATGACAGGGCATGAGAGGGGAAACATGTGCATTAGTTAGAGTAACAAGTAGTAGCAACTAGATAGTGACAAATTTTTCTGCAACTACTATTGTTTTTACCTTTACATTGTTACCTCACTAGGGATAAATGAATGAGTGTACTACAATCATCTTGTGACAATAATGGTGATATCATACCTATTGAGGAAATATATTTGATATCATGTCATAGAAGCAAAACAATACTGCTTTATCTTAAATCTAGTTTATGGGGGATTCTCTTACTATAGGAGTATTACTAGGATGTGTTACATTATCTCAAACATATATAGAACATGTTGTCCATATGAATAAAAATCAAACACATCAACAAAACTTATGCTTTCTTTGAAACTGTTTTGAGTTTACCATGTTTATGAGAGAGTAGAAAAGTGAAACTATGAACCTTAGTCCATTTTAATCATAACACCTTTACTTTAATTTACAATTATTATTATTTTCATCAATAATTTAATCCAAAAATACAAAAACATCTAGATCACTTACATTTAGTGTTCACATATAGTTTGCATTACTATCAGTACAAATACAATTTACTTTTGCATTGCATCTGTTACAATTACGACAAGAAGATAACGAAGAACGAAAACAAAAAACACAGCAAGGGGACACAGATTTAACGTGGAAAACCTCTCCAACAAAGATAGGAAAAAACCACGGGCGCCAGCCAGCGAAACTTCACTATATCGAGGAGTGTTTACAAACGCCGGGGATTTCACAGATGCAACTCACCCAACCAGCGGCTTACAAGGGGTTTATATATCGGTGGAAACCTAGGTCTTCGACGATCCGACAGATGCGGAGGTCGCCTCAAGACCCCAAGCCTCCGGCGACGGGCCTCGCTCCACTCGTCAGAAGTTGGCCTATACTTTGTAGAATTTGGATCAACATATAACAAACTCCACCTTGAGACAAATTCCTCCTTGTAGCATCAAAGAACCATCTCCCGAACAAACAAAGCAAATACTTTCGCGCCAATAGCCACTTGGGCTAATCAAGTTAAACCAACTAAGTTCGAGCAAAGCTCAAACTTAGCAATGTAAACAGTTTAGTCATCATATCGCCGGGATTATCATGAGTGCTGATCTTGCATACCTTTAATTTACCTTGAGCAACAATGTCTCTAAAAAAATGGTATTTGACATCAATGTGCTTAGTTCTCTCATGGAACATCTGATCTTTTGTAAGGTATATGGCACTTTGACTGTCACAAAACAAAGTAATGCAAGAATCATCTCCACAAAGCTCAAAGAAACAAACCTTTCAACCAAGCAGATTCTTTGCAAGCTTCAAAGAATAGCCATGTATTCAGCTTTGAGTGGATTGTGCAACAAACTGCAATGTAGCCTTCCAAATAACAACACAACCTCCAACATTAAACACATAACCTGTGAGGGATCTTCTCTTATCCAAATCGGCAAAAATCTGAATCCACATAGCCAACGAGTCCCTCACCGTCCCGCCAAACTTCAAACAAGCATTGAAGTGCCAAGAAGGTACCGAAACCCATAACAGACCTTCCAATGTTCTTTACCAGGATTATCCATGTATCTACTTATCAAACTCATAGCATATGATAAATCGGGACGAGAACAAACCATGGCATACATCAAAGAACCAACAAGACTAGAATATGGCACCTTTGACATGTACTCAAACTCTTCATCAAGAGTAGGACATTGAGAAACCGACAATTTAAAATGAGGAGCAATAGGAGTACTAACTGAATTGGCACCATCCATATTAAAACGATGAAGAACTTTCTTAATGTAACCTTGCCGACTAAGAAATAACAAACCAGATTTTCTATCTCGGGTAATCTCCATACCTAAGATCTTCTTAGCAAGACCAAGATCCTTCATCTCAAACTCACTACTTAGGTGTGCCTTCAAAGTAGTGATTTCTTTCATGCCCTTGGCAGCAATTAACATATCATCAACATATAGCAAGTATATAGGTGACCCATCAACAAACTTGATATAAACACAACTATCATATTTAGACCTCTCAAAACCATGTGAGATCATAAATGAATCAAACCTTTTATACCATGTCTTGGAGATTGCTTTAAGCCATAAAGAGACTTCTTTAATTTGCACACAAAATCCTCTTTACTGGCACTATGAACCCTTCGTTGGTCCATGTATATTTCCTCATCAAGCTCTCCATGCGTAAAAGCGCCTTGACATCTAACCGCTCAAGCTCAAGATCACGCATAGCCACAATACTAAAGAAAGTACGAATGGAACTATGCTTCACAACCGGAGAGAACACATCATTGTAATAAATACCGAATCTGGCCGAACCCTTTTGCTACTAACCTTGCCTTGTACCTTGAAGGCTCTTTGGGAGATAGACCTTCCTTTTCTTGAAGATCCACTTGCAGACCGCCTTCTTTTGTTTAGGCAAGCGACAACATCCCATGTGCCATTTTTCTCAAGCGATTGCATCTCTTCTTGCATAGCGAAACCCACTTCGCGTCAACGGATGCAATGGCTTCATTATATGTAGCAGGTTCGAATCGTTCTCCACATTGCTCAAAGACAACTCAAAGCATAATGTACAAGATTACACTCTTCAATTAAACGAGGACGAGGACCACGATACGCCTTGGTCTATCAAAGCAATGGACTCATGTGGCTGCCGCAAAACAAGAGGTGAGTCGAACAACAATATTATCAATGTTTTCCTCATGTGTATCTTCAACGATATCATCATTATCAACTTTTTCTGCAGTTCTCCAGCACATTAACTCTCTCCTCTCCAACAAGAATGGAGAGGTATCGATGGCAAGCTATCATGATACATAAGACTCATTGAAAACAACGTTTCTACTTAGCAAAATCCTTTTAGTTTCAGGATTCCATAGTTTATATGCTTTAACTCACGAACCATAACCAAGGAATATGCACTTAACACAGGATCTAACTTTCCATTATCAACATGAGCATATGCGGGCAGCCAAAACTCTCAACTGTGAATAATCAAAGTGCGAACGACCATACCTCAATGGGAGTTTTCTTCTCAAGTGGAATAGAAGGTGACTGTTGATGAGGTAACACTGTGTTGGCTGCTTCAGCCCGAAACGCCTATGCATACCGCATTAGACAACATACAACGAGCCCTCGAGATGATGGTTCTGTTCATGCGCTTCGCCACGCCATTCTGGCGAGGAGTATATGGGATGGTGTGATGCGATCATGCCATCGTTCGCAAAACTCCTCAAACTCATTAGAATGTAATTCCATACCATTATCAGTACGTAGTACCTTTACCTTCTTCTCGGTCTGTTTTTCAACCATAACTTTCCACTTCTTAAAAGCATCAAAAACATCAGATTTATGCTTCAGAAAATAAGGCCACACCTTTCTTGAGTAATCATCAATAATAGTAAGCATATAATTAGCACCACCAATAGTGTAGGGGTTCGTAGCATGGAAAACAAAAATTTTCTATCGCATACAAACAAACAAGCCAAGATCTATCTACTAGATTGTAGCAACGAGTCGATAGAGGAACTCACCCTCGAAGATTCCAAAGCGGTTAACGAGAGCAGATTCTCGTGGGTGATGTAGTCGTACACTTCCGATCTCAAGATCGCGTAGACGATCCTTCCGCTGGCTCCGCAAGCGCTCCCGCAATGTCACACGTTCGGTACTCGACGAAGACCTTCCTCTCCTTGTTCCAAGAGCAGCGGAGGTTGTAGCACTCTCCTCGCGATTCGGCAAAGACAACGGCATGGTACCTAAGTAGAGGGAGATCGCAGGCTTCGCCTAAGCCTGCAGTATGGTGGAGCTTATGAGAGAGGCTATTAGTGGTCTAGTAATTAGACACACCAATTAGAAGGCTCTAAACCAATTAGAAGGCTCTAAACCGCTGGCTAAAGCAATTAGAAGCTCTAAACCAAAACGGCTCTAAACCGGAGATTAGAGGACAGGAACTTGTGTGTCTAGGAGGGGAGCCCTGCCCCTCCTTTTATAGGTGGGAGGCGCGCGGAGGGGAGTCCCTCCCAAGTCGGCCTTTGGTGGCGCAGCGCTTGGGGAGGAGACTCCTCCTCAAGTCGGATTCAACACCTCTTTCTTGTTTCCCACAGTTTCTTGTTTTGGCAGTTTGACTTTCAAACTGGACATTTGACTTTTCTGTTTTAGGATTCAATTTAATCCTTTATTTGGGACAGCAAGAACACTTAGTACATGATGCAATCATTCCAATAAGTAATGACACATTCATGTACCCCTTCCCCCCCGGAGTGCCGGACAATCCGGAACCTTCTAGAACATTCCCGATGAAAACACCGGAATCATTCCCGAACTCCGAAACGGGACTTTCCTTATATGAATCTTATTCTCCGGACCATTCCGGATCACCTCGTGATATCCCGGATCCCATCCGAGACTCCGAACAACATTCGGTCTCTTTCTCATAATACCATAACTACTCAAAACAACGTCGAATCCTTAAGTGTGTGTGGCATCCCGCAAAACCACTACTAGAAAATCGCGTTGAATTTGTGCATTGCACCGTCATCATCATGCATTGTTTGCCAAAACTGTTTTCGCAAAGTCCGTGTTGTTTTCCAAACGCCCCATCTTTATTCAAACGCCAAAACCCGGGTCGCCGGATTATTTTGTTTTGTTGCTATCGGGTTGCAGACGGCCCAATTAAATTAAATAAAAGATTTAATTGTTTTAGTTGGGGGCAGTCGAACGGGCCGTATGACCCGAACGACCACCCCGTATTAAACAGATCGGTCCACCCCAATCAGCCCCCACCTAAATCCTAGTCCCACCAAATTCTATCCTACCCACCAACCGAAGACCGCCACCTCACCCTCTCACCCTTTTCCTACCCACTTGCCACCTCACCCATCCAGCCCACCTAAATCCTTTTTCTCACCTACAATTCTACCCAACCATCCCTCCACCTCACTCCCTCCAATAATATCATGCCACATCACCCTCCCCTTCCCTTCTATCCAATCAGCTTTTGCCACATCACCCTCCCCATCTCCCCCCCTCTTTTCTCTCTCTCTCCTTCCCCACTCAACCTCTCTCTTCCCTGGCCACACACGCAGCTTACACGCTCCACACCACACGCGGCCGCCAGCAGCCAAACCCCCCCACCCCCTCTCTCTGACGCGCGGGCCCCGCCGTGTGGTCCTGTTCCCCGGCCCCACGCGTCCCTCTCCCCACGCGCTCGTCCTCCTCCTAACCTTCTTCCTCCTGCTCTCTCTCTCCCCGCTGAGCACCACCTCTCCTCCTCGGCCGCCCGAGCGCCCTTCCTCGACCTCCCTCGCCTCCCTCCTCCAACCGCCTATCCGCTTAACCCGCTTAGCCCGCTGCCCCGCAAAGACGCTTCCTCCTCTGGCGTCGCACAGCCCTCTCTCCGGCAACCGCCCGCCTGCCCACAAGATCTCCTCGCGGCGCCCGCCAGCCGCTTCGCCCGGCCGCTCTAGCAACCTCGCTTCAAGCGCCCGCCATCCGGGACCTCGCCCCGCCACTGTGTCGCCGCCGCTCGCCGACCGCTTCTACGCCGGAGCTCGACGCGCTCGCTCGCCCAATCAGCAGCTCGCCCGACAACGCTCGCTCCGCCGCCGCTCCAGCCTTCCTCGCGCCCGGCGGTCTCGACCCCGCCGCCACCGGCTCGCCGCGCCATCCTTCCCCTGCGCCGCACGCGCCTTGCCCGTGCTCGCCGCCCGCCGTCGCGCAGTTCGATTGCGTCCTCCCGCCCGCTTCTTCTCCCGGAGCCCTGTCCCCGCGCGGACCTGCGCCTCGCCTCGGGACAGCCGCCCCCGCGAGCCGCGTTCCCTCGCCTGGCCGCCCGTCGCTGACATCGATGCAGGAAGTTGAACCCGATGGACACCAAGTCGATATTTGACGTCTATGGGGCGACTATCCAAGACCATCATCGGCAACCGAAGCCAAAACCCGAGGCCTTCACGGTGGAACCCACAAGATCTACATCACGGAACCAGAATAATTCACGACCTTCGCTAAGATCTCCATCGGCCACCGCAATGTCAAGAACGCCTCACGGAGCACCGAGAACTTCCCTCGGACGCCGAGCCCGTACCTTCGACACGCCAAGTACCACCCCGAGGGAAGAACCCCGGACTCCAAGTTCCCCGAAGACCGTGTAGGGGCAGACCCCGAGATCGACGCCGACTCGATCGAACCAGAGGGACCACCTGAGCCGGAACCTCAGGATCTCCTTCCCGGAAGCATCGACGCCGCGCGACAAGATCTTCGTCACGGAAACCCCGACGCCAAGATCTCCCTCTCGGACCCGAAGCCGTCAAGACCACGAGACCCGGCAGATCGGACGTGATCATCGACACGGAACCGGAGACACATGTACGGAAAGTACTTCCTCGAGGACGTCAATACTGCACTCCTGACGCGAGAACCCTGACGCCAAGACCGCCACCGGAACGCCAAGTTCTCCACTTTGAACGCCATGACCGTCAACATGACCCGAAGACCCCGGATGCGACAAGATCTACCCCGATAACTTTAAACGTTTTCCGTCGAACCCTGGACCCTGAGACCAACCCTGAACCCCGAAACCCCAAGATCGTCGAACCCCAAGATCGTCGAGACCCCTAATGTGTGACCCTTTTCCTCGATAACCTATTTTATAACATAATAACAACTCGTTGCATATTGAATTGTCATTCCCGCATGCATATCTGTGGTTTGGGGGCCTTATGCCGATTCACCTAATAATTAAATATGGGGCCCATATGCGGACAAATCTAGCCTTATATTGGCCTCATTTAAACTTGTGTAGCGAACCGATGATATATTTCTGCCTTGTTAAACAACATTTAAATTGCGGGGCTTCTAAACAACATGAACCATCTAATTAATTGTCGGGACCCCGGTCCGCTTAATATGACCTAATTGCATCGCACTTTGCCATGCCATGCATCATGCCGATCTTACGCGTTGTATTAAATGCATCCGTGTTTCTTCTAGTGCTTTGGTTCTTGCGGATAAGGCCGTTGAGTTGATGTGAGCTTACCGATCTCCGGTGGAACCTTCGACAATGTTTTCAGGCGAGCATCTCCCTCTTTCTACCTATCTTACTTTTATAGTATTTACTTCCCTCCTGTTGATCTATTGCTATCTGTGTTGCGATGCTCTAGATTCCGTACCCTTGATATCCCTTGCAGCCATATATTGCCTTGGACACCCCCTATTACCTGTTGTTTGGTAGATAGTTGGACTTGCGCGTCGTAGTTGCTTGCTCAAGTGCTGTTGTGTGTCGTCATATGCCACAGTTGCTGATGTATTGTCGCATGTTGATGTTGAAGATGATTCTAGTTTTACTTATCGTCACTTTAATTTCTGTTTAACAACTAAAATTGAATAAGCAGAGGCATCGGTGGGTGATAGATAATATTTGGTTTCCGAACGCCCACTTGTGTCCCGTAAGACCCCGAGTACTTGATACCTGTTCCTTGATTTATCGCGCTATCCACATCCGGGAGGTATATGGGACCCCCCTTAGCCAGAGCTTGATTCCGTCATATTTCTTGGGGCCACAAACTAGTTTGAGGTTTTATTTATGATCCTGTACTTATGCCATGCTACTGCTTTATTTACGATTGTGCGTGATAGCACATCGCATCGCTTTAGGTAAGCGGGATGTTTTCGGTATCGGCGATCCCGATTGGGGACCTCATCGTTCTGACCATCGACGCAAAACCTTGAGTCCGTCTCGAGCTTGCTTACTCTGCTATGGTATACTCCAAGGTGCCCTCGAAATATTTCGAATCTGTGATTGCTTTGTGAAAGCCTCGTTGGGTTTTGATTTGGTTTTTCCGAGGTTGATCGAGTGTGTGTTGCTATTGGTGCACCCGGCCGGTAAAACTTTAAAGCCGTGTCATGGTTATGGACGACTTGGAGCACAGTATCTCGATCATAGACAAGCATAACTAAAGTTTACTGCTATAAATTTGATTTATAATGACTAGTAATCAGCTCTACTACAACGGAATGGCTAATTAATACTGCCCACAATTGCTTGTTGGATTGTCGATTGCGACAATTGTATCTGACTAGTAAGTATTGCAACTTCTAGCGAAATGGCTGAATAAAAGTACCAACAAGCTTTGGGTTTTGGGTTTATCTCATGCTATCTGTACCTGATTAGTAATTGTTGCAACTACAACGGAATGGTTAACTAAAAGTGCCCACTGCTTATTTTATCAGGACGATTATCTAAACCTGTCCAGTAAAGTGCCGCCACTATAACTGAATAAGTAAAACTGCCAACGGTGTGAGTTCCTCGGTTGACTTCCTCGATTGGTCTCGAGGGGGAAACACCAGGATGGGTTTGTTTGGTGTTAGCTTGTGTTGGATCCGGATAGGTCATTCTCACCTCCCTCCGATATCCGCCATTGAATCGAGTCTCTATAGGTTGTTTAGTGCATGCTGCCACGCCGATCCACCATACCTATGTAGGCGAGGACCGCCGAATCTAGCCTCGCGTGTCTGGCCTCGATCGACGCCTCCTTCTTTTCCTTTGCCCTTTGTCGGCACCCCTTTGTTTAAGCAGGATTTGAGATCGACGCCGTAGGTGGTTGCCTTCCGCTTGGCACAAGGTGGTTATGGACGCCATGGGTTATTCTTCAGGGCTCTTAGCCCCATTTGCATCTTGTCCGTAGCTGGACGCTCTATCGTTTTAAAGGTGATTTGGGTCTCTGTATATTATATCTGTATTCTTGACTCTTTGAGTCGCTGTTATATATATCTGTTCTGTGGGTCCCATCGAGGACTGTTGTGTAATGTTATTACTTCGTTTTCCACCATGCGAAAGTGCTGGTGAGCACCTTTGAATCGTCTCTATGCGGGTTTGGTGAATTTTGCCCAAACTTGCATAGGTCCGATCGAGGGTTCTGAGTGGTATCGAGCTCGGTTGCGATACCCCACAAGTCCAGCCTGTAGGATAACCTAGCTAACGGCCGAAGTAGAGTGTCAAAACTATTTTAAAAAAAAAAATCGGTTGGATAGTTCTGATTAGGTCTGATTTTACTCCTTACCCCTCTGCTATTCTCCTCTTATCTCTACGTGTTTTAAAATCCGCTCTCTTCTCTTTCTTCGAGTCCAGGATATCTCGTGGTTGGGCTTCCGTCGTACCTCAGGGTTTCTCTTTCTCCCTTTTTGTAACGGAGGAGCTACGATCATCAATCTGCAACTTGTCTGTTGTACCCTTCCTCCGATCTTTTGTTCTTGAGCTCCTTATCCATATGTGTTCCTTGCTGGATATCAGTGTCGTTGAAAAACATATGAGAAGGACGAGCTTTGGTGAAGTTGGAGTATACCTTGAGCATGTGTTGTTCATGCCAATGGAACCATCGCGGAACCTAATCGTTGTGTCTTTCATACGATTTCTGCTGGCAACATTCCCTTGTTCCGGATACCATCTAAGAAGATCTTCAGTCTAATTCCGAGAGTTGGGTGCTTAATCCGCTTATTCGTGTGCAGAGTAATGTTCGAGTGTGGGATGGAGTAGCTACCCTACCACTGCTCTTATCATTCGCTCTTGTACGTCGAATCAGTGGATCCAGCGGTTTTACTCCGTCCATGGAAGATAGAGGTGGCTTTATTTGTTGATACCTCTACCTTCGACCTTTTGTCTCCGGAGTGTTCTCTCGACGATCACGGACAACGACCTCTTGTTAGTGGTGTCGCGAGGATCTACACAAAGCGAGGAGACGCAGATCGCCGACCCTTCCTTCCGGTACCATGAGGCGGATCTCGAGGGCGAGATCCATTGTTAGTGGTGTCGAATTGTGGCATCCCGCAAAACCACTACTAGAAAATCGCGTTGAATTTGTGCATTGCACCGTCATCATCATGCATTGTTTGCCAAAACTGTTTTCGCAAAGTCCGTGTTGTTTTCCAAACGCCCCATCTTTATTCAAACGCCAAAACCCGGGTCGCCGGATTATTTTGTTTTGTTGCTATCGGGTTGCAGACGGCCCAATTAAATTAAATAAAAGATTTAATTGTTTTAGTTGAGGCGGTCGAGCGGGCGTATATGACCAACGACCACCCGTAAACAGATCGGTCCCCCCCAATCAGCCCCCACCTAAATCCTAGTCCCACCAAATTCTATCCTACCCACCAACCGAAGACCGCCACCTCACCCTCTCACCCTTTTCCTACCCACTTGCCACCTCACCCATCCAGCCCACCTAAATCCTTTTTCTCACCTACAATTCTACCCAACCATCCCTCCACCTCACTCCTCCAATAATATCATGCCACATCACCTCCCTTCCTTCTATCCAATCAGCTTTTGCCACATCACCCTCCCATCTCCCCCTCTTTCTCTCTCTCTCCTTCCCACGCAACCTCTCTCTTCCCACAGCCCACACGCAGCTTACACGCTCCCACACCACCTTGCCACAGCCAAAACCCCCACCCCTCTCTCGGCCTGGGCCCCCCAGATGGTCCTGTTCCCCGGCCCCACGCGTCCCTCTCCCCACGCGCTCGTCCTCCTCCTAACCTTCTTCCTCCTCTGCTCCTCTCTCTCCTTTGAGCACCACCTCTCCTCCTCCCGCCGCCTTTGGCCTCCCTTCCCCGACCTCCCTCGCCTCCTCCCTCCAACCGCCTAGCCGCCTAACCCGCCTAGCCCGCCTAGCCCGCCTAGCCCGCCGGCCCCCGCAGCACGCTTCCCCTCCTCCCTGGCGTCGCCGCCACAGCCCCTCTCCTCCGGCAGCAACCGCCCGCCTCGGCCCGCGCATCCTCCTCCGCGGCGCCCCGCCTCAGCGTCGCCCGGCCGCCTTGCCCTCGGCCAACCCCCCGCGCGGCTCGCCCTCCGCGTGCCACGGACCTCGCCCCGCCACCCAGTCGCTCGCCTCCCTCG
Organism: Avena longiglumis; assembly: GCA_030063025.1. Taxonomy (NCBI): domain Eukaryota; kingdom Viridiplantae; phylum Streptophyta; class Magnoliopsida; order Poales; family Poaceae; genus Avena; species Avena longiglumis. Next base: position 365,550,731 of record CP125978.1, on the reverse strand, counting down.
CCGACCGCTTCCCTCGAGCTCGGCGCGCGCTCCTCGCCGCCTCAGCGCGGCCTCGCCCGACAACGCTTCGCTCCGCCGCCCTCGCCTCCAGGCCGCCCGCCACCTGCGCCCGCGGCGTCTCGACCCGGCGACCGCCACCACCGGCTCGCCCGCCATCCTTCCCCTGCGGCCGCGCCGCCGCCTGCCGCCCGCCCGGCCGTCGCGCCTCGCGAAACCGTCGCCCGCCTCCGCCCCTTCTCCGGAGCCCTGTCCCCAGCGGACTGCGCCGCCTCGGGACCGCCCCCAGCCGCGTTCCCTCGCTGGCCGCCGTCGGCGATGTCGCGAGGAAGTTGAACCCGATGGACACCAAGTCGATATTTGGCGTCTATGGGCGACTATCCAAGACCATCATCGGCAGCGAAGCCAAACCGAGGCCTTCACGGTGGAACCCACAAGATCTACATCACGGAACGGAAGAATTCACGACCTTCGCTAAGATCTCCATCGGCCACCGCAATGTCAAGAACGCCTCACGGGCACCGAGAACTTCCCTCGGACGCCCGGCCTTCGACACGCCAAGTACCACCCGAGGGGCGAACCGGACTCAAGTTCCCGAAGACCGTGTAGAGGCGGACCCAGATCGACGCCGACTCGATCGAACCGGAGGACCACCGAGCCGAACCTCATGATCTCCTTCCCGGAAGCATCGGCGCGCATGACAAGATCTTCGTCACGGAAACCCCGACGCCAAGATCTCCCTCTCGCACCCGAAGCCGTCAAGACCCTGGAGACCCCGACATCGGACGACAGGATCATCGACACGGAACCGGAGACACATGTACGGAAAGTACTTCCTCGAGGACGTCAATACTGCACTCCTGACGCGAGAACCCTGACGCCAAGACCGCCACCGGAACGCCAAGTTCTCCACTTTGAACGCCATGACCGTCAACATGACCCGAAGACCCCGGATGTGACAAGATCTACCCGATAACTTTAAACGTTTTCCGTCGAACCCTGGACCCTGAGACCAACCCTGAACCCCGGAACCCCAAGATCGTCGAACCCCAAGATCGTCGAGACCCCTAATGTGTGACCCTTTTCCTCGATAACCTATTTTATAACATAATAACAACTCGTTGCATATTGAATTGTCATTCCCGCATGCATATCTGTGGTTTGGGGGCCTTATGCCGATTCACCTAATAATTAAATATGGGGCCCATATGCGGACAAATCTAGCCTTATATTGGCCTCATTTAAACTTGTGTGAACCGATGATATATTTACGCCTTGTTAAACAACATTTAATTTGCGGGGTATCTAAATAACTTGAACCATATAATCATTTGTCGGGACCCCGGTTCCGCTTAATATGACCTAATTGCATCGCACCTTTGCCATGCCATGCATTATTCATGCATCATGCCGATCTTCTGCCGTTGTATTAAATATCGCATCCGGTGTTTCTTCTAGTGCTTTGGTTCTTCGCGGATAAGGCCGTTGAGTTGATGTGAGCTTCGCCCCGATCTTCGGTTGAACCTTCGACAATGTTTTCAGGCGAGCATCTCCCTCTTTCTACCTATCTTACTTTTATAGTATTTACTTCCCTCCTGTTGATCTATTGCTATCTGTGTTGCGATGCTCTAGATTCCATACCCTTGATATCCCTTGCAGCCATATATTGCCTTGGACACCCCCTATTACCTGTTGTTTGGTAGATAGTTGGACTTGCGCGTCGTAGTTGCTTGCTCAAGTGCTGTTGTGTGTCGTCATATGCCACAGTTGCTGATGTATTTACCGCATGTTGATGTTGAAGATGATTCTAGTTTTACTTATCGTCACTTTAATTTCTGTTTAACAACTAAAATTGAATAAGCAGAGGCATCGGTGGGTGATAGATAATATTTGGTTTCCGAACGCCCACTTGTGTCCCGTAAGACCCCGAGTACTTGATACATGTTCCTTGATTTATCGCGCTATCCACATCCGGGAGGTATATGGGACCCCCCTTAGCCAGAGCTTGATTCCGTCATATTTCTTGGGGCCACAAACTAGTTTGAGGTTTTATTTACGATCCTGTACTTATGCCATGTACTCTGCTTTATTTACGATTGTCAGCGGATAGCACCTTGTCTTTTGGTAAGCGGGATGTTTTGCGGTATCGTGATCCCGATTGGGGACCTTTGTCGTTCTGACCATCGATAAACCTTGAGTCCGTCTCGGAGCTTGCTTACTCCGTTGCGGGTATACTCCAAGGGGTGGCCCCCTGAAATATTTCTGAATCCTGTGATTGCTTTGTCGTGAAAACCTCGTTGGGTTTTGATTTGGTTTTTCCGAGGTTGATCGAGTGTGTGTTGCTATTGGTGCACCCCGGCCGGGTAAAACTTTCTGAAAGCCGTGTCCGCGGTTATGGACGACTTGGAGCACAGTATCTCGATCATAGACAAGCATAACTAAAGTTTACTGCTATAAATTTGATTTATAATGACTAGTAATCAGCTCTACTACAACGGAATGGCTAATTAATACTGCCCACAATTGCTTGTTGGATTGTCGCTTGCGACAATTGTATCTGACTAGTAAGTATTGCAACTACAACGAAATGGCTGAATAAAAGTACCAACAACTGCTGGGTTTTGGGTTTATCTCATGCTATCTGTACCTGATTAGTAATTGTTGCAACTACAACGGAATGGTTAACTAAAAGTGCCCACTGCTTATTTTATCAGGACGATTATCTAAACCTGTCTAGTAAAGTGCCGCCACTATAATCGAATAAGTAAAGCGCCAGCGGTGTGAGTTCCTCGGTTGACTTCCTCGATTGGTCTCGAGAAACACCGAGATGGGTTTGTTTGGTGTTAGCTTCAGGTTGGATCCGGATAGGTCATTCTCACCTCCCTCGATATCCGCCATTGAATCGAGTCTCTATAGGTTGTTTAGTGCATCTTGCTTGCGCTTGATCCACCATACCTATGTGGCGAGGACCTTGGAATTCTAGCCTCGCCGTGTCTTGGCCTCGATCTTGACGCTCCTTCTTTTTCCTTTGCCCTTTGTCGGCACCCTTTTGTTTAAGCAGGATTTGAGATCGACGCCGTTAGCAGGTTGCCTTCGGCTTGGCAGGCGGTTATGGACGCCATGGGTTATTCTTGGGGCTCTTAGCCCCATTTGCATCTTGTCCGTGGACGCTCTATCGTTTTAAAGGTGATTTGGGTCTCTGTATATTATATTCGTATTCTTGACTCTTTGAGTCATTATATATATATATCTGTTCTGTGGGTCCCATCGAGGACTGTTGTGTAATGTTATTACTTCGTTTTCCACCCGCACGAAAGTGCCTGGTGGGCACCTTTGAATCGTCTCTATGCGGGTTTGGTGAATTTTGCCCAAACTTGCATAGGTCCGATTCTGAGGGTGTTACAGTGTGTCTCCCTACGGTTCGTGAATTATGCGGACATGATCGAGACACTTCTCCGAACAATAACCAATAGAGGAATCTGGAAATTCATATGGCTCCCACATATTTCTACGATTACTTTGCGATCGAATGAACCACTTACATACGATACCAATTTCCCTTTGTCTCACGATATGTTACTTATCCGAGGTTATGATCGTCGGTATCTACGCATACCTAGTTCAACCTCGTTCTTGATAAGTACTCTTTCTCGTTCCGTGATATGTGATCCCTTGTGACCAAGTCACATGCTTGCAAGCTAATTGGATGACATTCCACAGAGGGCCAGTATATCTATCCGTCATGTGGATGGACAAATCCCTCTTGATCCATGTGTCTCAACCAATACTTTCCGAACACTCAATGCCACCTTTATAGCCACCCGATTCACGGTGTGGTGTTTGATGTCATCAAAGCATCCATCCGGTAAAGGTGATATGCATGATCTCATGGTCGAAGGAATTAGGTTACTATGTATCAGAAAGCATATAGCAATTGAACTATTGAAATGACTTGATCTTTATGCTACGCTTATCTATAGGAGTATGTCCACCATATCATTCTCCTAACGATATGATCTTGTTGTTGATAACATCTCTATGTTCATGATCAGGAAACCATGATCATATATTAACCAACAAGCTAGTTTAACAAGAGGCTTCACTAGGGACTCTTATTTTAGTTTACAAATCACACAAGTATTAATGTTTCTGGTTAATACAATTATAGCATGGTATGTAAACATTTATCATAAGTATGAAGATATGATAATAACCCACTTTATTATTGCCTCTTGGGCATATCTCCAATAGTCTCCCACTTGCACCAGAGTCAATAATCTAGTTTCAAACCTTCGTGTATTCAACACCTATGGCTTTCTGGTGTTGTATGTACACGATTGCTAGTGGTCAACTGATCTCCGGATCTGACACTTTCAGGTCCGTGTGTAATTGCATGTATTTGCGTCTCTACGCATCACTCATTCTCTAATGAGATGGCTTCGTACAAATTTGGTCCTTCGGTGTGACCTTTAGTTCTTTGGGGTTAAAACATGTTGACAATATTGTCGTACAATATATATTCATAGTATTATCCCATTGTGAACTACACCTAGTTTGATAACATACTACTTGACACAAATGCCCTCTTTTGCTGCTAAAATAGAAGTCATATACTTAGCCTTTTGTTGTAGTATCTGTCACAATGTCTTAATTTTGGAACTCATCCAAATCCATTATGGAACTTACTTTCCATTATATTGTGCCACCCTTAGTTTAGATTGAGATAAACTTAATTTGTACTTTGTGACAAAACTAGTATCAATGTAGTACTTTTACAATGAACTAACCATCTATTTGTCACTTCTACAAACAATATATTCTTAGTTCTTCCAAAAGATCATAAGAATATCCTTACTATTGTCCAATGATCATCTTATGAATCATTCTGGTATATGCTCATAACATTTAGAGCATAGGACATATCTGGATTTGTACACTTCACAGCATGATTGATATAAATACTCTTTGTGATCAAGTATCAAACTATACTTGAATTTTGTTTCACTTGCCAAGTGTCAATACACTTGAATATATCATCAATATTGAACTCATTCAATTCTTTCTGTGCAACAAGAACCTTTCTTGTTGTTCCTATATTGAACTCATTCAATATATCATCTATGTACTTTTGGCACAACCATATTAGCGTCTATTGATGCCAAATATTTGGGTTTTGCCTAAGTCTTTCATCAGGATGAAATTCTTAATATGTGTTAATAAAAGATACATCATTTCCAATCAACAATATGTCTTCCACATAATGTATTAGAAATATGTCTTAGTGCTCCCACTTAATTTCTTGCAAAAGCAAGCATCTTCATTGTCTCTGATGAAATTAAACTCTTTTAATAGTTTCATCATAGTGAAGATTCCAACTCCGCTATGCTTACTTCAACCATTGAAGTTTGCATATACTTTTAGCATCCTTTGAATTAACAAAACCCTATGGACCGTGTCATGCACACGTCCTAGGTAACAATTCTATTAGAAGAACTTGTTTTGTTTATTCAACTACCATATAACAAATTATATGTAGTGGTTGCTACATTAATCCGTCTAGACTAAATATCGCTATGAAAGATCAGATCTTGTCATAGTCAACCTTTGAACATTGTTGTGAACTCTTTCCCAACATGTCAACTATTTCATAGATGTACAACATCCATGTCTATTTATTTATAGATCCAAACACAATTGTAAGGTCTTACACCTTTCTCGAGGGTCCTTCAAGTTCAAAACTTGATTTCTCGTGTATGGAACTATCACGGATTTTATGGCTTCAAGCCATTTGACGGAGTCAGGACCCATCATCGCTTCTTTGCATGTAGTCGGTTCATCATTCTCAAATAATGATTCAACCCTCAAATCTTGGTATTTGATTGTTTACCCGATCTACTTGTTTCAATAGGAACTTAGATCTCCGTGACCACAACCTTTTGAGGCACGTGAGCCATGAGCATTGTTGCTGCCTCAAAACACTTTTCGGCGCTGCGCAACTCTGCACATATAGCTAAGGTTCTTTTAACCTTATCAAAGTTCTATTGTCCTCCCACTTAACTTTTCACGAAAAATTCTTTCTCAAAGAAACTTGACGTTCTAAGCAACAAACACTTTTGTCTCCGGTGTTTATGGAGGAATACTTAGCTTATACAAAGACAGGTTCATCCGACTTTGGTTGCACACATCTTTCTTATGCATAGCATACCAATGTTTAAGAAAGGACAACTTGGGTCTTATCCCAAACCATAACCTTATATGGTGTCATTTCAACGGATTATGATGAAGCTCTTTTCGTGGAAAACGGTAATCTCTAAAGCTTTTAATCTTTAAAATATAATGGCAGTTTATGAATTATACCTTTGATCTTACCATGTCAAACAAGGTTTAATTACATACCTCGAACGCCCCATACCCTTATGGTGTTTGGAAATGCAAATCCAGAACGATTCCTTAAATCTTAGGTATTATGCTAAACTCTGTAACTCAAATATCTCCCTTTATGATCTTTATCATAAACTATTTATATTCTTGTTACTATGATTTTGCACTTCATCTTGAAAGTCTTTGAACTTTTCAAGTGTTTCATACTTTATCCTTATTAAGTAAATATTCATATATTCACTCAAATTCTCGGAGAAAGCATATGAAGTTGAAATCCATCGCTTTTGACTACACATGATGGTCTTTGTACAACAATATGTACAATTTCCAATAAGCTAGTAATTCGTTCCCTTTTGGCCTATGAACGAAGTTTTAATTATCTCTAGGAAAGTTTCACAAGCGTCATGTGATCAAAAATCAAAAGACTCCAAAATTCCATCCACATGGAGTTTCTTCATGTGTTCTTTCCAATATAATTTAAACGGCGATGTCACTTCCTAAGTGACCTTTCAATCAATTTGTCTTTCGACATCTTTAGCATTAGCTTTATGGATGTGATTTTTCCAACGAGATTTGTGAATCATCCATCTTTTATGGATTACGGCAATTATTTGAACAACCCTTTTGTTCTCATAACACCTGATAAAACAAATCTTGAAGGCAAGCTTTGATGTTTAACGAGCAACATAATAACACTTTATTTGTTCTCGATGAACATCATCACATATTCTTTTGCTAATTACTTAGGCCACTGTAGTTCATGAATTCTGTTGTTTTGTATGACGATTCATACCAACAAATTCAGTATCAAATACTTAAGAACCACATTGTTTAATAAGCAAAGAATATAGCCATAACATGTATATCATCTATATACTTAAACTGAACAATTCTAGTCTTTTCTTTTCTGCCATATATTTATGAGATTCTCTTTCAGTATTTCCTTTTCTGTTTGAAAGAATCTATCAATATCAATAGTGGAGTCATACATATGACACATAGTCCAAAGCGTGTATAGTTAAATACCAACGTCTTTGGACTTGCACTTTGAAGTAGATCACCATCATCAAATGTTTGGTGTTCTTTCAAATTCCTTTCTTTAGTAATCTCTTGGTGTAGTAAACATTTTACCTACATAAAATATTCACCCTTATCATGGAATTATCCATGATCAAGCTACTTTTAGCTTATAAAGATGAATCGTGAGTATAATGTTGCTATCCAAAACCTTTTGGTGAATTAGGACAACTAGTGTCTCCAACCCTTTGCAAATTCTCATCAAATATGAGAACATGACTTTTGCCATATTATACTCTATCATGTTGTAACCAATACTTCGTTTCAGATATCACAATATCTTCCACACATCATGGTTTCTGAAACAAATCTTTCAGATCCTAGATAACCTTGATATTAAGAGAATCCTTTGAATATCAAGAATCATGGAGACAAACATGATACTTATATACTAACACTTGGAATTGTTACTCTTGATTTAATACTAATTATTAAACTTCATGGAGTAAGGAACTTCTTGAAAGTTTGCAATAGGACTTTTAAACTTTAGATTAACACTTAAAACAATACGATACCAGTTAAGTAAAGTATCTAACCAGAATTCTATAGTTCTATCATCTCAATTATAACTAAGCGCAAGGTGGTAAACGGATGCCAATGACTACAACAACTATGCAAATTCACTTTGATTTAGTTTATGATAAATTGAATTCTAATTAATAATTAAATTAATCTAGGTGAACTCCCACTCAAAACAATATCCCTCACATTGTTTTAGTGATCACACGAACCAAATCCACCACATCAAAACCGATCATCACGAGAGTTGATATAGCTTCAATGGCGAACAATCAACATGTTCATCATATCTACTATATGACTCATGCTCTACCTTTCGGTAATCCGTGTTCCTGAGGCCATGTCTGTACATGCTAGGCTCGTCAAGATCAAACCTTAGTTTCTGCATGAGAAAATCTGGCTTGCTCACGTTGTATACACTTGTAGAATCTAACACACCCGATCATCACGTGGTGCTTCGAAACAACAAGCTTTAGCAACGGTGCTAACTAAGGGTGAACACTCTATGACTTGAAATTCATGTGCATGAGGGATCATCTTATAATGCTACCGTCGTCTACTAAGCAATACAAGATGCATAAAGGATTAACATCACATGCAATTCATAATATGTGATATGATATGGCCTTTCTTCTTTGTGCTTCCGATCTCCATCTTCAAGCACGAACATGATCTCCATCATCACCGGCATTGCATCAAGGTCAATGACGCTACTCCATGGTTGTCGTCCACCGGCTTCAACAATTACAACTACTTTGAATAGACACGCGTGTCTCAACATGAATTAAAGACAACCATATGGCTCCTTCCGGTTGCCGACTTACAATAAGGAACATTGCATACATCAAATATAATCACAATCATGGCCATATCACATCACTGCACACCCTTGCAAAACAAAGTTAGACGCCTCTACTTTCTTTGCATATTTTACGTGGTTTGGGGCTTTCAATAAGTGTCGTTCTAACTTACGAACAAGAACCACAACATTGATATTAGTATTGTTAATCACCCGTTGTAAATTGGATCTTAACTATGCTAGGAGAAACAGGCACCATAAAGCCACTTATGCAATACAAGTTGCATGTCAAGCGTGGAGCAAGTCTCATGAACGATGTCATGTAAGGTTAGCCGGGCCGCTTCATCCCAACATACCGCAAGATGCAAAGTACACAGAAGCAATCGACAATAAAAGCATCAACGCCCAATGACCATTGTGTTCTACTCGTGCAACAGATCTACATATAGACACGGCTCGATACCCTTTGTAGGGGTTAGTAGCATGGAAAACAAAAAAATTCTACCGCATACAAACAAACAAGCCAAGATCTATCTACTAGATTGTAGCAACGAGTCGATAGAGGAACTCACCCTCGAAGATTCCAAAGCGGTTAACGAGTGCAGATTCTTGTGGGTGATGTAGTCATACACTTCCGATCTCAAGATCGCGTAGACGATCCTTAGGCGCTGCGTTCCTGGCGCTCCTTGATCGGTCACACGTTTGGTACTCGACGAAGACCTTCCTCTCCCTTGTTCCAAAGAGGCGGAGGTTGTAGCACTCTCCTCGCGATTCCGGCAAAGACAAGGCATGGCTGGAAGTAGAGGGAGATCCGCAGGCTTCGCCTTAAGCCGGTGCAGTATGGTGGAGCTTATGAGAGGCTATTAGTGGTCTAGTAATTAGACACACCAATTAGAAGGCTCTAAACCAATTAGAAGGCTCTAAACGCTGGCTAAAGCAATTAGAAGCTCTAAACCAAAACGGCTCTAAACCGAGATTAGAGGCGAACTTGTGTGTCTAGGAGGGAGCCCTGCCTCCTTTTATAGGTGGGGAGGCCTTGGGAGGAGTCCCTCCCAAGTCGGCCTTGGGTGGCGCAGCGGCTTGGGAGGAGACTCCTCCCTCAAGTCGGATTCCAACACCTCTTTCTTGTTTCCCACGGTTTCTTGTTTTGGCGTTTGACTTTCAAAGGACATTTGACTTTTCTGTTTTAGGATTCAATTTAATCCTTTATTTGGGACAGCAAGAACACTTAGTACATGATGCAATCATTCCAATAAGTAATGACACATTCATGTACCCTTCCCCTGAGTCTTGGGATAATCCGGAACCTTCTAGAACATTCGATGAAAACACGGAATCATTCCCGAACTCAAACGGACTTTCCTTATATGAATCTTATTCTCGGACCATTCGGATCACCTCGTGATATCCGGATCCCATCCGAGACTCGAACAACATTCGGTCTCTTTCTCATAATACCATAACTACTCAAAACAACGTCGAATCCTTAAGTGTGTCTCCCTACGGTTCGTGAATTATGCGGACATGATCGAGACACTTCTCGAACAATAACCAATAGAGGAATCTGGAAATTCATATGGCTCCCACATATTTCTCGATTACTTTGCATCGAATGAACCACTTACATACGATACCAATTTCCCTTTGTCTCACGATATGTTACTTATCCGAGGTTATGATCGTCGGTATCTGCATACCTAGTTCAACCTCGTTCGATAAGTACTCTTTTCTCGTTCGTGATATGTGATCCCTTGTGACCAAGTCACATGCTTGCAAGCTAATTGGATGACATTCCACCGAGAGGGCCCAGAGTATATCTATCCGTCATGTGGATGGACAAATCCACTCTTGATCCATGTGTCTCAACCAATACTTTCCGAACACTCAATGCCACCTTTATAGCCACCCGATTCACGGTGTGGTGTTTGATGTCATCAAAGCATCCATCCGGTAAAGGTGATATGCATGATCTCATGGTCGAAGGAATTAGGTTACTATGTATCAGAAAGCATATAGCAATTGAACTATTGAAATGACTTGATCTTTATGCTACGCTTATCTATAGGAGTATGTCCACCATATCATTCTCCTAACGATATGATCTTGTTGTTGATAACATCTCTATGTTCATGATCAGGAAACCATGATCATATATTAACCAACAAGCTAGTTTAACAAGAGGCTTCACTAGGGACTCTTATTTTAGTTTACAAATCACACAAGTATTAATGTTTCCGGTTAATACAATTATAGCATGGTATGTAAACATTTATCATAAGTATGAAGATATGATAATAACCCACTTTATTATTGCCTCTTGGGCATATCTCCAACAAATAGAAGTCTTACGGGACGGACCCCATACATCAGCATGCACATAATCTAATATGCCTTTGGTGGTATGAACGGAAGCATTGAATTTAACTCTTTTATGCTTACCAAAGATGCAGTGCTCACAGAACTCAAACTTACTCAAGTTGCAACCATCAATCAGCTCTCTCTTGACCAACTATGCCATGCCTTGTTCGCTCATATGCCCAAGACGCATATGCCATCGATGTGTTTTACCACAATCATCAGAATCATTAGAAGTAACAGCAGCAACAATACCAGGCAAAGTGCTACCTCTAAGAACATATAATTTAGCAGAATTCATATCACCTATCATGTGAATAAGAGAACCTTTTGATACCTTGTAACTCGATGCCCACCGCATACTTGTATCCATCAACGTCCATGGTACTGGGGAGATCAAATTTCTGGCCATGCTTGGTATGTGCTTCACCTCACTCAACGTGTGTGTCACGCCATCATGTGTCCTAATCTTAACAGATCCAACACCAACGATATGGCATGGGTTGTCATTCCCCACACGCACAAAATCTCCATGACAGACTCATATGAACTGAACCAATCTTTGTTACAAAGAAATATGAACGAACATGCAGTATCAAGTATCCATTCATCATCACGAGAAGCACAAGCGGCAAAAACAGCTAAGCATTCACCATCGAACTATCGAAACAACAGCCTTTACCGTAACCTTCATCCTATCTTCGTTGGTAAGTTCCGTTTCTTTTCTCCTTATTCGCAACTTCCAACAATCATCAATAACATGATTAGATTTCTTACAATACCGCAGAATTTATCCTTTCCTTGGACTTTGAACGACTTCTACCGTCCTTGCTCTTATCTCTGTTGCCATAGTTGTTGTACCTCGCCGGTCCCGCACGAACTGCAGAGCCTCAATTTGGATGACGTCCCATCCGAACCTACCATAGTTTTCATCTTTTCCCTCTGTTTGAGGCGTCATGTACTTCAGAAGGGTTAGTTCATCACGGCTCAACAATATTGTATCACGAAAGTGTGTATAGGAACTAGGCAACGAGCATAAGAGTAGAAGAGCTAAATCCTCATCATCATATTTTACCTCCATAGATGCAAGTAAACAATCTCTTTAAAAGCAGATGTGATTCATTACCGATCCACCTTCTTGCAGCACTGCGAGAACAACTTCATCTTCACGCTCATCTTCTGGTTAGATCCTTTTACACGGATCGTTTCGGTGTTTCCCATAGGGCAATGATTTCATCTCGATTTCCTGCAAAATATTATTGGACGATGAAGTTGAATCAAAGACAAAGCCGGGTCCTTCCTTCCGCTTCTTGGCGGACCAGGTCTTAGCATCCTTTTCACCGAATCCATCCAGCGCTTCATCCAGATCGAAGTTTGGGCGAGAATCGCCCGCATCTTCACCGCCACAAGGAGAATCTTGTGGTGTAGTCCAGTATGGTAGATCGAACTTCAATGACGACATGTAGCAAACCCTAGATTAGAACCTGGGCTCGATACCACTTGTTACAATTGTGACAAGAAGATAACGAAGAACGAAAACGAAAAACAAAGCAAGGGGACATGATTTAACGTGGCAAAGAGAGGAAAACCACGGGCCAAACAAAACTTCACTATATCGAGTGTTTACAAACGCCGGGATTTCACAGATGCAACTCACCCAACCGGGCGGCTTACAAGGGTTTATATATCGGTGGAAACCTAGGTCTTGACGATCCAGACAGATATGGGGTACCCTCGCACTTTAAGCCTCCGGCGACGGGCCTCGCTCCACTCGTCAGAAGTTGGCCTATACTTTGTAGAATTTGGATCAACATATAACAGCATCTAGGTTATTTATTCGTTTAGCTTGCATATTAATTTTATTTTTTAACATTGCATTTGGTTTATTTAGTTTTTCTTATTTGTTTTAAATTCTAATGTGAAACCTTATGCTTGACAACCACTTGGTGGAGTTGGGGACATAAGGCAACACAATCTTGTTTGGTAGGTTGGTAGAAGAGGAAGGAGGAGTGTATTCTACTATTTACCCGAGAGTTCGATATAAACCCCCGGAGTCACCTTTATGGGGGAAAACACCCTTGCCAAATCACTTTGCGCTAGGAGTCCCAACGAATTGGTGTCCAAGTTGATTGGTGCCTGATGGAAATATGCCCTAGAGGCAATAAAAAATGTGTTATTATTCATATTTTTGTTTCATAATTAAGTTTATCATTCTGTGCTATAATTGTATTAGTTGCAAATAAAGTGTATTTGGAGAAAAACCTTAATACATGTGTGGGATGATAAACACCATATAAAGATATCCCTGGTCATGACTCTATGACTAGTATGTATGTCAATGATAGTTTCGGTTTTCTAACACTATGGGCAAAGTGACAATGTGATTGTGGTGTTGCCAGTGACTATGTGATCGGAGTTGTTAGAGAACAACACCGATGGATAGACCCAAACATGAGATACCGTGAAATGCATCGTGAATATAGTTATCGGTTTAATCTCATAAAACATTGTATTTCCTTTACTAGAAATCGTTTGACCATGAGACACATGTGAACTTGGAAAAAATATGGATATGGCAAGATTCTCCAAACGTTGCTCTTAACAGAGTGATTATAAAGTTGATGCTTGTTCATACCGGATGGTTCACCAATCATTCACATAGTATGCTTGTGGGAATTGATACTCCTGACGATGGAGAGATACACTCTAGGCCCTCTCATGTACTGTGATGTTCGTCATCATCTGTCTGGACACGTGAACAAGTTGTTGAACACATGAACACCGATAGTACGGGATGAGTAAAGAGTACATGCTAGGAAACAAGAATAACCTAGTGTTTCATCTCGGGCAATGTAAAGTATCGACAAATCAATACGATATATATTAGACTCAATACTACGGTTCATACGATAAAGAACTCTGTGTTATTTGCGGGGGGTTCTACTTGTATCAAGACACTGATAGTAATCACTGTCATTGGAATAAGTTCCGGACATGTCTGCAAATATCCAACCCTACCGGGTCACACACTTAAGACGTTTACGACATTTTAGAATGTGAGTGCAAATAAGATAGTTGGATAAAGTAATTCCGAAAGCGTGTTTCGGAGCATCTCAGAATATTCTAAAGGAGTTCGGGATATCACCGAGAGTGGACAGAATGGTTCCGGACATTAAAGAGGACGCTATGAATATATTAGGAAAGTTTTGAATTAATTTGGAGGTGTCCGAAAGTTAATTCGGAAAGCTTCAGTATAAAAGTTTATATTAATAATAAATAATAAATTGTTATTTATTAATATCCTAGTGGGTCCCATGGGCCACATGGGCCCATTGGGCACACGCGCGCGGGGGGTCGGGGGAGACCTTGGACGAATCGGCCAGGGCCCTCCCCTAGGACGATGGCTGGAGGAGGCAAGGTGGGGGCAAGGCCGTGTGTGTGTGGGGGGGGGGAGGAGTCCTCTCCGGTCTCAAACTTGCCCCCAAGTTGGTTCTGGGGAGAACTCCGTGTTTGATGCGGACTCCGTATAGGATACGGACTTCCTCTCTCTCATATTGGTGGAAGAAAGGAAAAAGAAGGAGCCCTTGTAGGATATGAAACCTAGTCCTACCCTACTATATGGGGGAGGGCCAAGGGCAAGACACACTAATCCACGCCCTATCCCAAGCCACCACCACCGGCCCGCCTCGGCCCAGTCCCCTTCCTCTTCCTCACATAATTGACTTTGTCGCATGGAGGAGATCTTCACCAATGCCCACAATAGCTCCTTGTATTCCGTCTAGATCTAATCTTGAGGGACGACGAAGTGCTGTCGGATCTTCATCGACACTTTCCCTCTTCGTTCGTGAGTTCGTGATCTTGCTTCGACGCGGTGCCGTTCTTGTTGCACGTGTGGATACTGGTGGAGGTGCGACACTTGGATCACTAGTTCTTTGGAGCTATCCATGGGATAATACATCTCCTCAAGACTTGCTAAGGCTTGTTACGGGGATCGATGCACGATCAACCTCGTCATCAATAAACTTTCGCTAGTTCGATCAACAAGGGTATGTTCCATTACCTTACCCTTTCATTGGATCTTGGTTATGCGCTAGAAATTTTGTTTTCAGAGCGTTCCCCAATAGTTATATCGAGTTCTATTCATAGGCACATGTTCAGATAGAGGAATTGTCAAATTCCAGCATTGTTAATCTCTTCTTGATGGGGATATGCCAAGTGGGGTATACCCAGCAGGACGTTTCCTACTGGATCATACTTCCAGCGAGTGGACCTGCAGGACGTCGACTGGATCGCGACCCAAGAAGGAACCAGGCAACTGGAAGCTAAAGGCCCAGAAGTATAGTTATGCCCAGTTGGATTAGGTCAAACCCTCAGAATCCTTATCCAACTCTGTAGTAGTCTGTAAACCTTAGTGAGGTGACTCTATATAAACCTCCCTAGGGCACGCATAGAACTTACGTTCCATCATACACCCCTTCGATTCGTTGCCTAGCCGCCGAGCTCGTCTATTGTACTCTCTCATCAATACAATCTAGCATGAGTAGGTATTTAACTCCGGGGGGGGGACCTGGGTAATCCCTATGTCTTTGCCCTCATCTCGCACTGCAGATTGCTAGCCTCCCTTGCCCCTTGTTTTACTACTCGCTGCCAATCGCAACATCTGCCGTGGTCATTCCCACGATAGTAACGTCCACCGTGGGACAAGCGGTGCTTGAAGATGATAATCTGGACGAGATCCCTTGACGTCACCGGTGGCCAGATCGCATCTGGCAAATTCATTTGGTGTCTGGCAAAGTTTAACCACGATTGCATGTACGGCGGCGCATGGAATCTCAACGTGCGGCCAGGTGGTTCAGCGGTTGCAGTTCAATTGAGCGTGAAGAAATCAAATCAGATTTCCCTCTCGTGCATAGAGTTTCCATCAGGCGAACTACGATGCAAATTAGCTAATCCTTTATTTCTTTTGACATACATGTACCATGCGACCTGGATTGGGTCACGGAAACGAGATGGTCTTCAACATGGATGCTTCATCGGCCCGATCGCACATGGCCATGACTTATGGGTTACTTTTATCCGATTTATTTTGATTATCCTGCCTATAAATTACTAGTATTTTATTTGGTATAATACTTTACGCTTTATTTGATCGCACATGGCCGTGAGCCTCGGTATGAATTGGAGGTCGAGTTGTCTCACGGAGACGGGTGCATGCATCAGCATAGGCCGGCCGTGATGCGTTTCCTCGGCCGTGGACTTCATACTCGGGATTCTCCTCTCGCAGATTCATCATGTTTCGGAACTCATCTAAACGAGGAAACGATTAAACGTGAACTCGCTATACTCGGGGACTCGCCCGCCGCATACTCGCCCGACTCGCTCGTCATGAACTCTTCATCATGGACTCGCCATGTTTGGCGACTCGCCCATCGCCGGCTCGCCATGCTTGGGGACCCGCCCACCCCGTACTCGCCACAGTCGCGTACTCACCATGTTCGGCGACTCGCCCATCGCCGTCTCACCGCGCCCACGTCGGCTCGCCACACTCGACGACTCTCCCGCCGCGTCGACTCTGTCCGCATTTGACAACTAAGTTCTTTTATATCCGTACATGCTATAAGTCCAAAACATATTCATCTTTTTGTTCAATTTAAAAACCATACATGGGATCGGTGTCAGTTTTGTCTGTTGTTTATTCATGTCCGTCGAAGTAGTGAGGCTGAGTACCAAATGGCCGACCTTGTCTCCGGATTTAACAGTCTGGCATCGCGTCCCTATTAGCTGGAAAGCGTTTGATGCTGGAGGTCTGCCTACTCATGAAAAGATACGCATAGACCTTTCATGCATGATCTATTTAACAAACGTGTATTTTATTTCAACATCTACGAGTCGCACTCTTTACAAATGTTCAATATATTTCATAAGTACAGCTTATTGCAGTCGTACCTTTTTCTCCTTCTCAGCAAAACGGTCTTGTATCTTTCTTGCCAATCGGGGAATCGGCACTCGCCAATCGCTCGAACTCACCGCCCGCCGCGCTCTAGACAGCGGCACTCGCCGCGCTCGGGGACTCGGCACGCTACCCAATTGTTGCAATTTGGATCTTGGCAGCATTGTATGATTAGCGGCCCGAGCAGACTTTATGATCTTCGGATCGATACTGGTTTGTGATGTGTACTTCGGGTACACAAAACAACTTTTTCGGGTGCTAGTTTTTCTGTAACAGTTGAGAGAAATTTTGCACATTGAGCTTTTGTGAATTTGGTGAAATTCACATGGGGGTCAAGCATATTGACAAAGTCTAGTGAAGTTATTGTACTATTTATAGTGCAATAGGGACACATCCTGAACAAGTCAAAAAGCAAGTCGATCGATGATGATTCTTACTTACCACATAGGCAACAAATGGATCTCTACATAACCATAGAGCCCCATAAGTTAGCAAAGCGTGTTAGAGGTGTCTAACTTGTTTTTGCAGAGAAGTGATGTGGTATAGCAATGTAATGTTTGCAATGTGATGTATGATATGTATTATGTTGTAACCTCGTAGGGCATGAGTGGCAGGAGCGTCGATGATTGACATATTACTATTGTAATAGCCATAGTTGTTTTTACTTTATTATCTAGAGTAGCAATAGTTGTTAAAGTAAGGATTAGCGATAACAATGAAGTAACGATGGACATCGATGCTATGCCCAAGGCGCGTGGAGAACTACATGTTGCCGGAAGACGTTGATGATGGAGATCATTGACGCAAAGTGCTATACCATATCACTATATGAATTGCATGTGATATTAATACTTTTATGCATTTTATTTTTTGTGTGGTAGATTTAATAAATAGGGTGATCTCTCACTTAAAATTTATCAAGTAATAATATGTTCCCCTTAAGTTAGGCACCACATAACGTGGGCTTCGAACTAGTGTGGGTCATGTAACATGGATGCACATAGCGACGTTCATAATGTAGGTGCAAAACTGTCGCACTACTCGTAAACTAAGATTCACTTGATATACTAACTAGAATGTCTAGAGTATGGAATAAAAGATTCGAAAGATTAACAAGAGTCATATGGAGATACAATTTGTATGAGTACCTACCGGTCTTATTCCCCGGTGCGTGATGTAGCATTGGTGCTAGGAAAATAAGTTCGTGGATCTTGAATCACTAAGTATCAATCATGAGAGATATTAATTTTAGTGGGAGCTACACTCTGGATTAAAGTTGTTAATCTTATGTAGTTCATTAATTATGAAACAATGTCTAAATGAATTTGCAATTTTTTGTAGATAAATGGCAGACAACAACAACTTCCCTTTAGAAGATATATTAGGTAAAAAGAAACTGCATGAATCTAGTACAAATTTTATGGATTGTTCCTCAA
The DNA here is from genome assembly GCA_030063025.1 of Avena longiglumis. Classification (NCBI taxonomy): domain Eukaryota; kingdom Viridiplantae; phylum Streptophyta; class Magnoliopsida; order Poales; family Poaceae; genus Avena; species Avena longiglumis. The sequence continues at coordinate 365,532,217 of CP125978.1, read as the reverse complement.
CATAAGAATAGTACTGAAAGGTGCGAAGAAATACTATGTCTTGTAAAAAACTCTTGGCGATGCTCCTTGTGATAACACAACTCAGGATGAGAAAGATGTCTTTTAGCAACGTAGTGATGACTACATCGCTTTATAATATGTTATACTTGCATCGATGGAACCATATATTCAAAAGAGGTTTGAAGACTATGGTCCATATAAAACGATCATGGAATTAAGAGAAATGTTTGAGAAGCAAGCCAGAGTAGAAATATATGAGATATCTCAAGCTCTTCTGGATTGCAAGATGGCAGAAGGAGGCTCAGTAAGTTCCCATGTAATCAAGTTGCATGGGTACGTTCAATGGTTGGAATCGTTGGACGTTCCCTTTCCTTCTGAACTAGGAATTAACATAATCCTAAAATCACTCCCACCTATATTTTTGGGTTTGTCATGAACTTAAACATGCATGGGATGGAAAGAACATTGGCCAAATTGTTCATGATGTTGAAGGTAGCTGAAAAGGACGTAAGAACACCAATCATGTGATGTTGGTGAAGAAAACCACTCACTTCAAGAAGAAGTTTGGCGGCGATAAGAAGAAGGCGGATGTGCGCCACGACTCTAAAAAGGCAAAGCGTCTAAGCCAGGTTCTGCCCCAGACATTGAGTGTTTATTCTACAAGGAGAAGGGTCACTAGAAGAGTAATTGTCCAAAGTACTCAGCGGAGAAAAAGAAGACTGGATCGTCCAGTTCAGGTATATCTGATATACATATTATTGATGTTTACTTGCAAGGTCCTAAGAGTAACTCTTAGGTATTTGATACCGGATCGATTGCTAATATTTGCAATTCGATATAGGACCTACAAAATCCTAGGAAGCTTGGCAAGAACAAGGTGACTATGCACGTCGGGAATGGATCAAGCGTTGCAGTGATTGCCGTCGGCACAAGACCTCTACATCTACCGTCAAGATTAATGTTATAACTTAGTAATTGTTACTTTGTGCCTGCATTATATAAAAATATAATATTAGGATATTGTATATTACAAGATGGTTATTCGTTTAAATCAGAGAATAGTGGTTGTTCGATTTATATGAATAATGTCTTCTATGCACATGCTCACGTGAATAGTGGGTTGTTTATGATTGATCTTGACTATGATACACACATCCATAACATTGAGGCTAAACGTCAAAATACAAATGAATTGAATACCACATATCTTTGACACTGCAGATTGGGTCATATTGGACATAAACGCATGAAGAAGCTCCATAGTGATGGACTTTTGAGTTCACTAGATTTTGAATATTTTGATACATGTGAAGCATGTATGATGGTAAATATGGCCAAATCATCGTTTAATAGATATGTTGAACGGGCAAGTGACTTACTGGAAATAATACATACTGATGTATGTGGTCTAATGAGTATACCTGCACACAGTGGATTCCTCTACTTTATAACATTTATCGATGACTTGAGTCGCTATGGTTATATTTATCTTATGAAGCATAAGTATAAATCATTTTAAAAGTTTAAGGAATTTCATAATAAAGTAGAGAATCAACGTGGTAAGAAAATAAAGTTTCTGCGGTTAGATCACAGAGGCGAATATTTGAGTCATGAGTTTAGCGAACATCTTAGATCTCGTGGAATTTTTTCACAGCTTATGCCTCCGGGAACACCCCAATGCAATGGAGTCTTAGAACAACGTAATCGAACTTTGTTGGACATGGTGAGATCTATGATGTCTTTAACTAATCTGCCTTTGTTATTTATTCTTTAGAGACTACGGATTTACACTTAACAAAGCGCCATCAAAGTCCGTTGAAATGACAAAATATGAGTTGTGGTTTGGCAAGAAACCTAGCTTATCGTTTCTTAAAATTTGGGGTTGCAAAGATTATGTAAAACGTTTACAGCAAAATAAGATTGATCCAAGTCGGACAAATGCATATTTATAGTTTGCCCTAAGGAAATTGTTGGGTATTTATTCTACCACAAAACTAAAGGCAAGCTATTTGTCACGCAAGGAGGAACATTTCTTGAGAAGCAATTTTCTCGCTAAAAGTTTAAGTGGGAGGACAATAGATCTTAATGAGGTCATTGAACCAGAGCAAGATGGGCAGAGTAGAGCAGAACCAGAAGCTGTTCTGTAAACGCTTATGACACCATCAAATGCTGCCACGCCTATAAGTGTCGTAGTCCCAAAAATTAATGCTCCTATTGAACCACGTAGATCTGGTAGAGTTTGTCTTCCAGTTGTAAGATATATTAAGATGATGTATTGTTGTTAGACATCGATGAAGCAACTTCATACAAAGTAGCTATGGTGGGCCTTGACTCCGTCAAATGGAAAGAAGCCATGAAATCCAAGATAGAATCCATGTACGAGAACCAAGTTTGGAACTTGATGGACCCTCCCGAAGGCGTAAAGCCTATAGAATATAAATATATCTATAAAAATAAAATAGACACGAATGTTAATGTACTATTCATAAAGGATTACTTGTCGCAAAAGGGTTTTGACAAGTTTAAGGAGTTGACTACGATGAGACTTTCTCTCTCGTAGTGATGTTTAAGTATGTTTGCATTCTTCTAGCAATAGCTACATGTTCTGATTACGAAATATGGCAGATAGATGTCAAAACAATGTTCCTGAATGGGAAGCTAACCAAGGATGTGTACATGGTACAACCCGTGTGTTTTTCGATCATATAGATGCTGGAAAGGTGTGCAAACTTCATAGATCCATATATGTACTAAACAAAGCATCACAGAGTTGGAATCTTCATTTTGATGAAGTGGTAAAGTGTTTCGGCTTCATCAAGAATGGACAAGAGTCTTGTGTATACAAGAAACAAAGTGGGAGCACGATAAATTTCCTAATACTATATGTGGATGACTTATTGTTGATTGGAAATGACAAAACATTTCTTAACACTATAAAGGAATCATTGAAGAAAAGTTTTTCGAAGAAAGATTTGGTGAAGTAGCTTACATATTAGGCATAATGATCTATAGAGATAGACCGTGTCGCCTGATAGGGATTACTCAAGATACATATCTAGACAAAGTTTTGAAGAGGTTCAAAATGGAGGAATACAAGAAGGGATCACTTCCAATGGTACATGGCAAACCACTAAGCAAGAAGCAATGTCATACGATAGATGTTGAGCGGAATGACATGAGTGAAGTCCCATATGTGTTAGCAATTGCTTCAATCATGTATGCCATGATATGTACAATACCAGATGTATCATATGCTTTAAGTGTTATGAGCAGATATCAAAGTGGTCCAGGTGTGAATCACTAGATAGCAGTGAAAGATATACTTAGATACTTGAGAAGGACTAAGGATATGTTTCTCTTATATGGAAGTGACAAAGAGCTCGTTTTAAGGGGTTACACCAATGCAAGCTTTGTCACTGATCCTGATGATTTTAGACCTCAGTCCAGTTATGTGACACCCCCGGGATTAGGGCTAGAAAAATCCTAGACCTCGGTCTGATATAAGTATAACCTAAATCTCGAAATCATACAGAGAGAGAATTGATAACACAACAGTGACCCTACGATACAAAATTTACTACAGCAAGCTCATAACTGAGCGAAGAACCAAAATATTACAAGCAGAGGTCACTGACCACAAACATCAAACAATAGAAGGCAAATTATGCTATTAAGTATAGCAAACTTAATAAATGGCCTAAGAGGCATGAAGCATAACGATGGCGTCCAATCCATAGATTCTAGGCTGCCGACCGGGAATACCAAGCTACTCATCGATGTAGATGCCGTAAAGAACTCTTTTTCTATGAAAACACTTACTCTGCTACAAAAGTGTCAACGAAGCAACGGTGAGTACATGGTGTACTCCGCAAGACTTATGGATAGTGGAGTTATATTGCATAAAGCCATCTTTGTTTGTAAAACAAGAGGGAGAAGAATCTCGAATAATCAGAATATTTTTAAAGGGGATAAGAGAGCGGTATCTCTAGCTTAGATCATATCTTGATATCCACCGAATCATCATCAGCTGAACCTATCTAGGATCACCCCCTCGGTCCCTGAGGAAGCATCCTTAAGCACACGTTACTCAACTTGACAAGTTTTACGATTAGGTTCAAGTTCTCTATGATCTTAGAATCTAGTCACCAAGTCGTCCATAACCGTGGACACGGCTTTTCAAAAAGATTTAACCCTGCAGTGGTGTACAACTTTACCCACATGCGCCAACCGATTCTTAATGCCACTATATATTAGCCCTCTTCCTTGGAAGGCCAGCAGAGAGTGGTTGACCATGACCTTTACCTTGCTTTTGCCGAGACCATGAGTCACACACTAGGGAGATGCCTCCATAACGGGTCAAGTCCCGAAGCCAGTCCCTAATGATGTACGCAGGATTCAATATTACAGATGTCAGGCATCTCTTGTTCCTAGCCACACTTACCTACCTGTTATGAATGCACCTCTGATATGTCGAAAACGTATCTATAATTTTTGATGCTCCATGCTTGTTTAGTATCTACTTTTCTTTTATTTTTCTACACTTTGAGGTGATTTTTACATGTTTTCTGGTCCTAACCTATTAACAAGTTGCCACAGTGCCAGTTGCCTATTTTCTGCTGTTTTTGGTTTCAGAAAAGTTAGTAAAGAAATATTCTCAGAATTGGACGGGACAAACTTCAAAGTCAATAACTTTCCGTGGGGAAAAAGAATCCAGAAGACGAGATGGAGACGCAAGCCAGGGCGCCTAGACCCCCCTAGGCGTCGGTGGGCCCTGCCCCACGCCTGGGTAGGGTTTGGGGCCTCTGGCCGCCTCCTAGGCCTCCCCTTCGCCTATAAGAATCCCCCGATGCAGAAACCCTAAGCACCTGATCCAATCTCCACAAAAACGTCTGTAGCCGCCGCCACCATCGTCCCAAGATCGGGGGGATCTGAAGTTCTTTTGGCACCCTGCCGGAGGGGAGATCATAACGGAGGCCTTCTCTCCGGTATGATGCGTGAGTAGTTCCACCTTGTACTATAAGTCCATGTAGTAGCTAGATGGTTGTATATCCTCCTTGTGCTTTCATGTATAGATCTTGTGAGCTCCGTTCATGATCAAGATCTAATCTATTTGTAATCATGCATGTTGTGTTTGCGGGGATCCGATGGATATTGAGATTATTATGTTGGTTTGATTAATGGTTTTGTCATGTATGTGTTGTTTGTGATCTTGCATGCTCTCCGTTGTTAGTAGCTATCTTGGCCAAGTAGTTACTAGTGACTCCAAGAGGGAGTATTTATTCTCGATAGTGGGTTCATGCCTCTAGTTTCCAAGGGAAGTGACAATAATCTCTTCGGTTGTAGATGTGTTGTTGCTACTAAGGAGAAAACAACGGTCTCTTGTTCATGGAACATGTGGACTGTTTACCTTACAGACTTTGCTTAAAGTAGTTGTTTGTTGCTTGCAACTTAATATTGGAGGGGGTTCGGATGATAACCTGAAGGTGGACTTCTAGTCATAGATGCAGTTGGATGGCGGTCTATGTATATTGTTGTATTGCCCAATCGAATCTCATAGGATCTTTCTGGCTAGTAATTGCAATGTTATGCCTTGCTCATTTCCTGTCAATTACCCTGCTGTAATTTGTTTACCCTTCATGCCATGTTGTTTATCTAGGCGAGCACCTCTAGTGAACTATGGACCCCGGTCCAATCTTTACCATTGATACATCTTCCACTGTTACTTGTTTACTTGCTGCAAACCATTACCTTCCACACCATATGTTTAATCCTTTGTTATAGCAAACTAGTGAGCTTCACAACCTCACTGATTCGTTGGGGCAAAGTCTTGAGTTTGTGTTGTCTAGGTATCCATGTTGCTAGCAACACCTGTGTGACGTTTCCTTCCTCCTTCTGGTTCGATAACCTTGGTATCAATTGAGGGAATACTTGCTGATGTGCTCATCACACCTTGCTCTTGGGGTTTCCAACGAAGTCCTCTCTATCATATAATAAGTTTTCTGGCTCTGTTGCCAGGGAACGAAGAAGAAGAGACTCCTACGTCGACGAGGGCTATCAACAAGTTTTCTGGCACCGTTGCCGGGGAGGCTAAGGACGGCCTCACAAGGGAGTTCTCCACTTCCTTTCTCTTTACTTTGTTTTTAGTTTGCTTTGTTTCTTTTGCTTGGTTTTGTTTGCCTCTTTTCAAAAAACCCCAAAAAAATAGTCTAGTTTGGTTTGGTTGCTTTATTAAAAAACACACAAAAATTAGTACCTACTCTAGTTGCCTACTTGCTCTAGCTCACCATGTTGCTCCCCAAGTTCGCCCTAAAGTATATTGCAATAGGTAGTGGCTCCATAATTGGTAAATATAATATTGAAGAATTTTTTAATCATGTTAGAAAACATGAGGACATTGAGGATAAATCTATAGCAGAACTTGCTCCTAATTATGAGATTGCTGCAACTTATTTAGTTCATATGTTGGAGGCTTGGTTTATTAGCCTTAACCCCTTCATACAATTCTTGTTCCTAAAACTAAAATAAGAAAAGAATGCGGAAAAGAGAGAATTCATCCTTGAAACTTTATCAAAAGAATTTCATGACGTTGCTAGGGTAGCCAAAAAAGTATTTGAGCGTTTCAATATGCTAGGCTCAAGTGTAGATGTTGTGGGTATTTCTGATAAAACTAAGACTAGAGAATAATTTAAGATACCCATAACCTTTAAGCTTGTTGGAATGCATGAAGCCTTTAAAAAGAATTTTGATTGGATTGCTCCTGAAAATCTTTTTGATGAAAGTAGTAGACCAAAGAGAGATGATAAGGTATCCTCCAAAACCCATTTGGATGAGATACCTTTCATAGTTGAAGACTTTGCAAGTATTGATGTTAATGCTTCTTCATTTGAAAGTACTTGATTCTTCTTGCTTCTTGTGCCTAACTTAAAGGCGTTAAAGAAAAGTACTTGTTGGGGGATAACCCAAGAGTTTACTTGAGTCTTGGAAGTTATTACTTATGTAATGAAATCTCCTTATCCTTTTTTTGTTTGCTTTTTGTGCCAAGAATGACCTCTAATGAGAGGGAAGTAATATTTGGGGAGTTGTTGTCCCGAAACAGATTTCTGTCCTCCACCAAACAAATTCGTGAGGAGTCTCTGTAACTCAGATTAAGCTCAAAATTTAGGAATAAATCCCCCAGTATGTTAGCTAACTTTAGTTAGTTCAACACTTTTTGATTTGAGCAACATAAGATGTTTGAAAAAATCAGTTTCTCCCTGCTGGTCTGTTTTGATAGATTTCTACCATTATTTGCATTTGCTTCTTATTGATTACTTTTTGGGTTCTTTTTGGGAAATTGAGATTTTTGAAGGAGTTAGTACAGTATATTGTGTTTTTAGTGAAAATCCTTGATGTTCCAAAGCTTTGCCAGAGGTCTAATATCTTTTGAATACACTAATGTTGCTAATGAAGATTGTGTGAAGGAAAAAAAATCAGGTGTAGAGAGAGAATGATGCAATGAGATGAATAATGGAAAAAATCTCAAGCTTGGGGATGCCACCATGGTGTCACCCCAAGAAATATCCAAGAGGTACAAACGTCAAAGCTTGGGGATGCCCAAGGCATCCCCTTCTTCATCAATAAAAATCTCAGGTCTGTCTAGACACTTCGTTTTTATTGTTTCATGCCCAGTTGTGTTGTTCTTGGAGCATGTTAGTTTCCGTTTGCTTTTCTTAGGTTGTTTATTTTGCTTGAATAAATTAGTTTGGACCCCCGTTCTTGTTGTGTTGTTTTGCAAATAAGTTGCTTGGTGTTGGAAAGGAGTAGTAAGTTCTTGCTTGAAGTGCAAGAGGAGCTTGCATTGACTGTGACTTAGACTTTACCATGACATTCTAGGTGTTGTTTTGACCTTATGATTAGTGATTATTGATGTAGCATGTCTTGTTCCAAACAATTGGGATTCCTTAGTGTGCCTTGAAGAAATTATGCGTTGTTTTAGCATTCAAAAGCTTAGTATTGTGGTATTCTCCTTTGATGCTTTGTTTGGGCTGACTTGGCACATGCTCACACCATGTTATGACTACGAAAAGTCACCATTAGCCTCTATGATCATTTAGTCCGTGACTTGTAGTACCACTCTATGCTTTGATTAGTAATGCTTTGTTGCACTGCATGATTATGGCTATTATTGATCTCTTAGTTGGTTACTCCCAGTCTTTTGCTAACCTCCACTTGTATGAGTAAGTTCTACTCATGCTTCCAACGCCCAAGAAACCAAGTTATTCTAAAGTGTCCACTATAAACTCCTATGCATGGTGTGCTACACCATTCCAAGTATATTCTTGTTTTCAGCTACCTTCCAATTAAAAACTATTTTGTTATGTGAAAACTTAGTGATTAAATCCCTCACAAACTTGATGGCACACTTTATATTCTTTGCCCCTAATAAACTTGAACTATTGTGTCAGCTATGTTGTATATGCTTGCACTTATACGTTGTGTCAACACCCGGATTTTTCAATTCTAGATGCCTGTTATGCCATACATCGCAATCCCGGGATTACCATTTTTGCGAGACATAACAGAATTGGATACCATAGTACTTCATCCATTACAAACGATACATAAGTTCTTACACGAATAGGGATCTCATGATCCAGTTCTTAATATAACACCAAGCAGCGGAATATGTAATAATAACGGTAGTGTAGGCGAAGCTCCATCTTCGGTGTCACAGGCAATGCTGACGATGGGAGATGATCCTAGTTGTCGTAACCTTCCTGGGGTCCATCTTCCAGGTACTCCTCTTCATAGTCTGGCCATGGGAATAGCCAGGGACAAAGCCATGAGTACTCTTTAAGTACTCGCAAACTAATACTAACAGGTAAGGGGTTTTTGGATAATAGGACACTAGGCTCTAGGGTTATTTTGCAAAAAGCCAGATTTATCTCTACTAAGTTCCAAATCTAGTCACAATTTTATAACTCCTAAGTGGGATCTTGTAATTCAGGTCACAACTCTGTTGTGGTCAAGTCAAAGTCTCAATTCATTTCACAAGTCATGTTGAAAAGTCTGACGGGGGAACAGTATGGCCACTCCAACTGTCCATAACCGCGGACGCGGCTATTCGAATAGTTTGACACTCTACAGAGATTGTACACTTTCACCACAACATTCGATACATCCGTCAGGAACAAATCCTGAGTTCACCATACTCAGTATGCGGATAATCAGTCCTAACCTTTCAATTACACGCCCTAGTATAAGCACCTCTCCTGTGAGTTTGGCCTCCCAACCATGACCACTGTCATCTTGGGTCTTGCTGCAGTGGACAATCTTCACAAGGTATCCTCGGCTCAGACCTTGGCGGGAGGAACTAATACTAAGGAATATAAGTTTCCATTCAAGCCCTACCCAATATTGTATTGTGTGGTTTACGATAAAACTGGAATGGTATCGCATCCAGACAACCATCAGTTTTATAAAGGGATAAGGCTCATGCCTCAACATTTTTATCACAAGAATCATCAAGTGTTTGGAAACACATGTCCAAAACATTTCAATAGAATGATCCATCATTCCAAGGTTTTCATAACCATTTTTCCAACAAGTATTCCCATCTAAAAGTTGATCAAGTTTTATGCTTAGCACTAGCATCTACAGGTGGGGTAGTACTAATGAGGGGTGGTAATTAGTGGAGTTTCACTAAGTCCAACCATATATCTTAGGCTGATATCAAGGTTTCTAGCTTAGGCCAAGTTTTATGCTCTTTATGCAACCTTCAGCACAACTGTCTAGTATCTACCAAACTCTTAGGTAGACTCTAAGTAAGCTTTGATAAAGAAATAAAGTAAGAAGCTTGCACATAAAACTAGGATTTGGTTTATCAAGTGGGTATGATCACATATGCTTAAGGCATATAGTAGTCATATCACAAGTATGGGTTGTGGCATCGGTATTGTCGCAAGGGTTACCTTGCATCAATATTAGTATAAGCTTGCATAGGTATAGTATCTTGCAAGTGTTAGCTTGCCTTGTGCAGAGCAGTGGTTGAAGTTCTCCTCGGCTTCCTCTTCGTAGTATCCTCCTTCCTCCTCGTATCCTTGGTCGGTACTAGCGTCTATGAATAAATACGAGGTACACAATCACCAAACAATACTTAACTACTTGCAATCATCACACACAAGGGTCCTATAGATGATCTAGCATCATCTCTAACATTACAAGGTTAAAGCTTGGTTTAAATCTTTTTATTTTTAGAAAAGTTATTTCTACTCATTGAAAAACTACTTAAGATTTAATATTCTCCAAACCAAATATGGGATCATGTTGACACATGTCATCACCACATATTGTAGTCCATGGGAATGTGATTTAAAGTGGTGTCACAATTTAATAAGGTTTTACCCTTTTATTTTAAATAATTAAAGTGGCTAGAAATTCTTATGAAGCATTCTTTTATTATTTGAATAGTATTTCTGCAAGTAACCTATATATATTTTTTTATATTCTAAAAGGTATGGTTAAATGTGATTTTTGAGAGTTGGAATCAACTCAAAAGCTTTTATGGTTTAAATTTGAAAAATGTTTGAATGCAGAAAAGCTTCTGCCTTGTTATTTTTACCAGGGGTGATCTAGAGATCCAAATGACTTGAATCCACGGGCTTGGATTAAGCATTCACAGACCTTTCCAACAAAATTGGTTACATTCAAATTGGTGCACTGAATCGATCTGGGTTGATTTTTGAATTTGGGTGCTGAAGTGTGTTTGAATTGAAATAGGAAAAGATTTAATTTGAATTGCTGGGCTGCGCGGGAAATACTAACGGGCCGGCCTGCTAAGCGCAGTGCTCCCGCGGGCTGCTTAAGTGGGTGTCCCCACTCGTCAGTGACACGGGGCTGGGCGAAGCGGTATGGGGCAACGTGGATCGTTCGATCTAGTTCTAATCCAACGGCTGAGAGTCATCGTCGACGCGAGACAACTCCGGCGAGAATGAAACCTAGTGCGGCCAGTGAGGGGTGCTGGGGGCTCACCGGGGTACGGGCGAGGGTCGGCGAGGCGAGCAGCGAAGTCGGCGGCGAACCTCCTGGTACCGGTGGCTTCTCGTGGGCGGCTCAATCGCTGGCTCCTTTCTTCTCCGTGACGAGCTCCAGTGAAATTCGGCGGTGGTGCTCGCCTTGCTCGAGAATGGTGTGGCACGATCGGTGAGAGGGAGTGAGATGGTGTGAAGAAGAAATGCGGGGTGGCCTCTATTTATAGTCGAGCGAGAGGACCGTCAGGCGCACGGTGAGCTCGTCGAAGCGGCGTTAAAGTGACTAATGGCATGGGCAAGGGTAGGGGCGGTCTTGTGTCTCTGGCGATGCTCAACGACATGGTCGCAGGCATGGGGCGGTGTGGTTTGGTGCGGAATGGCGATGCTCTGCGGCGGGCGGCGTCTTCGACGGCGGGCGGTGGCTATATGGCACGGCAAGCGGGGATGTCTGGCGGTCTCTGGGTCGGTGGTGATCGTGTGTGCCGCGGTGAGGAGGCGCGATGCAGGGGCTGGTCGAGGGTGGCGCTCTGGCGCACGCTCGGCATGGTCTGGGCGCGGCTTGTGCGCGTGGTCTAGGTCTTGGCAACGCTCGCGGCTGGGACAGGGAGTGGCGGTGGACGGTGGGCTGCCTCCCAGACAAGGTTGTCACGGCTAGTTCTTCCTCTAGCCTGTTGTCGACTATGGGGTGGCATTGAGGTGCTCGGCTGTTCACCATTAATGGCAATGGCAAGCTCACAGGGGTGCTAGTGTTGGGCTAATATTTCTAGATGATCTACTGAGTTGTGTGTGAGCTAACTAGGTAACAAGTTAGGCAAGAATCACTGCACACTATAGTGTTTGATGTTTTGTTTGATTTGTGTCTACAACCTGTTTGATGAAATGGCCGCATGAAATCAAGTTTTGAATTTTGAAATGAATTTTGTTGGGTTTGCTAGATTGGTGCTGGTGAGTCTGCAGATGCTTGGGTTTTGAAAGTTGAGCTTGTTTGAGTGGGTTTTGGAAAAGTGGGATCTTCCCATATGAAGAAGATTCAATTTTGAATTGTCATTTAAACTATGCATTTGAAAGTTTGGATGATCACAAAGTGGGCCTTGATACCTTGTTATGAGTACATTCAAGGGTGTAAAGATCGAAAAGTTTACATTAGGTTTTGAAAGTTTGAGACAGCCAAAGTAGGCATGGGAGTTAAATTGGTCAAAATGACCATTCACTTCATATATTTGTTTTGATTTACTTGTCTTTAGGAAAAGTGTGGGAAATGTTTTAGATGATGTTCATTTCACCTAAGAAACATTTTACAAGCAATGTATCACACAAACAAGGTGGTTTTTAAAGAAATTCAAAATCCATGCATACACATATACATGCATTCATGAGTTTATTTAGAAAAGTTTTTGTTAACCCTAATCTTGATGATTAGTGTTTGATGATCTAAGTTTGGTATTTTTGGGATGTTACAAACCTTCCCCCCTTAAACAAAATCTCGTCCCGAGATTTGAAAAAGGACGAAAAGATTACCTAGGATTTGAAGAGATCGGGAAACTCCGTCCTGATGTGATCTTCGCGTTCCCAGGTAGCTTCCTCTTCTGTGTGGTTGCTCCACTGAATCTTGAGAAACTTGATGCTTCGGGTTCGGGTGATTCGAAAACCTTCTTCCAAAATGCGGATGGGTACTTCGGGACAGGTCAGGTCATCGTTGATCTCTATGGTCCGATGATCGATATTCTTGAACACTTCGGTCTTCTCGGGGACTTCGAGACACTTGCGAAGTAACGAGATATGGAACACATTGTGCACAGCTGACATCTCTTCAGGTAGTTCCAGTTGATAAGATACTTCTCCTCAACGGTTCAAAATTTTGAAAGGTCCGATATATCTGGGGGCTAACTTTCCTTTGAGTTGGAAACGCTGCATTCCCTTCAATGGCGACACTTTCAGATAAACAAAATCTCCGATGTCGAAGGCGAGGTCTCGGCGTCTCTTGTCGGCGTAACTCTTACATCGGGATTGGGCTGTCTTGAGGTGCTCACGAATCTTGTGAACCTTCTCTTCGCTTCTTGTAGGATGTCGGGTCCAAGATCGACTCTCTCCTACTCGACCAGTTCAAAGTGCACTTTCTTCCGTACATAAATTCAAATGGGGCCATTTGCAAGGCTTGTTTGTTGTTGTATGAAAATTCTGCAAACGTCAGACAGTCTTCCCACTTAGATCCATATTCTAGCACAAATGCTCTAAGAATATCTTCGAGTATTTGATTTACTAGCTCCGTTTGTCCATCGATTCGAGGGTGATACGTGATCTTGAAATCTAGGCAGGTTCCTAAACCTTCTTGGACTTTCTTCCAGAATCTCGAGGTAAACTGAGTAACTCGATCCGATACTATGTTCTTGGGGACTCCATGCAAACTAACGATTCTAGCGATGTACAACTCTGCTAGCTTCGAACTCTGATAGGTGATTTTGACGGGCAAGAAATGGGCGACTTTGGACAATCTGTCCACTATGACCCAAATAGAGTCATTTCCCCTACTAGAAGTAGGTAGTCGATGATAAAGTCCATTCCTCTGTAATCCCATTTCTATTCCGGAATTTGCAAAGGTTGCAACAATCCAGCGGGTCTTTGATGTCCGGCCTTGACTCGCTGACATACATCACACTTGGCGATATAGCTTCCGATTTCTCTCTTCATCTTATGCCACCAAAATTGCTCTTTCAAATCTTGATACATCTTAGTTCCTCCGGGATGGATAGAATAAAGAGTATCATGAGCCTCCTTCAAGATAACTTCTTTTAACTCAGAATCTGATGGTACACAAAGGCGTCCTTTGTACCACAAAACTCCTTCATCGTCCTCGGTGAATCCGGGTACTTTGCCTGTACCGATACGACGCTTGATTCCATCGATACTGGCATTTCCTTTTTGCGCCTCTTTAATCTGACTGATCAAAGTGGGCTGAAGTTCTATGCTAGACAAAAATCCTTCACTTACTAATTCCATTCGAAAATCTTCCATCTCTTTGTGCAGACTTGGTTGCTCCTTCAAAATCATGGAGTTCAAGCGGCATGGCAATCTGCTAAGGGCATCGGCTACCACATTGGCTTTACCAGGGTGATAGTGAATGTCCATGTCGTAATCCTTGATTAGCTCAATCCATCTTCTCTGCCTCATATTCAGCTCCTTCTGAGTGAATATATACTTTAGGCTCTTGTGATCCGAATAAATCTCACAACGATTTCCCATTAGGTAATGTCTCCATGTCTTCAGGGATAGAACTACGGCTGCAAGTTCGAGGTCATGGGTTGGGTAATTTTGTTCATGTTGCTTCAATTGTCGCGATAGATAATATATAACTTTGCCTTCTTGCATTAGCACACATTCGAGACCAATCTTGGATGCGTCACAATACACATCGAAGGGCTTCGTGATATCCGGCATGATTAAGATTGGGGCTGATATCAATCTCCTCTTGAGTTCTTGAAAACTCGCTTCACACTTGTATATCCAGTCAAACTTCTTGTCCTTCTTCAGCAATTGGGTCATGGGTCGGGCGATACTAGAGAATCCTTCTACAAATTTGCGGTAATATCCCGCCAATCCGAGAAAAGCACGAACTTGGGTTTGAGTGGTTGGGGCTTGCCAATCTTCTACATCTTTCACTTTGGCAGGGTCAACGGCAATTCCTCCGGCTGATACAATGTGACCGAGAAATCCTACTTCCTGTAACCAGAATTCACATTTGCTAAACTTGGCAGCAAACCCACCAAAATTCATTTCAAAATTCAAAACTTGATTTCATGCGGCAGTTTCATCAAACAGGTTGCAGACACAAATCAAACAAAACATCAAACACTATAGTGTGCAGTGTTTTGAGCCTAACTTGTTCCCTAGTTAGCTCACACACAACTCAGTAGATCATCTAGAAAGATTAGCCCAACACTAGCACCCCTGTGAGCTTGTCATTGTCATTAATGGTGAACAGCCGAGCACCCCCATGTCACCCCATTGTGGACAGCAAGCTAGGAGCAGCAGCAAGCCTAGCCAGGATGTCTGGGAGGCAGCCCACCGTCCACCGCCACTACCTGTCCCAGCCGCGAGCATTGCCAAGCCCTGGACCACGCGCACGAGACACGCCTAGACCATGCCGAGCGTGCGCCAGAGCGCCACCCTCGACCATCACCCACAGACCGCGTGCCGCCCTCACCGCGTGCATACACGATCACCACCGACCCAGGAGACCACAAGACACCCCCGTTTGCCGCCCCGTGCCATACAGCCACCGCCCGCCGTCGAAGCCGCCACCTCTGCCGCGCAGAGCGCCGCCCGTTCCAGACAAAACCGCACCGCCCCATGCCTCACGATCATGTCGTTGAGCATCGCCAGGAGACACAGCACCGTCCCCTACCCTTGCCCATGCCTATAGCCACCTGTAACGTCGCCCCCGACGAGCTCACCGTGCGCCCCGACAGTCGCCTAGCTCGACTATAAATAGAGGCCACCCCCGCACGATTTCTTCAAACCATCTCACTCCCCTCTCCCCACTGACCGTGCCACACCATCCTCAGAGCAAGACGAGCACCACCTCGCCGGAATTTCTCTGGAGCCTGCCGCTGCTGGAGAAGAAGGGAGCCAGCGATTGGAGCCGCCCTAGGAGAAGCCACCGGTACCAGGAGGTTCGCCGTCGTCGACTTTGTCGTTCGCCCGCCTCGCCGACCCTTGCCCGTACCCCGGTGAGCCCCCAACACCCCTCACTGGCCGCGCTAGGTTTCGTTCTCGCCGGAGCTGTCTCGCGTCGACGATGACCCTCAGCCGTTGGATTAGAACTAGATCGAACGATCCACATTGCCCCATACCGCTTCGCCCAGCCCCGTGTCACTGACGAGTGGGGACACCCACTTAAGCAGCCCGCGGGAGCACTGCGCTTAGCAGGCCGGCCCGTTAGAATTTCCCGCGCAGCCCAGCAATTCAAATTAAACCTTTTTCTTTTTAAATTCAAACACACTTCTTTACCCAACTTCAAAAACCAAACCAGATCGATTCAGTACACCAAATTGAATGAAACCAATTTTGTTGGAAAGGTCTGTGAATGCTTAATCCTAGCCCGTTGGATTCAAGTCATTTGGATCTGTAGATCACCCATAGTAAAAATAACAAGGCAGAAGCTTTTCTGCATTCAAACATTTTTCAAATTTAAACCATAAAAGCTTTTGAGTTGATTCCAACTCTCAAAAATCACATTTAACCATACCTTTCAGAATATATAAAAATATATAGGTTTACTTGCAGAAATAATGTTCAAGTAATAAAAGAATGCTTCATAAGCATTTCTAGCCACTTTAATTAATTAAAATAAAAGGGTAAAACCTTATTAAATTGTGACACCACTTTAAATCACATTCCCGTGGACTACAATATGTGGTGATGACATGTGTCAAATGATCCCATGTTTAGTTTGGAGAATATTAAATATTAAGTAGTTTTTCAATGAGTAGAAATTACTTTTCTAAAAATAAGAAGTTTTAAACCAAGCTTTAACCTTGTAATGTTAGAGATGATGCTAGATCATCTATAGGACCCTTGTGTGTGATGATGGCAAGTAGTTAAGTATTGTTTGGTGATTGTGTACCTCGTATTTATTCCTAGACGCTAGTACCGACCAAGGATACTACGAGGAGGAAGGAGGATACTACGAAGAGGAAGCCGAGGAGAACTTCAACCACTGATCTGCACGAGGCAAGATTATATTGACACTGATGCAAGCTGATATTATACTAATGCAAGCTAAGACTTGCAAGATACTATACCAATGCAAGCCTAATACTACTAGCGAATGTGCAAGCTAACACTTGCAAGATACCTTCCTGATGCCACAAACCCATACTTGTGAGATGACTACTTTATGCCTTAAGCATATGTGATCATACCTACTTGCTAAAGCAATCCTAGTTTTATGGCAAGCTTCTTACTTTATTTCTTTATCAAATCTTACTTAGAGTCTACCTAAGAGTTTGGTAGATACTAGACAGTTGTGCTGAAGGTTGCTTAAAGAGCATAAAATTTGGCCTAAGCTAGAAACCTTGATATCAGCCTAAGATATAAGGTTGGACTTAGTGAAACTCCACGATTACCACCCATCATTATTACTACCCCCACCTGTAGATGCTAGTGCTAAGCATAAAACTTGATCAACTTTAGATGGGAATACTTGGTGGAAAAATGGTTATGAAAACCTTGGAATGATGGATCATTCTATTGAAATGTTTTGGACATGTGTTTCCAAACACTTGATGATTTTGGTGATGAAAATGTTGAGGCATGAGCCTTACCCCTTTTTAAAACTGATGGTTGTGCGGATGCGATACCATTCCAATTTTAGCGTATAACCACAATACCCGAATATTGGGTAGGGCTTGATCGAAACTTATATACCTTAGTATTGGTTCCCTCACGGCCAAGGTCAGTGAGGCTACCTTGTGAAGATTGTCCACTGCAGTACCCAAGATGACAGTGGTCATGGTTGGGAGGCCAAACTCATGTGAGAGGTGCTTATACTAGGGAGTGTAATTGAAAGGTTAGGATTGATTATCCGCATCTTGAGTATGGTGAATTCAGGATTTGTTCTGACGGATGTATCGAATGTTGTGGTGAAAGTGTACAATCTCTCAGTGTCAAACTATTGAATAGCAGCGTCATGATTATGGACAGTTGAGTGGCCATATTGTTCCCCGTCGGACTTTTCAAAATGACTTGTGAAATGAATTGAGACTTTGACTTGAACACAATGAGTTGTGACCTGAATTACAAGATCCCACTTAGGAGTTATAAAATTGTGACTAGCTTTGGAACTTAGTAGAGATAAACGGCTTTTTGCAAAACAACCCTAGAGCCTAGTGTCCTATTATCCAAAAACCCTTTACCTATTAGTATTAGTTTTAGTACTTAAAGAGTACTCATGGCTTTGTCCTGGCTATTCCCATGGCGGACTATGAAGAGGAGTACCTCAAAGATGGACCCGAAGTTTACGAAAACTAGGATCATCTCCCATCGTCGCATTGACCGTGACATCAAGATGGAGCTTACCTACTCTCTACCGTTATTATTACGTATTCCGCTGCTTGATGTTGTATTAAGAACTGGATCATGAGATCCCTATTTGTGTAAGAACTTATGTATCATTTGTAATGGATGAAGTACTATGGTATGCAATTATGTTATGTCTCGCAAAAATGGTAATCCTGGGATTGCGATGTATGGCATAACAGGCATCTAGGATTAAAAAATCCGGGTGTTGACAAGTTGGTATCAGAGCCATCCTGACCATAAGAGACCCTAGTTAGATTGGACGTTGAACCAAAAACTTAGTTTCAAAACCAAAGAACAAAGATATTTACGAAAACTTATTCTCATTCTTACCTCTTTAATTCTTTAATAAAACTTCATGTTCCCCAAAAACTCTTGCAAAATAGATAAAATTTTGACACACTTGATCACTCTGCTAATCTAGTCATCCTCTATTTTTATAGATGGACGTGAAGTACAGCAAGTTTTATCAACTCGGAAATGGAGGGGACCTTATCTTTGAGAGGGATCTGGATCAGCTTTTGGAACTTCTGGAGCGTCCGCATCCCGAGTTCTTCGGATCTCAGCTCAATGATCAAGGAGGAGAAGATCTGAAGTGGCTAATTGTTGCAAGTCTCCGAGGAAAGATTGAACCTCCCACTGCAGAGGGAATTCAGTTTACCTTGAGGGAAAACAACTGGCTCGATGGACTTGCCAGAGCAATGCAGGAAGCTCTTTCCCGTCTGTGTGGGCAGAGCATCAATCAGATCAAGGGTACTCGCTTTGAGTTTTGCCCAAGGCGTGATGCAAATGGACAACCACTGGAAGCCCCATACCACCCCGAGCTGAAGACTCAATTGGACCACCTTAGCTTCATGATGTATGATCGTCAGCAAGAGTTGGACAACTGCCGTGACTATTGCAACCACAAGTCTGCCATCATCAAGACGAAGGATCAGACCATCGCCATGCTAGCAAAGGATCGCAAGTCTCGCCGCCGTCAGCTCGACAAGAAGGAGCGCATTATTGCCCGTCTTCGCCATCGCATCTCATCTCTGGAAGAGACCATCCACGAGAGAGACATGCAGTTAGAGTAAAGGGAGAATGCAGGGGAGGATCTTCGTGGTGACCCTTACTCCTATCTCAGCGATGACGATGATTTTCTGGAGGATCAGGCCATGGATTTCTTCACCGATGAGGATGATGAAGCCACCGACTCCGAGCAGTAGTAGCACTGAGCACTAGTGTAGTGAGTAGTAGTCGGTCCCACTGTATCGTAGATTCCAGAATGGTTCTTAAAACCATCTGTTTTTCCTTGTTGTGGTGTGTGTTGTCTTGTGTGCTAGTGAATGAATGAAAAAGCAAGTTGCTAGAAAACTTGAGTCAAACTCCAAAACTTTTCAAAAACCCAAAACCTTAGCAATTTCCTCTTTTCTCATGATCTATATCAATCTTGGATGCCACGTGGAGGAAGTGGTTCAGCGGACCCGATGTTGCAGATCCCGCAAATGTTGACTGATCGCTGTCGAAGAGCGAACGTCAAGCCAACCTAGCCACTCTACAGATAGCCCAGCTAGCCCACAACAACCAAGGCCATGGAAATCAGGATAACCACGGATCTAAGCTCAAGAATTTCCAGAATACCCACCCGTTTTCACCAAGTCGGAAGAACCCCTAGGCCCGATGATTGGCTGCAAACCATGGAAAATAACTTAGAAGTAGCGAGTGGAAGCCAACGAGAAAGTCTTGTTCGCCACCCATTATCTAGTCGGAGATGCGGGGCATGGTGGAACAGTGTTTGTGCAATGAGGAGGCGGATGATGACACAGGAGGAATTCAAGGTCAAGTTTAGAACCCATGTGCCCCTGTGTTTGATCAAGAGAATGAGAGACGAGTTCGGAGCTAAAGCAAGGAAGGATGACTGTAGTGGAATACCGTGACAAATTTTTGTCATTAGCTAGGTATGCCCCGGACGAGATAGACACCGAAGCCAAGAAGAAAGAAAGATTCCTGAATGGTCTGCATGACGAGATGCAGACGGTATTAGTCAATATCCCCTTTGTTGATATTGAAGCCCTTGTCGACTCTGCTATCCAGATGGAAGGAAAGATCAACCAGGCCAATGAGAACCGCAAGCGTCGCATGATGCATCAACCAGGAACCCATCAGACCCCAAAGTATCGCCCCAACCCATCTCCAGGATTTGCCCCAAGAACCAACAGACCCCCTATGACCCGTCCGACCTATCCCAACCGTGGAAACCCTAGACCCGGAGGAAATCACAACAACCCCGGCAACTCTAGCAATTTCACCCGTGCCCCACCCAAATTCAACACCAACAATACTACCACCAACACCGCCCGAGGACTGGAAGCAATGTTGTGCTGTCATGACCAAGGACAAGTCACAAGTGACCTGTTATGACTGTGGAAATAAAGGCCACTATTCCAATGAGTGCCCCAACAAGAAGAATGCTATAGCCCCCAACACCAATGTCCCAGCTCAGCAGCAGCGTCGTGTCCAGCCAGGGAGAAGATTTGCCCTAGGGAATTCACTCAACCGCAATGGCCGTCTTTTTCTCATGCATCTTGAAGAAGCTCGAGCGCAGGATGTCTTTGGGTATGTTTCTATTAATTGATTTTGCAAGAGTGTTGTTTGATTCTGGTGCATCGCATTCATTTGTCACCGAAGAATTTGCTTGCACTAGTAAAATTCAACCAACCAAATTGAAGCATGTGATGATTGTACAAATTCCCGGATCAACCACCAAGGCTAGGCAAATTTGCAAAGCCGTCCCTATCCGAATCCATGGCATAGATTTTTATGCCAATCTAATAGTACTCGGAACTAAAGGTTCGGAAGTAGTACTAGGAATGGATTGGATGTCCAAACATAAAGGATTGATTGACTGTGCCAAGAAAGCCATTACCATGACCAGTACCACCGGAATATCAGTCGAGCATATATCTGAAACCTTACCTCGTCAATTCAAGTGCAACAAGAGTATAGCCCAACCTACCATTGACCAAGTTCGGATAGTCTGCGAATACCCCGATGTATTTCCAGATGTTTTGCCTGGTATGCCCCCAGATCGGGATATCGAGTTTATCATCGAACTAATCCCCGGAACAGGACCCATAGCCCAAAGGCCCTATAGTATGAACCCATCAGAACTAGAAGAACTGAAGAAGCAACTGGATTCCATGTTGGAAATCGGATTTATTCAACCGAGTGCGTCCCCATGGAGATCACCTGTCTTGTTTGTGGACAAGAAGGATGGAGGTAACCGTTTGTGTACGGATTATCGAAAGTTGAATGATGTCACCATCAAGAACAAGTACCCCTTGCCTAAGATAGAAGATTTGTTTGATCAGTTGACCGGTGCCCAGGTGTTTTCTAAGATTGATCTTAGAACTGGCTATCATTACTCAAGATTCGCAAAAGGATATTCCAAATCGCCTTTACCACGGATATGGATTGTATGAGTATCTGATCATGTCTTTTGGATTAACAACGCCCCGCTTATTTCATGAACCTCATGAATAAGATTTTTATGGACTTCTGGATAAGTTTGTCGTTGTTTTATCGATGACATTCGATTTATTCCAAATCGGAAGAAGAACATGAGCTACACCTAAGGACCATTCTTGGAACCCTTAGAGCATCGGTTGTATGCAAAGTTTAGCAAATGTGAATTACGGTTACAGAGTAGGATTCCTCGGTCACATTGTATTAGCCGGAGGAATTGCCGTTGACCCTGCCAAAGTGAAAGATGTAGAAGATTGGCAAGCCCCAACCACTCAAACCCAAGTTCGTGCTTTTCTCGGATTGGCGGGATATTACCGCAAATTCGTAGAAGGATTATCGAGTATCGCCCGACCCATGACCCAATTGCTGAAGAAGGATAAGAAGTTTGAATGGACCGACAAATGTGAAGCGAGTTTTCAAGAACTCAAGAGGAGATTGATTTCAGCCCCAATCTTGATCATGCCAGATATCACGAAGCCCTTCGATGTGTATTGTGACGCATCCAAGATTGGTCTCGGATGTGTGCTAATGCAAGAAGGCAAAGTTATATCTTATCTATCGCGACAACTGAAGCAGCATGAACAAAATTACCCAACCCATGACCTCGAACTCGCAGCCGTAGTTCTAGCCCTGAAGACATGGAGACATTACCTGATGGGAAACCGTTGTGAGATTTATTCGGATCACAAGATCCTAAAGTATATATTCACTCAGAAGGAGATGAATCTGAGGCGGATAAGATGGATTGAGCTAATCAAGGATTACGACCTGGACATTCACTATCACCCTGGTAAAGCCAATGTGGTAGCCGATGCCCTTAGCAGATTGCCGTGCCGCTTGAACTCCATGATTTTGAAGGAGCAACCAAGTTTGCACAAAGAGATGGAAGATTTTCGAATGGAATTAGTAAGTGAAGGATTTTTGGCTAGCATCGAACTTCAGCCCACTTTGATCGGTCAGTTAAAGAGGCAGAAGGAAATGCGATGTCGGCGGAATCAAGCGTCGTGTCGATGCAGCAAAGTACCCGAATTCACCGAGGACGAAGAAGGAGTTCTGTGGTACAAAGGACGCCTTTGTGTACCAGCAGATTCGGAGTTGAAAGAAGTTATCTTGAAGGAGGCTCACGATACTCTTTATTCTTTCCATCCCGGAGGAACTAAGATGTATCAAGATTTGAAAGAGCAATTTTGGTGGCATAAGATAAAGAGAGAAATCGGAAGCTATATCGCCAAGTGTGATATATGTCAGCGAGTCAAGGCAGGACATCAACGACCCGCTGTATTGTTGCAACCTTTGCAAATTCCGGAATGGAAATGGGATTCTGTAGGAATGGACTTTATCACTGGACTACCTACTTCTAGTAGGGGAAATTACTCTATTTGGTTCATAGTGGACAGATTGTCCAAAGTCGCCCATTTCTTGCCCGTCAAAACTACCTATCAGAGTTCGAAGCTAGCGGAGTTGTACATTGCTAGAATCGTTAGTTTGCATGGAGTCCCCAAGAATATAGTATCGGATCGAGGAACTCAGTTTACCTCGAGATTCTGGAAGAAAGTCCAAGAAGGTTTAGGAACCGCCTAGATTTGATCAGCGTATCACCCTCGGACCGATGGACAAACAGGCGAGTAAACCAAATACTCAAGATATGCTTAGAGCATGTGTGTTAGAATATGGATCCAAGTGGGAAGACATACGCGTTTGCAGAATTTTCATACAACAATAGTTACCAAGCCAGTTTGCAAATGGCCCCATTTGAATTTATGTACGGAAGAAAGTGCCGCACCCCTTTGAACTGGTCGGAAGTAGGAGAGAGTCAAATTTTCGGACCCGACATCCTACGAGAAGCAGAAGAGAAGGTTCACAAGATTCGTGAACACCTCAAGACAGCCCAATCCCGACAGAAGAGTTACGCTGAAAAGAGACGTCGAGACCTCGCCTTCAACATCGGAGATTTTGTTTATCTGAAAGTGTCGCCATTGAAGGGAATGCAACGTTTCCAACTCAAAGGAAAGTTAGCCCCCAGATATATCGGACCTTTCAAAATTTTGAACCGTCGAGGAGAAGTATCGTATCAACTAGAACTACCTGAAGAGATGTCAGCGGTGCACAATGTGTTCCATATCTCGTTACTTCGCAAATGTCTCGAAGTCCCCGAGAAGACCGAAGTGTTCAAGAATATCGATCACCGGACCATCGATATCAACGATGATCTGACCTATCCCGAAGTACCCATCTGTATATTGGAAGAAGCCTTTCGAACTACCAGAACCCGAAGCATCAAGTTTCTCAAGATTCAGTGGAGCAATCACACAGAAGAGGAAGCTACCTAGGAACGCGAAGATCACATCAGAACGGAGTTTCCAGATCTCTTCAAATCCTAGGTAATCTTTTCGTCCTTTTTCAAATCTCGGGACGAGATTTTGTTTAAGGGGGTAAGGTTTGTAACATCCCAAAAATATCAAACATAGATCATCAAAACACTAATCATCAAGATTAGGGTAAACAAAAACTTTTCTAAATGAATTCATGAATGCATGGATATGTGTATGCATGGATTTTGAATTTCTTTAAAAACCACCTTGTTTGTGTGATCCATTGCTTGTAAAATCTTTCTTAGGTGAAAAGAACACCATCTAAACATTTCCCACACTTTTCCTAAATACAAGTAAATCAAAACAAATATATTAAGTGAATGGTCATTTTGACCAATTTAACTCCCATGCCTACTTTGGCTGTCTCAAACTTTCAAAACCTAACAGAAACTTTTCTGGATCTTTGCACCCCTTGAATGTACTCATAACAAAGTATCAAGGCCCACTTTGTGATCATCCAGAAACTTTCAGATGCATAGTTTAAATGACAATTCAAAACTGAATCTTCTTCATATGGGAAGATCCCAATTTTTCAAAACCCACTCAAACAAGCTCAACTTTCAAAACCCCATCATCTGCAGACTCACCAGAACCAATCTAGCAAACCCACCAAAAATCATTTCAAAATTCAAAACTTGATTTCATGCGGCCATTTCATCAAACAGGTTGCAGACGCAAATCAAACAAAACATCAAACACTATAGTGTGCAGTGTTTTGAGCTTAACTTGTTCCCTAGTTAGCTCACACACAACCTAGTAGATCATTGAAGGGAATATGCCCTGAGAGGCAATAATAAATTGTTTATTATGTGTATTCCAAGTATATGATAGATGTTTATTTTGCATGCTATAATTGTATTAATACGGAAACGTTAATACATGTGTGTTTAATAAACAAACAGAAAGTTCCTAGTTAAGCCTCTCTCATAAACTAGCTCGTTGATTAACAAGATGATCAAGGTTTCCTGATCATGGACATTGGATGTTGTTAATAACGGGATCACAACATTAGTGTAATGATGTGATGAACATTCATCCGAAGTATAGCATTACGATCAAAGTCATTGAGTTTATATTGCTATAACAACTTACAAAGTGATCCTAATCCTTAGACCATGAGATCATGTCAATCACTAACACGGAAGAGTTTCTTGATAACATCAAACGTCACACCGTAACAGGTGATTATAAAGATGGGTTCAGAACTAATAAAGTGTTATGTTGAGGCTCATGGATCGAGAGTGGAATTTGTTCATCCCGATGACGGATAGATATACTGGGCCCTCTCGGTGATATCACATTGATTAGCTTGCAAGCAAGTGATTTGATCACTAGAATGTTATATCACGAACGAGAAAAGAGTGCATGTCGAAGCGAGATCAAACTAGGTATGGAGATACCGATGATCGAATCTCGGACATGTAATATATCGTGAGACAAAGGGATTAAGATACTAGCGTAAAAGGTTCCGACGATCACAAGAAAGTCATCGTTGAATGTGGAGTCAGTATGGGTCTCCAGATCCCGCTTCTGATTATTGATCTGAGAGGGGTCTCGATCATGTCCGCATTATTCACGAACCGTAGGGTGACACACTTAAGAGACACCGACATCCAATTGGAGCAAAAGTTTCATGCCGAAAGAATAAACAAGCGTAGGAATTTATTTCACTAGATACAAACAAAGCCGGGTGAAATTGCATAAAGTGGTTATGCATGTGAAATAGAATTCTAGCAAGGGGTTATTTGTGAATGTTTGTCATTAAAGTAATTGACAAAATTCTGAATAAAATAAAAGAGTTTTATTTAATGAGAGATTGCATTAAATTTGGTGGAAATTTAATGGGATTTTTGAGTGGACTTTTGAGTGAGGGAATATGGAGGAGTTTTGTGAGTGGAGTGTCCACCCACATGAAGAGGGAGGGCAAGGGCAGCCCCAAGCCACCCCTTGCGGTTCCCCCCCTCCTCCTATAAAAGGAGCCCCTCCTCTCACTTCTCACTCACACCTCCTCGTGAAGGATCTCTCTCCCCCTCTAGAATTTATCCCCCATGGTCTCGGACTAGCGAGATACATGTTCCCGGTGGCTATTCGGCAAGAAAGAGTTGTGCTTCCACTGCATCGCTGGCGAGGAGGCGGAGGTTGCTCGGTGCCTCGAACGTGTGCGAAAGCACGGATGCGTCACCGATTGATTTGGGCGCTAGGACTTCCTCGATCTTGAGATCGGCAAGAGATCGTCTACATCAACCACGAGTTTGGACTCGTTAAACTTTGTCGGTCTTCAAGGGTATGTTCTCTACGGATATACATCCGCCCGTTGTTTGTATCTAGTATAAATAGATCTTGGTATATAGTTCACATCGTAGGAAAATTTTTGTTTTCTATGCTGCGAACCCTTCAATCATATAGAAAGATTAGCCCAACACTGGCACCCCTGTGAGCTTGCCATTGTCATTAATGGTGAACAGCCGAGCACCCCCATGTCACCCCATTGTGGACAGCAAGCTAGGAGAAGCAAGAAGCAGCCAAGATGTCTAGGAGGCAGCCCGTCCACTTTGCCATCGGGCCGCGGCGTTGCCAAGCCTCGACCACGCCACGAGACACGCCAGACCATGCCGGCGTGGCGCGAGAGAGCCACCCTCGACCATCACCCATGCATCGCCGCCCTCACCGCGTGCATACACGATCACCACCAACCCAGGAGACCGCCAGACACCCGTTGCTTGCCATGCCTGCGCCCGCCGAAATCGCCGCCCTACGCAGAGCGCCGCCCGTTCCAGACCAAACCGCACCGCCCCATGCCTCGCGATCATGTCGTTGAGCATCGCCAGGAGACATAGCACCGTACCCTACCCTTGCCCATGCCTATAGCCGCCTATAACGTCGCCCCCGACGACCTCACCGTGCGCCCCGACGGTCGCCTAGCTCGACTATAAATAGAGGCCACCCCCGCACGATTTCTTCACACCATCTCACTCCCCTATCCCCACTGATCGTGCCACACCATCCTCAGAGCAAGCCGAGCACCACCTCGCCGGAATTTCACTGGAGCCTGCCGCTGCCGGAGAAGAAGGGAGCCGATTGAGCCGCCCTCAGAGAAGCCACCGGTGCAGGAGGTTCGCCGTCGTCGACTTAAATCGTTCGCCTCGCCCTTGCCCGTACCCGGTGAGCCCCGTACTTCACTGGCCGCTAGGTTTCGTTCTCGCCGGAGCTGTCTCGCGTCGACGATGACCCTCAGCCGTTGGATTAGAACTAGATCGAACGATCCACGTTGCCCCATACTGCTTCGCCCAGCCCCGTGTCACTGATGAGTGGGGACACCCACTTAAGCAGCCCGCGGGAGCACTGCGCTTAGCAGGCCGGCCCGTTAGAATTTCCCGCGCAGCCCAGCAATTCAAATTAAACCTTTTTCTTTTTAAATTCAAACACACTTCTGTACCCAACTTCAAAAATCAACCCAGATCGATTCATTACACCAAATTGAATGAAACCAATTTTGTTGGATAGGTCTTTGAATGCTTAATCCAGTCCCGTTGGATTCAAGTCATTTGGATCTGTAGATCACCCATAGTAAAAATAACAAGGCAGAAGCTTTTATGAATTCAAACATTTTTCAAATTTAAACCATAAAAGCTTTTGAGTTGATTCCAACTCTCAAAAATCACATTTAACCATACCTTTCAGAATATATAAAAATATATAGGTTTACTTGTAGAAATAATGTTCAAGTAATAAAAGAATGCTTCATAAGCATTTATGGCCACTTTAATTAATTAAAATAAAAGGGTAAAACCTTATTAAATTGTGACACCACTTTAAATCACATTCCCATGGACTACAATATGTGGTGATGACATGTGTCAAAATGATCCCATGTTTAGTTTGGAGAATATTAAATCTTAAGTAGTTTTTCAATGAGTAGAAATTACTTTTCTAAAAATAAGAAGTTTTAAACCAAGCTTTAACCTTGTAATGTTAGAGATGATGCTAGATCATCTATAGGACCCTTGTGTGTGATGATTGCAAGTAGTTAAGTATTGTTTGGTGATTGTGTACCTCGTATTTATTCCTAGACGCTAGTACCGACCAAGGATACTACGAGGAGGAAGGAGGATACTACAAAGAGGAAGCCGAGGAGAACTTCAACCACTTCTCTGCACAAGGCAAGCTTATATTGACACTGATGCAAGCTGATATTATACCAATGCAAGCTAAGACTTGCAAGATACTATACCAATGCAATCCTAATACTACTAGCGAATGTGCAAGCTAACACTTGCAAGATACCTTCCTGATGCCACAAACCCATACTTGTGAGATGACTACTTTATGCCTTAAGCATATGTGATCATACCTACTTGCTAAACCAATCCTAGTTTTATGGCAAGCTTCTTACTTTATTTCTTTATCAAAGCTTACTTAGAGTCTACCTAAGAGTTTGGTAGATACTAGACAGTTGTGCTGAAGGTTGCTTAAAGAGCATAAAATTTGGCCTAAGCTAGAAACCTTGATATCAGCCTAAGATATAAGGTTGGACTTAGTGAAACTCCACCAGTTACCACCCCTCATTATTACTACCCCCACCTGTAGATGCTAGTGCTAAGCATAAAACTTGATCAACTTTAGATGGGAATACTTGGTGGAAAAATGGTTTATGAAAACCTTGGAATGATGGATCATTCTATTGAAATGTTTTGGGCATGTGTTTCCAAACACTTGATGATTTTGGTGATGAAAATGTTGAGGCATGAGCCTTAGCCCTTTATAAAACTGATGGTTGTCTGGATGCGATACCATTCCAATTTTAGCGCATAACCACAATACCGAATATTGGGTAGGGCTTGATCGAAACTTATATACCTTAGTATTGGTTCTCTCACGGCCAAGGTCTCGATGAGGCTACCTTGTGAAGATTGTCCACTGTGCACTCCAAGATGACAGTGGTCATGGTTGGGAGGCCAAACTCAGGAGAGGTGCTTATACTAGGGTGTAATTGAAAGGTTAGGATTGATTATCCGCATGACGAGTATGGTGAATTCAGGATTTGTTCACGGATGTATCGAATGTTGTGGTGAAAGTGTACAATCTCTGCAGAGTGTCAAACTATTCGAATAGTCGCGTCATGATTATATGGACATTGTGGCCATCTTCCCCGTTAGACTTTTCAAAATGACTTGTGAAATGAATTGAGACTTTGACTTGAACACAACAGAGTTATGACCTGAATTACAAGATCCCACTTAGGAGTTATAAAATTGTGACTAGCTTTGGAACTTAGTAGAGATAAACCTGGCTTTTTGCAAAACAACCCTAGAGCCTAGTGTCCTTTTATCCAAAAACCCCTTTACCTGTTAGTAGTTTGCGAGTACTTAAAGAGTACTCATGGCTTTGTCCTGGCTATTCCATGGCGACTATGAAGAGGAGTACCAAGATGGACCCTGAAGTTCGAAAACTAGGATCATCTCCCATCGTCGGCATTGCTGTGACAGAAGATGGAGCTTACGCCCTCACCAATTATTATTGATTCTGCTTGATGTTGTATTAAGAACTGGATCATGAGATCCCTATTTGTGTAAGAACTTATGTATCGTTTGTAATGGATGAAGTACTATGGTATCCAATTTTGTTATGTCTCGCAAAAATGGTAATCCTGGGATTGCGATGTATGTCATAATAGGCATCTAGGATTGAAAAATCCGGGTGTTGACACTCTCCTTTGGATTTCTTGTTCCCCACAAAAAGTAATTGACTTTGATATTTGTCCCGTCCAATTCCGAGAATATTTTTTACTAACTTTTCTGAAACCAAAAACAGCAGAAAACAGGCATCTAACACTGTTGCAACTTGTTAATAGGTTAGTACCAAAAAACATGTAAAAAGCACCTCAAAGTGTGGACAAGTAAAGCAAACTAGAGACTAAACAAGCATGGATCATCAAAAATTATAGATACGTTTCCAACGTATCAACATCCCCAAGCTTAACTCGTGCTCGTCCTCAAGTAGGTAAGTGATAAATAGAATAATTTTTGAGGTGACATGCACCGTCACAATAAAGATCCAACCATTTGCAAACATTGAAAGCTGGGATCAAAGAACTCTAAACATGTGCATGGAAGATGTAGTTCTAACAATAGGACATAGTAATTATGCATGCAACATGGCAAGCTACAAACAAAGATCATGAATAATATGCATTGAAAAACATTTGTTTGTTTCACATGCATAAAACATAGCATAGTGGCAATCATATTGTCCCTCATAGAGTAGCAATATAATGCATAGGACACCTGCAAAGTTCACAAGGATGACTAGAAACAAATAGCACAAGAACAAGCAATAACACAATATGCATCAATTAATAAGCTTTGGAACACTGCACACAGAATGAAAACTATGCTCTTTTAATGGTGCCTAAAGGTAGAAGGTGGAGACTCAATAATGGTGGAAGAAAAGGCCTTTTTGTAAAGGAAGCAGGGATTAAAATTTCCAAAAAGAGCTTCCAAAATTTATGGTACTAGTTAGCTTTCAGCCGTCATTGCCCCTATCATAAGCATCTTGAAGTGGTTAAGGTTAAAGTGGCAAAGCTAGAGTATATGCTTGACGAAGTATAAGTTGGCAATCTCATGCCCCTTGAATACGAGGGTCACACCTCATGCATACTCAACTTTGGGTCCATGTAAGTTCTTGTCACTGTAAGTATTTGCATATCATTGAGAACCACCAACGGGGTACCCCTTGCACATGGTACATGAGCTTTCCCATAACCAAAATGACAAGGCAAGCAGACAATGAGCATCTCATCAATTCTTCTTATGTACCATGGGAATATGGTGCTTTTTTCTCTCTTTCCTCTTTTCTCAATGTGTATCTTTTTTTAATAAGAAGAATGCTTCATAGATGTCACTATGGTGATGCTGCAAGTTTCCACCATCATTAGGCATGGCTTAGGCTAGCGGCCTAGGCATTTCTCTAACACAGGATACAAACTCCATGGACTTACAAGTTCCCTCTTTATTTCACACCGGTGGCATCCATAGACAAAAGAACATGATATCAACTGAGTACAACAAGGTACAAGTGCAATGTTTAAAACGTTACCCGTGACAGCACGGTTCTGCTAATTCCAACTTATAAGTGCAAGCATATACTACAAAGTTGTCACAATGATTCAAGTTTATTAGGGGCAATGAATAAAGTGTGCCATCAAGTTCGTGAGGGCTTTAATCACTAAGTTTTCACATAACAAAATAGTTTTTAATTGGAAGATAGATGAAAATAAGAGTATACGTTGGAATGGTGTAACACACCATGCATAGGAGTTTATAGTGGACACTTTGGAATAACTTGGTTTCTTGGGGTTGGAGGCATGAGTAAAACTTACTCATACAAGTGGAGGCTAGCAAAAGACTCGGAGTAACCAACTAAGAGAGCAATAATGGCCATAATCATGTAGTGCAACAAAGCATAATAATCAAAGCAAAGAGTGGTACTACAAGTCAAGGACTAAATGATCATAGAGGCTAATGGTGACTTGTCATAGTCATAACATGGTGTGGGCATGTGCCAAGTCAACCCAAGCAAAATATTAAAGGAGAATACCACAATACTATGCTTTTGCATGCTAAAACAACACATAATTTCCTCAAGGCACACTAACCAATCCCAATTGTTTGGAACAAGACATGATACAACAATAATCACTATGCATAAAGTCAAAACAACACCTAGCATGTCATGCTAAAGTCTAAGTCACAGTCAATGCAAGCTCCTCTTGCACTTCAAGCAAGAACTTACTACTCCTTTCCAAACACCAAGCAACCTTATTTGCAAAACAACACAGCGAGAACGGGGGTCCAAACTACTAAAACAAACTAAACAAACTAATCAAAGCAAACGAAAACAATGACGCTCCAAGAACAACACAACTGTGCATGAAACAATAAAAACGAAGTGTCTAGATAGACGTGAGCTTTTTATTGATGAAGAAGGGGATGCCTTGGGCATCCCCAAGATTTGACACTTGTACCTCTTGGATATTTCTTGGGGTGACACCATGGTGGCATCCCCAAGCTTGAGATTTTGTCCATTCTTCATCTCATTGCATCATTCTCTCTCTACACCTGAAATTTTTCCTATACAAAACTTCACACAATCTTCATTAGCAACATTAGCTTATTCAAAAGATATTAGACCACTGGAAAAACTTTGGAACAGCAAGGCTTTTCAATAAAAACACAAGCTACTGTAGTAACTCCTTCAAAGAAACTCAATTTACCCGAAGAGAGCTCAAAAAGGAATCAATAAGAAGCAAATGCAAATAATGGCAGAAATCTGTCAAAACAGACCGGCAGGTAGAAACAAATTTTTTCAAACATCTTATATTGCCCAAATCAAAAAGTGTTAAACTAACTAAAGTTAGATAATATACTGGGGGATTTATTCATCAATTTTGAGCTCAATCCTATTTACAGAGCCTCCTCACGAGTTTTTTTGGTGGAGGACAAAATCTGTTTCGGGACAGCAACTCCCCAAATCTTACTTCCCTCTCATTAGAGGTCATTCTTGGCACAAAAAGCAAACAAAAAGGATAATGAGAGGTTATTATAGAAGTAATAACTTCCAAGACTCAAGGAAACTCTTGGGTTATCTTCGAACAAGTACTTTTCTTTAACGCCTTTAAGTTAGGCACAAGAAGCAAGAAGAATCAAGTATTTTCAAATGAGGAAGCATTAACATCAAACCTTGCTTTCAAAGGAGGAGCAAAAAGCAACTTCTCTCTTCTCATTGAGAAGTGTTCAATACCTTTCTTAAATGGAAAATGATATTTGATGGTGCCTTCTTTCATATCAATGATGGCACCAACTGTTCTAAGAAAAGGCATTCCCAAAGTAATAGGACAAGAAGCATTGTATTCAACATCCAAAACATAGAAATCAACAGGGACATAAGCATTGTTAACCATAATGAGAACATCATTAATACTCCCCACGCCAATTTGTGCATGATGGTGACATCAAGATGTGAAAAATTCATACAGACCTGAATGTGGCAGATCCGTTGACAAAGTTACTCATGTTTGCAAAGCATGAACAACGCCTGGATGCCATAGGTGTTAGAATGCTAAATGTAAGCTAGATTATCAACTCTAGTGCAAGTGGGAGACTGGTGGAAATATGCCCTAGAGGAAATAATAAATGTGTTATTACTCATATTTTTGTTTCATAATTAAGTTTATCATTCTGTGTTATAATTGTATTAGTTGCAAATAAAGTGTATTTGGAGAAAAACCCTAATACATGTGTGGGATGATAAACACCATATAAAGATATCCCTGGTCATGCCTCTATGACTAGTATGTATGTCAACGATAGTTTCGGTTTTCTAACACTATGGACAAAGTGACAATGTGATTGTGGTGTTGCCAGTGACATATGTGATCAGAGTTGTTAGAGAACAACAACGATGGATAGACCCAAACATAAGATACTGTGAAATACATCGTGAATATAGTTATCGGTTTAATATCATAAAACATTGTATTTCCTTTACTAGAAATCGTTTGACCATGAGACACATGTGAACTTGGGAAAAATATGGACATGGCAAGATTCTCCAAACGTTGCTCTTAACGAAGTGATTAAGTTGATGTTTTTTTGTACCAGATGGTTTGCCAATCATTCACATGGTGTGCTTGTGGGAATTAATACTCCTGACGATCGAGAGATACACTCTGGACCGCTCATGAAATATGATGTTCGTCATCGTCTGGCCATACACATGAAGAAGTTGTTGGACACATGAACATCGATAGTACATGATGAGTAAAGAGTACATGCGAGGAAACGAGAATAACCTAGTGTTTCATCTTGGGAAATGTAAAGTGTTGACAAATCAATACGATATGTATCAGACTCAATACTATGGTTCACACGATAAAGAACTTCATGTTATTTGTGAGGGTTGCTACTTGTATCAATACACTGATAGTAATCATTTTCATCGGAATGAGTTCTGGACATGTCCGCAAATATTCGAACCTACCGGGTCACACACTAAAGACGTTTACGACATTTTATAATGTGAGTGCGAATGAGATAGTTGGATGAAGTAATTCCTAAACAGTGTTTCAGAGCGTCTCAGAATATTCCGAAGGATTCCGGGATGTCACCGAGAGTGGATGGAATAGTTTCGAACATTAAAGAGGACTCTGAGAATATGTTAGGAAGGTTTCAAATTAATTCGAAGGTGTCTGAAAGTTAATTCGGTATAAATATTTATATTAATAATAAATAATAAATTATTATTTATTAATATCCGAGTGGGTCCCATGGGACGGGGGGACGCATGGGCCCACTGGGCGACACTCGTGCGGAGATGGGGAGACCCTGGCCAAATCGGCCAGAGCCCTCCCCTAGGCCGACGACTGGAGGAGGCGGGGTGGGGGCTAGGCCGTGTGGGGGAGGGGGGAGGAGTCCTCTTAGGTCTCAAACTTGCCTCCCAAGTTGGTTTTTGGGAGAACTCCGTATTTGATGCGGACTCCGTATTGGATACGAACTTTCTCTCTCTCATATTGGTGGAAGAAAGGAAAAAGGAGGAGTCCTTGTAGGATACAAATTCTAGTCCTACTATACTCAATGGAGGAGGGAATCCACCTATATATTGAGGTGAGAGGGCAGTGCAAGACACACTAATCCATGCCCTAGACCAAGCCACCGCCGCCGAGCTATCGCCGCTACCGTCGCTTTGGCCCGGTCCCCTTCCTCTTCCTTGTGTCGTTTACTTTATCGCATGGAGGATATCTTCACCAACGCCCGTAGTAGCTATTCCTTCTACCTTGTCTAGATCTAATCTTGTCGAACGATGGAGTACTGCCGGATCTTCATCGACATGTTCCCGCTTCGTCCGCGAGTTCTTGATCTCGCCTCGACGCAGTGCCATCCTTGTTGCATGTGTGAATGCCGATGGAGGTGCGACATTTGGAGCATTAGTTCTTCGGAGACATCTATGGGATAATACATCTCCTCACGACTCGCTAAGGCTTGTTGCGGGGATTAATGAATGATCAACCTCGTCGTCGACAAACTTCCACTAGTTCGATCAACGAGGGTATATTCCATTACCTTACCCTTGCATTGGATCTTGGTTATGCGCTAGAAATTTTTGTTTTCCATAGCACATTTCCCGCAATGGTATCAGAGCGATCTATGCATAGGCACAGGTACGGATAGAGGAATCATGGAATTCCGGCATTGTTAATCTCATTATTACTATCCAATTGTTGCAATTTGGATCTTGGTGGCATTGTGTGATTAGTTGTCCGAGCTGACTTTACGATATTCAGATCGAGACTAGTTTGTGAAGTGTACTTTGGATACACAAAGCAACTTTGTCGGGTGCCTGTTTTTCTGCAATAGTCGAGAGAAATTTAGCACATTGGGCTTTTGTGAATTTGGTGAAGTTCACACGGGGGGTCACGCGTATTAACAAAGTCTAGTGAAGCTATTGTACTACACCCCGAACAAGTCAAAAAGTAAGTCGATCGATGATGATGCTTACTTACCATGTAGGTAATGAACGGATCTCTATGTAACCATAGAGCCTCGTAAGTTAGCAAAGCGTGTTATAGGCGTCTAGCTTTTTTTGCAGGGAAGTGATGTGGTATAGCAATGTGATGTTTGCAATGTGATGTATAAGATGTATTATGTTGTACCCTCGTAGGGCATGAGTGGCAGGAGCCGCGATGATTTCCATATTATTATTCTAATATCCATAGATGTTTTTACTTTATTAGCTAGAGTAGAAATACTTGTAAAAGCAAGGATTCGTGATGACAATCAAGCAACGATGGACCTCGGTGCTATGCCCAAGGCGTGTGGAGGAGTACATGATGCCAGAAGATGTTGATGATGGAGATCGTTGACGTTGACACAAAGTTCTATACCATATCACTATATGAATTGCATGTAATGTTAATCCTTTTATGCATTTTATTTGTTGCGTGGTAGTCGTAATAGATAGGGTGATCACTCACTTAAAATTATCAAGTAATAGTGTGTTCCCCTTAAGTTAGGCACCACATAACATGGGTATAACATGGGCTTCGAACTGGTGTGGGTCATATAACATGGGTGCACCTAGCGACGTTCATAATATGAGTGCGAAACTATCGCACTGCTGGTAAACTAAGGTTCACTTGACATACTATCTAGAAATTTTAGGGTATGGAACCTAAGAATTGAAAGATTAACAAGAGTCATATGGAGATATGATTGGTATGAGTATCTACTGGTCTTATTCCCCTGTGCGCGATATAACATTGGTGCTGGGAAAATAAGTTCGTGGATCTTGAATCACTAAGTTCAATCATGAGAGATGATTTTAGTGGGAGTTACACTCAGAATTAAAGTTGTCAATGTTATGTAGTTCATTAATTATGAAACAATGTCTAAATAAATTTGCAATTGTTTGTAGATCAATGGCACACAATAAGAACTTCCCTTTAGCTAGTATATTAGAGAAAGAAAAACTGCATGAATCTGGTACAAAATTTTGTGGATTGGTTTCACAACATAAGAATAGTACTGAAAGGTGCTAAGAAAAGCTATGTATTAGAAGCAACTCTTGGTGATGCTCCTTGTGATAACGCAACTCACACTGCAGAAGATGTCTTTCAACAACGTAGTGATGACTACATCGTTGTCCAAATGCTATACTTGCATCGATGGAACCAGATCTTCAAAGGAGGTTTGAAGAATAGGGTCCATATGAAACGATCATGAAATTAAAGGGCATGTTTGAGAAGCAAGCCCGAGCAGAAAGATATGAGATCTCTCAATCTCTTCTGGATTGCAAGATGGCGTAAAAAGGCTCGGTAAGTGCCCATGTAATCAAGTTGCACGGGTACGTTCAAAGGTTGAAAGCACCAGGTTTTGTACATATCATGCAATTCCTAGTGTTTTTATAGCATATTTTATAGTTATTCTATGTCATGTATAATTTTATGAGATTTTCACTCCCTAGCTAATGTATAATATATTCCATGGCAACTTTAGTGGTTATTACATGTCAGGTTTAGAAAACATGCCAGGTTTTGTGTCGTTTTTAACATATTCTACAACTTTTCTACTCCTTTTTATTTCATTTTTCAATACATGGCAGTTTTAGTTTTGTCGGTTTAGTTGTGGATCAATTTTTTTTGTTAGATTCATGCATAGGTTACATGGAATTTTCTGTATACGGTATATAGCAGTTTACTTGTAGATTAAGATTTTGAAAGAATCATGCATATGTTACATGACAATTTTAGTATGCAGTGCTTGACATCTTAGTTGTAGTTTAAGATTTCTATTGAAAGATTGATGCATATGTTACATGGAAATTTCAGTGTGAGGCACATGGCGATTCATTCACGGATCAATATTTTTTGACAGACTGCATATATTAAAATTTTCAAGGTTTCCATAACCGTCATGGCATTTTTAGGTTGCACTACATGGTTTTTCTTGGGCTGCATGCCAAAACTAACTAGACTTTTTGTATATCATGACACTTTCTATGATCAAAGAGGATTTTCTAGATTAGAGAAAAAGGGAATTTTGATTGTTAGATATGTCACATGGGTGATGTTCTTCTACTTTTGCACCCTTTTCGTTGATTGAATTGCTGTGGCCGGACCCCAATGAATAAGCTAATGAATATTAATGTGATTTTTGGGGAAAATATTGAGTTCTTTTGTTATATTTTTCCTATGGTGTTCGCTGGTGATTTCCTCCCTTCCCTCCTAGCAACTCTAGAGGAGGAGGGGGGAGGAGGGGGGTTCATGGGATCTTCTGGCATTTTCTTTGGATTTCTGCTGGCAACCCTAGATCATGTTTTTGGAAGGAGGCATTGTCCCTTGTCTTGTGGAAGAATAAGATAGCCATGGGGAAGTGTTTTTGTGGTGGTGGCGGTGGGAGTAGGAGGGGAGGGAGGAGGAGATGGTCACGAGGAAAACTGGAAGTTTGAGTTCCGTGGGAGGGAGGAAAACTGGAGTCCGAGATGTCGTTGTCCATTGCGCGCTTGCGCTTCAGCGCGAATGATGCGGGTCGTTTCGCCGCACATGGAAAGTTTAGAGTGAGAGTCGTTGTAGAAAGTTGGAGTGAACATTGAGCCGACGTGGAAGATGAGTAACAACTCGCGTTTGCGTGCCTTCATACACCTTGTGCTCAATTAGGCCACGTAGGTGTCGCTCAATGGGAATAACATGCAAACATTTGTACGCTATTAGAGTTTATTATTAATACCATGAGTATGGTGTGTTATAGATTGTTCATATCTATTTAATATAACTTATCAAACAATCGATTTAGAGATAGTCATTTCTCAATCGATTTTGGTACTTCCTCTCATCATTTCATACTTTCACTAATTTCAGTATTTATATCGATCTGCTCATAATGTTGAATTATAAATATTAATTACTTATTCGTTTGTTGGTGGCCCAACAAATAGAAAAACCTCTCTTTCATCTAAAAGAAGAAGGCAAAGTAACCCATAGCATACAACTAAATCTTTCTTCTATGTATTTATTCTCCTAAAGCTATACCAAGTGAAAGTGACCTCATCATTTTTATATTCGTTAGTACTCTATCCGTCAAAAAATAAGTGACTTGATTTTTCTAGATATGTATGTATCTATACATATTTTAGTGTGTAGGTACATATAAACTACATAAATCCAAATTACTTATTTCCGTAAAAGGAGAGTAATAAACTCACTAGTTCCTTGTCCTTGGCTATTAGTAGCGGTCACGAGCATCTCTAGCAGATACTCGTATACTCGTAACCGTTGTAAACAGCAAATCGGTTTTGTGATACAATTTAGGCCTCGTTAGAATAGATCCCGTAAAAATCAAGTCTCGTGCTTGGAGGCCTCGTCAGGTGAGTTTTTATTTCCTTTTTTTCTCTACTTCTTTTCCTATCCCAAGGGCTGTAGTGCTCTTGTTATTTTGAAAAATTCAAAATCATATTTGTGAGTTTTAAAAAAAATAAAAGAAATTCGGACATACCCCATGATTTATCCTACAACCATGCAAAATATTAATTTTAAATACTTTGTATTTCGAGCTGTATAAAAATGACAAAAGTATAGATCTGTGCAAGTATGTTTTCAAATCCCCAAATTCTACCAGATTTGTTATTTTCGTGTAGGCCAAAATACAAACGCTTATGGGATAAAACATTGATTATGTCCAAAATTATTTTCAGATATTTTTAAAACCAGTAAAATATGGTTTTTAATTTTTTTTAAATGAAAAGAATACTGGTGCTTGGGAGCCAAAGACACTTTCAGCTCCACTGGTCATTTTCTTCCTCTAGCTTCCCTGATCCATGGATGTCCTGCCTCCTTTCCTAGCCCCAGCAACCGCCAACCCTGGCGCCACCTTCCCTTGGCTGCCACCCTCGCTTGCATGCCGCCCTTCCTTGCCTTGGTCGTCTCTCTTCCTTGCCGTGGCTCCTCCTCTCCCCAAGCCTGAGTCTAGGGTTGCGGGCAGGATCCCGCAAAAGTCCTGCTTCTAGTTTATTTAAAGATTTCTAAGCGGGACTTTCACGGGTACTAGAAATCTCTAAATAAACTAGAAGTAGGAGTTTCACGGAATCCTACTCGCAACCCTACCCGAGTCGCTTCCTAGCCTAGCCATGGTCGCATGCTCCTGTGCGCCCAAGCTCTGGCGGCTGCCGTTCCTATGCCCCTCCTCCGCACCCTGTTCCATCCTTGCTCTGTTCCTAGCCCAGCCCCGCCCCACCCATATTCATCCCTCGGCTGACCGGCACATTCCAGCTTCGCTGCTCGCTCTCGAGCTCCCGCTAAACGCCATGGTGTGTTGCATCTGCCTAAATCAGCTCCGAATCGCCAAGGATTGAAGATTGACGCCGGAATCGAGGATTCCCGTAGTGGAATCAACCTTGGGAGGCGACGATGGTGCAACCAGAAGCAGTTCCTCCCAAAGTTTCCCTCCCGCCAAGGGCTAGATTGTGTTTGGTTTACCGTCAAAGTTGCCCTAGAAACTACATATACGGGGGTCGAGCGGCTGGTTTTGCGGTTTACCCCCAAAAAGATTGCAGCTAGGTCGATTTTTACAATATCTGTTCTAGCCATTTTAATGTTCCAAAACTACAAAAAAAAATCGGTTATTTTGCAACCCTGGATCATCCTCTCCCTCTAGCACTTTCACGCTTGGCAAAGAGGCGGTGGGCAGGTCTAGCTTGGTGAGCGCATGGCAGAGTATAATTCACCAATAGTCACCGAACTTGTCAAATTTTTCAATACGATCACTGGACTCAGAAATACCTTACTTACGGTCATGAAAGATGTGTTGCCGGGTCACTGTACGGTCACCGCATACGATCCAAGTATGTATTGGGTGATGTGGCAACGTGGGACCCGTCTGGTAGTGGCAGAAGCACTGTACTTTTTACATAAAACCACCTTAAACTCTCTTATTTCTGGATTATTTGACCCTGCATCCTTGAGGCCAGCTGCACCGTCGACGCGCCCAGCACTGCATGCGTGCACCTGATTGAGGGTGTCACAACAGCCTACGTGGTGCCGAAGGTGCGGTCGAATATTTTGTCGAGCTTGGTGAGGTTCAGCAGGAGCAGGTCAACGTTATACTTGAGCGGGTAGTTGGCACCGCCGAAAACCCAGGATCCAGCCAATAGCCATCATGCCGGCCGCGGCGCGCTGCCGAAGACGAAGGGAACTGTCGAGCACCTCGTTGGACATGGAGCCCGGCCAGCCGATGCAGACGTCGGCGAATGTGCCGTTGGTACCGTACGTCGCCGACGATTCGCTGAGGGTACGTACATGGCGCCCACGACGTCCGGGACGCTGGAGCCAGCCTCGAAGAAGCATGACACCGACGGACAATTGGTACCACACCACGCCGTGCGTCATGGCTCGACAAGGCGTTGAACCTCCAAAGCAGCTGCTGACCTGCATGCTGTTTATAATTGGCCCGATCTTGTGACGCACCTCACATGTATTTTTCGACGAGCGCGGCGCCGGCGCGTACTGCTAGTCAGTGCACTGGTTTTGACTGAAGCAAAACAACCATGTACAAGCTGACTCGCCGGAGGAACACGCACGTACACTCTACAAGCAAGCAGGTTGATCGGTTCTTGCTAGCTAGCTAGCTTCATGTACGATGCGAGATATATATACGGACATAATACGCTGGCGGCGGCAGCACGTACGCCAGTGGGAACGTCGTGTGTGCCCAGAGCTCGCCCACCTCGCAGCCGGCATGGACTTCTTCTGCACGAACCCGCACAAATGCTGCTTTCCAACATAGACTGATGCGCTCTGCTCGCCAGCATGTACTCGTGTCGGCGCTCGACGAGATCGCAGTGGCGGCGTATGTGAGATCCGCATGTACATGTGGCGGCCACACTTGCACCCAGCTCCCGGACGCGTTCTCCTACTCCGCCACGGCGACAACCGCCGGTGAGCTCAGAGGCAGGGAGAGGCTGCTCGCTCGGGTTTGTGGTGTGATCGCCGGGAGGAACAGCGAGGCCGCGGAGGAAAATTTGTAGTTGTTGGCGTTTTTGTGAAAACCCCCTTGCTGCACGTGGGCCATCACTTGAGTTAACTGTGGGACAAGTCAAATTCCCCGCCAGGTCACTCAATACGTATATGGATTGTATGCGATGACCGTACCATGACCCCGGCAATGCGTCTTCCATGATCGTAAATTAAGCTTTTCTGAGTAGAGGGACCAAACTGATTTATACGGACAAGTTGCATGATGTCCGATGTATTTTACTCCGCATGGCAATTGGCGTGGCCTAATGGAACGCCAATGGGGACGTCGATGATGTTAGTTGGATCATAGGATCTTAAAGCTGTTATCAAAAGGATAGGCCAAACTGGCCATGCGCCAAACCAACGG
Organism: Avena longiglumis; assembly: GCA_030063025.1. Taxonomy (NCBI): domain Eukaryota; kingdom Viridiplantae; phylum Streptophyta; class Magnoliopsida; order Poales; family Poaceae; genus Avena; species Avena longiglumis. Next base: position 365,490,325 of record CP125978.1, on the reverse strand, counting down.
CCAAGATGTTCCGCGCCAGCTCGATCACATCATTGCCGTGCTTAAATCTGTCGCTAACTGCCTAACTCGCTGGCTGTCTGGGTTGACAAAACGTCGCGATACTTCAGGACTGGAAAAGCAAACAGTTGTGGCCGACCACTCTAGTATCAAGGGTTCAAGGATTTCTGATCACCGTGGGCCTTGTGTTGAAGCTGGAGCACTAGCTAGTCCATTCGCAATTATTCGGGTATAAGTGTGGCAGTAAGCTAGTGGAAGAATAGATCTTTTCATCAGAGAATTGTAGCACGCCGCCTAATCTTTTGCTCAAGATTCCACGTAAAGTAGTATTTCACCTAAAAAGATGGTAGTATATTCCCATTGTTGGCCACTTCCAATTCATTTTCCACGATGATCCTGCCGTCATTATGCACCTCGGTGTCTAATTTCATTTTCATCAAAGTTCCAATTTCCAACCATTGTAATACCTTGAGTCAAACTACTATTGTGTCACCGGTAGAAAACAGGACTTTCGTCAAAAATAGTCCAGAGCATTAGTCTCGAATATGTTAGAAACCGGGACTAATGCTCACATTAGTTCCGGTTCCATCAGTTAGAACGCCGACAAACTATAGTCCCGGTTGGAGACACGAACCGGGACTAAAGGGGTGGAGGCGGATGCGGACACGGACAACACTTATCTCCAACCGGAACTAAAGATAGACACTTTAGTTCTGGTTTGAGACATCAACCGAGACTAAAAAAATCTGGCAAAAATAATTTGATGGGTTCTGTCATGATAGGAAAACGGCCAAAAATACTATCGCGGCAGGAGAACGGCTGTCCACCCCACCCCAACCCCCACCCCCCACACCCACCCCCACCCCCCTCCCCCCACCCCCACACCCCCGCCGCGGTGGGAGGAGATCGCCTTTTCTAGTTTCGAAAACATGCCACAAAAATATAAAAAAATTCAAAAATAAAATCCTTTAAATTGTAGTTATATTAAGTGATCTACTTGTTACGAAAATTAACAAACATGAATTTTGACATATTTTATCAAAAAAATTCGTAAAAACTTCAAATGGTTATAACTTTTGTGTATGATGTCGGAAAAAATGTACAACCTATCAAAATATGCGGAATTTTTTTTGTTCGATTTCAATGGCCTAGGGCCATTTTGGATTATTTTAGATATTTAAAATACGAAAAGTAAAAAAAAAATAAAAAAAAAATTTTATGTCATATTTGGATTCCTCACATTTTTTATAATAATGGATATATTATTTTTCGAATTTTTATTTGCAGATTTAAAGATATTATTTATGCCATATTAAATGTATAAATGGCAAAAAAGAATAAAATATTATTTTAATTAGTTTTTACTTTCATTAGATTAAAATATTATTATTACTTATTTATTATTGTTAATTTAAATAGTTAATTATAATTTTGAAAAATAAAGACGTGTGACATATTGATATGAGCTAATATGATTGATATGGTAGTCTTGACAACAAGGTACAAACGGGCTTCGTGCAAGAACATCCTGATGGAACGAAGAACTTAAACATGCTGAGAGTGGAGTGGTGCTAGAATGGATGACTGACCGGGAAGTTTGACCTTATATGCAATTTGGCCTAAGATTAAATATAGTTACTGCTAAAAATGTTCTAAGTGAGAGAGATTAACGAGTCAAACAATTCAAAAGTTCGAAAAAACAATAAAAAAATTGTTTTTTTTAACATAAAAGCGTGAGGTTTCAAAAAATTTAGAAATCTGAAAATGAAGGGAGAACCGGTGCCTATATGCACCAAATCCCTTCCTCTATTTTGTGAATGAAAGGTTATACGAAACATGAAACATGAAGAAACCTAGTACGGACGAGAAAGTTGGCTACTAGGCCATGTCAAGCTGGGTAGGGTGTCTAAGTGAATCCCACCTGGTATCTTTTTAGTTTATTTTAAATTGTATAGAAATTTTATACTAGAAATCTTAAATGAATTAAAGGTGAAACTTTAGTGAAATCCCACTTAGCACCCTAAAGCTAGGTGTGCTCGTGGCATTTGGCCTTTCCAAGGGTACGCCAGTGAAAACGCCAAGGTTGTTGGTTGGGCCATGGTATCTAAAGCCGTTAAAGAAAAACTTAGATTTGCCACGCGCCAATCAACGAACTGAGACATTCCTCACTCGCTCAATCATATCATTATCGGGTTTAAAAGCAGTCGGTATTTTACTACTCCCTCCATACGGATTTAGTAGCCATCACATAATTCAAGAAAAAATACGATTATAAATTTGAATATGAATATAAATTTATTAATATAATTTTTATGATATATAATTCATATTTTATTGACCAAATTTATGGTTAAGTTTTTTTCTTAAACTTCATGGTAGATTAATAAACTGATATTGAGGGAGTATCTCATCGAATGTATGAGTTGAAAAATAGTTGCGATACTTCAGGATTGGAAAAAGGACATCATACTATGGTCTATGGAGTCCGATCACTCCAATATTGTGAATTATAGTTACACTGTATGAGAGGTATGGCATTGCTTAGTTTTTTTGCGTAGAATTTTAGGAGCTTTATTGGTAAATGTTTCCGGTACTGTCAGCTCGTAAGCTGTTTACAAGAAAATTTGGGCTATCATCTAGCCCAGCTACCCTCCGTTCACAAATATAAGATGTTTTAGACATTTCGACAACCATGAAAAAATGCGATTTGGACTAAAGTACCCCCATGATTTGTCGAAAACCTACGAATTGAAATTTGAATTGATCCTCGGGAACGTCGTCCCAGCAACACGTCCTCGCAAATCCATAGTCCTGACCCACTCGTACTTCGTCTAGCTTGCAGCACGCGCATGGTCGGAATTGATCCCGCTCGTCACCCAGCTACATGCACACCATAGACGCGCGTGTGCTAGCAGATCCGTGCACCTAGCTGTCGAGCTTGCCGGAATCCGTCCACGCGTGCGCCCGCGGATCTGCACGCGCAGCTGCCGAGTTCGCCGGAATCCATCTGACACGCGTGTGCCAACAGATCCACGCCACTCCATCTGATCGATCCAGCCGGGCCACTCCGGCTGCGCATGCCGAGGAGAGTTAGAGATCAGCTCTCAGGCAACTCCGGCAACTCATCCCTGGAAGAATACAGATGTCGCCTAGAGGGGGGTGAATAGGCGATTAAAACTTTTCTGAGAGTGGCTCAACAAAGACGGAATTAAACTAGCGTTTATTTTGTCAAACACAACCTAGAACAACTAGGGTTCACCTATGTGCACCAACAACTTATACTAAGTAATACAAGCAACAATATGATAGGAAGATATAGATTACTTTAAGCACGAAGGCTATCATAATGTAAAGTGCGTAAGTAAGGAGCTCGGGTATAGATATAACTGAGGCACGCGGGGACGACGATATTTTACCGAGTTCCTCCCAACATGGAGTACGTCTCGTTTGGAGAGGGGGTGGTATCAAACCACCAACGCCACAAAAAGGCCTCCCTTATTCTCCGGTGAATCTCACCCCAACGGGATCGATCCACACTTCCATTATCGGTGCACTTGTCAGTGGCAACCGGAACCTCTCACAAGGTTGGGGCACTTCTCCACAACTTAATTGGAGGCTCCCAACAAACACCACCAAGGCCACAAAACCGTCTAGGGTTCCAAGAACCCAAGAGGAATAAGCTTCAACGAATATCACGAACCAAATCCTCCGAGGAGAACTCAAATCGATGCACCGAATGCAAATGGCAAGAACACCACAAAGGTGCTCCAATCCCTCACTGTCAAGTTCCAACAAAGCTATTAAAGCTATTGAGGGAACAAGAGAGGACGAATCAAAGAGGGACAAAAAAATCCCCCAAAATCTAAATCCCCAAACATACACTCACAAAAAGATGAATCGGTTAGGTCAAAACATGGATCTAGATCTCCTCTTTCTTCCACTCAAATATGGGCAAGAATCATCGAAGGGGAAGAGATTAATCAAGCTTCAAAATCTAGAGCAAGTGTGGACAAAGCTTAGACTAATAGAAGAGAAAGAAGCTACACAAAACGATTCAAAGAAAATGCTATTTAAAGAGCGGGGCCAAATCTGCCTGTTGGGCATTTTTCCTGGACTTACCGATAGTACCGGACCAACCCGGCACTACCAGACCCAGCCAGCCACGCACGCAGTGAGCGAGCAGTGCAGGCAGCGGGGCCTAGCAACCTGACCAGCCGGCGGCGACAAGACGTGGCGGCCAACCGGCAGCCAAGTGGCGGAAACCAAAGAAGGCGGTCAGCGGGCGGTGCGTGGCCAGCAAAGCGGGGCAGTGCGGAGGAAAAGCGGATCTCGGGATCTTGTCAACGCGGGACCAGCGCGGGCGAGCGACATGCACAGGGAAATTGGTGAGCGAGCTAGGGTGCGCGTGGCCAGGCTGGCGAGCGCGCGAAGTAGGGCCGAGCGATGCGGGGCCAAGCCAGCGACGCGAGCGGTGTAGGGGCGGCAGCACGTGCGCGAATCAAGCGAGGCGAGCAGGCACGCGGTGGCTTGCTGGGCAGGAGCAGGCGATGGGCGTTCGTGAGCCTAACGGTACTACCGGCCCACCCGGGCGGTAGTACCGGGCCGGACGGTACAATCGGAAAAAGGTACTGGGCGAGACAAAAAGGAAATGGGAGACGCTCAGGGGCGGGAAGTAGTACCGGCCCGCTCGGGTGGTACTACCGCTCGGCCCGGAAGCCAGATTTTTTCCTTTTCTTTTTAAATAAGACCAGCATATATTCAAACGGCTATAACTTTTGATTGGTAACTCCGATCGACCCGATTCCAATTGCGTTGAAAAGAGGTCGACATGAGGTTCCCTATAAAAGGTGAAAATGTTGGTTATCACCAAGTGAAAATATTTGGTGGAGTTTCCCCTATATATTGGATCAAAGAAAGCAAGCTTGCCATAATATAAACATATAGTAAATATGCATGCATAAAGCTTTCAAGAACCAAAAATAAGATACAATTTGAACAAAAACACCAAGTAAATCGAGATTGCACACACAAGAGTGTGATATGACAAACGATGTCCAAATTGTATCAAAGAACCAATTCAACACATGAAAGATCACAAGTTCAACAAATGAACTAGGCAAAGCCAAAGAGCAAAAGATATATAAGAACAGAAATGCTCAATAATTTATCTCATTCTAAAAATGGACAAAACATGAAACAAGGAATGAGACAAAACCAACTCCCATAAAGAGCAAGGTTCCAACAAGAAACCAAGCTCCCCAAACTTCTCATAATGGCACAACATACCAAAACGAAAAGATTGAGGATCCAAGCACATAAAACCCGATATGGATCAAATAAAGAAGCATAAATATGAGTGTTCTAAATAATATAGGAGAGATCCCCCATGGATAGTGCATTATGTAGGATTTTCCTTTTGAATGCAAAATGCAAACAAATGGGATCATCACTAATACCTACAATAAGTAAAACACAAGAGGATATCAATAAAATAAAAAGATTCATAAGAGGCAAGGAAGGCATGGGAGCACACGAAACATTTACTTGGCCATAGATAGGACAAGATTAAGCAAGGGCCAAAGTGAATATGATCAATAAATTCTACCATAAATTGGATACTCATTGTCCAAGGACAAGAAATATTGGGAATAATTTTTCCAAGGTAGTTTGCATGGATATACAAGATCATAGTCATAACAAGAAGCATATAACAAAATATAAGAATTAAACATGATACTTCGAACAAGATTCTTGGTAGCTTCACAATCACTAGTGATTAGAGTAACTTGAAGCAAATGGTTTCCATGAGAATATAGAGATCTAAATATGAGGAAACACATACCAAGAAACACTCTCACATACAAGATCCAACATATGATCAATAAAGGCATTCAAGCAACTTGGAACTTGTATGAGAAAATGTGTCACATAGGCGCTAAATAATTATCAATATCAATTCTAAGTGACACAACCTTAAATATTCACATTTTCTAGGATTGTAATATGCACTAAGCATATGACTCTCCCATAATGTGATACTACCATAAAACCAACACGAGGCAAAAGGATACAAATAGAGATAATTAATGGACATTATAAAACTTAATGTACAACATGTACAAAACCATGGAAGATACAAAACCAACACATGCACAAGGGGGCGAGTAACTTTCAATGAAATGAGTTAAGCATATGTTACCGCACGGAGGAACATTGGAAGTATAATAGGAGCAATATAGTCCACATGACTTGGCTTGACAAATATTGGTTATCACCAAGTGAGAATGTATCAAGTATAATAATGTGAGATACCTCACTTGGTGAGAAACCGAAAAACCGCATAGATCAAAATCGTAACAAGATATAAAAGAGAAATCCGATTTTGATGAACAAGAGCTTGTTATGGAGATTACCACAAGATCTATATCCTCACATGGATAAGACCAAATAACACTCAAATAAGATGATGCAAGTATGCAAAGGTTTTATCTCTCTCCGAATTATATGATCGAGTTACTCATATGGGAGCCCCTCTAGATAGAATGGTTATCTATCCTAAACCGGGTCTCCCACTAACAATATGAGACCGGCAAAAGTGAAGACCTATCAAGATTTTACCTATGCCTTGAGCATTCCACTTGAGCTTGATGTAGACGAACTTGATCTTCTCAAGATGGAACGCCTTTCTTGATTCCTCATCATTGATCCATGATCACCGAGGATGGCAAGCATCAAACATGAGATTTTCTATAGATGGCGCATTTTGAGCTTGCACAACACATCTTCTTCTCATTTCATTGACCTAGAAGCCAACACATGCTCCAAGTGATGCCAATGGATAAATCCTGCTCGCACAACACATCTTCTTCTCATTTCATCGACCTAGAAGCCAACACATGCTCCAAGTGATGCCAATGGAAAAATCCTATAAGTATAACTTAATACACACATTAGTCCATAAAGATTGTCATTAATTACCAAAATCACACATGGGGGCCCACATGTTCTTTCAATCTCCCCATTTTGGTAATTGATGACAATCCCTTTAAGAGAGTTTATATAAGGAATATTAACGAATAAAATGGTAGCACCAACATCAAATACTACATAGGTATGTGATATTGGTACCACCACCATATATAGAACAAACTCTCCCATAATCTATGCATGTGTGATGAACTTGAATTTCATTGCATATATTGCCAATCATTATCATTGGTGGAGTTTCCTCTATATATACCACATGCTAAGCAACAACAAAGATGCAAGAGCATGAGAGACAAATGCACAAGAACAAACTCAATGCATAAACCAACTTCCCTTAAACCCTCTAAAACTTCTCCCCCATTGACATCGATTGCCAAAATGGGTGACAAGTTCTAGAAGGCAAATATAGTAATAATTCCTCCAAAGGTGTGCCTTCGCACATATCCAATGATGAATACTTGGGAGGGAGTAGAACCATATCGAGGACCCAAAGATTGCCAAACGAAATAAAAAGAAGAGGCATCAACAAATGACGCAAGCAATTACAAGGTCCGACAAACCAAATGAAAACAACAAATGAGTCCAAATGGAAACTACAAGATATTATGATATGAGCAAAAGAGTGTTTTAAATAACAAATAGATAAGCTCCCCAAGATTTGTGCATAATTCAAAATAAATGCATTAGAATACATATTGCACAAATATGGAATCCTCGCTCCCCCATAAGCATGTAAACACAACAAATGAACGATCAAATAAATGCTTAAATAAAATAGAGAAGCTCCCCAAGATTTGTGCACACTTTAGAATTGTTGTATTTCAATACAAAAATGCATAAATATGGAATCCTCACTCCTTCATAAAAATTTAAGGCACAATAAATGAGAAAGAAGACAAATGAGCATTATTAAATGAATTAGATGAGCTCCCCAAAGATAATGCACCAATTATGATAATTGTATTTGGGAACAAGGTGCATAATCATGGAATCCTCACTCATCCAAGTTCATTTAACAATACAAGGCATGAGAGAACAAATATGAGTACCCAAAGATGCAAACAAGAGAAACAAGCACGCATAGGTACTTAAATTTGGAAGCCACCAAAGAATCAAACGGAATAGAAAGGTGGTCTCCAAGGATTAGAAATCAACTAAAATTATCTTCTCTATGTCTCTAAGTGGAAAACATCACAAATACATATTCCCATAAAGAAACAATCACACACAAAGAAGATATACAATAAATCACATAAAAGGCAAAAATTAAGTCATAACATATATCAATAAGATTTTTACTTCAAAGCATGGCCAAAGGCACAATTTTATCTTATTGTACATTAATGACCTTCAAACACCAACACACTTCATATATTACAACTATCACCAAGGTAAAAGGAGAAAGTTGGCATATATGGAGAAAGGCAACAAGTATCAAAATATCAACTAGCAAAATCTCACTATTGCACATGAGAGAAGTTGAGGAAAAGATAGGCAATAAAATTGCTAGATTGACATATTTGGGATTGGTGGATCATATGCATGATTTTGTATAGTCCCAATTGTATGTACTCATCTCAACTTATACACATTTACAATAGAGAGTTCTCTTGAAACCAAGGCTAAAACTACAACAATAAATATAATAAAAAATTTATGCCAAGATGTAACCTACAAAAGGTTGGAAGCAATATAAATATGCATGGGCAAGAGATACTTGTTACCGAGATATAATTGGTAGGATGTAGAGGATATGAATTCGTTGATCATCCTATATCTTGCCTCCAATTTTCATGTATGCATCATTTCTTCAAAATTGACAGGCAAGCATCCAATATATCTCCAATGCACCTAAAACACAATTTAAGTACAAAATTGTCCCCAAACATATCAGGTCCAAAGTAGTTAGTGCAACTACAATACATAGGAGAGACTCCACATAATTATGTGCATATTGATATGAAATTGCATTTCATGCACAACTTAGCCGATGGGATTTCGTGGAGTTTTCCCTATATATTGGATCAAAGAAAGCAAGCATGCCATAATATAAACATATAGTAAATATGCATGCATAAAGCTTTCAAGAACAAAAAAGAAGATACAATTTGAACAAAAACACCAAGTAAATCGAGATTGCACACACAAGAGTGTGATATGACAAATGATGTCCAAATTGTATCAAAGAGCCAATTCAACACATAAAAGATCACAAGTTCAACAAATGAACTAGGCAAAACCAAAGAGCAAAAGATATACAAGAACACAAATGCTCAAGAATTTATCTCATTCTAAAAATGGACAAAACATGAAACAAGGAATGAGACAAAACCAACTCCCATAAAGAGCAAGGTTCCAACAAGAAACCAAGCTCCCCAAACTTCTCATAATGGCACAACATACCAAAACGAAAAGATTGAGGATCCAAGCACATAAAACCCGATATGGATCAAATAAAGAAGCATAAATATGAGTGTTCTAAATAATATAGGAGAGATCCCCCATGGATAGTGCATTATGTAGGATTTTCCTTTTGAATGCAAAATGAAAACAAATGGTATCATCACTAATACCTACAATAAGTAAAACACAAGAGGATATCAATAAAATAAAAAGATTCATAAGAGGCAAGGAAGGCATGGGAGCACACGAAACATTTACTTGGCCATATATAGGACAAGATTAAGCAAGGGACAAAGTGAATATGATCAATAAATTCTACCATAAATTGGATACTCATTGTCCAAGGACAAGAAATATTGGGAATAATTTTCCCAAGGTAACTTGCATGGATATACAAGATCATAGTCATAACAAGAAGCATATAACAAAATATAAGAATTAAGCATGATACTTCGAACAAGATTCTTGGTAGCTTTCAATAGTCACACAATCACTAGTGATTAGAGTAACTTGAAGCAAATGGTTTCCATGAGAATATAGATATCTAAATATGAGGAAACACATACCAAGAAACACTCTCACATACAAGATCCAACATATGATCAATAAAAGCATTCAAGCAACTTGGAACTTGTATGAGCAAATGTGTCACATAGGCGCTAGATAATTATCAATATCAATTCTAAGTGACACATCCTCGAATATTCACATTTTTTAGTATTGTAATATGCACTAAGCATATGACTCCCCCATAATGTGATACTACCATAAAACCAACACGAGGCAAAAGGATACAAATAGAGATAATTAATGGACATTATAAAACTTAAATTTCTCATGAGAATTATACCACATAGAGACTAGATAATAATCTAATATAAATACTAGGTGGTATTCCTCGTGTACACACAATTTTAGGATTGTGAAATGCCCAAGCATAACACTCCTCCAAAATAGGATAATCCATTAATCTCTCACAAGAGCCAAATAAGATATCAAATATAATCAAGAAAGGCTCAAACACAAGAAACACACATACATAGTGTGCCACCTAATTATACACAAATATGATTGATACCTCAAGAAAATTAAGTGGAAAGCACAACATGTACAAAACAATGGAAGATACAAAACCAACACATGCACAAGAGGGCGAGTAACATTCAATGAAATGAGTTAAGCATATGTTACCGCACGGAGGAATATTGGAAATATAATAGGAGCAATATAGACCACATGACTTGGCTTGACAAATATTGGTTATCACCAAGTGAGAATGTATCAAGTATAATAATGTGAGATACCTCACTTGGTGAGAAACCGAAAAACCGCATAGATCAAAATCGTAACAAGCTATAAAAGAGAGATCCGATTTTGATGAACAAGAGTTTGTTATGGAGATTACCACAAGCTCTATATCCTCACATGGATAAGACCAAATAACACCCAAATACGATGATGCAAATATGCAAAGGTTTGAGCTCTCTCCAAATAATATGATCGAGTTACTCATACGATAGGCCCTTTAGATAGAACGGTTATCTATCCTAAACCCGTTCTCCCACTAAAAATATGAGACCGGCAAAAGGAAAAACCTATCAAGATTATACCTATGCCTTGAGCATTCCACTTGAGCTCGATGTAGACGAACTTGACCTTCTCAAGATGGAACGCTTTTCTTGATTCCTCATCATCGATCCATGATCACCGGGGATGGCAAGCATCAAACATGAGATCTTTTATAGATGGCGCATTTTGAGCTTGCACAACACATTTTCTCATTTCATAAACCGAGAAGCCAACACATGCTCCAAGCGATTCCAATGGACAAATCCTGCTTACACAACACATCTTCTTCTCATTTCATCGACCTAGAAGCCAACACATGCTCCAAGCGATGCCAATGGACAAATCCTACAAGTATAACTTAATACACACATTAGACCATAAATATTGTCATTAATTACCAAAACCACACATGGGGGCCCACATGTTCTTTCAGTCCCCAACCTCCCAACTCCCAGCCCAGAACGCATGCGCCAAAGAACCACAAGCTCCCTGGCCACACCAAAGCTGACTCACTTGTGCACGGTGACATCGCCTTCTTGATGGCAGCTCCGTCTTAGGTCTCCAGCAGCTCTGCCCGCTCCCGAGGTCGTCGAGGCACCCGAACCCATCGCGTCTGAAGAACAATGGTGCTTCTAATAGATCTTAATTTTAGTCCACTTAAAGAACAAGAAGAGAATGTCGATCAACCTGAAGATCAAAATGCAGGTACTGAACTACTCCTTAGAAGTGCAAGAAACAATTATGAATTGTACAATACTTGTTCAATATGACATTCAGTAGTCCCATTCTGGGAATATTTGTAGCATATGAGCCTGCAAAGAATCATGCTATCACATTATTTTGCCCAAACAAACTGCAAAGAACCAACTATAATTTACAAGTATAGTACTCCATCTTTGAATTTCAAAGTAGCAAAATGGAGCTAAAATTCAGTGGCACTCAGCCAATAATTCAGTGGTATTGAAGATGTGCACAGCAAATACTGACATGTTAATTCAGTGTTAATGAAAATGTTAAAAACACCATATACTAGCATGTTCATGTTCATCACAAGGAATACAAGATTAATCAGAATAGTTGCATGCAACATGAGTGCCGGGAATTGTACTGCAAAGAGAAGAATGCTTTGTTATGACTGGATTATGGATCAGTAGCTAGTTTGTCATGGTATTGCCGATGAGTACGTCATGGAGGGTTCCTCACAGAGTGTGTTTATAGAGGTGGGGAAAGGCGGCAAGTTGGTGGGTACGAGGTAACACAGCTTACCCAGGTTCAGATCCCACGACGGTGGCGAAATCCTACTCCTGCTATAAATCACTATAATGGCAATACACCGAGTTACATAGATCGGTTCGCTATGCGCGATATGAGTTGATTGATGCCGTAAAGGCTCCTCTAGGTCCGACTTATATAGTCGCCAGATCCTAGGGTTACAGGGAAAGTCCTGGCTGGACAGGTTATAGAGTCCTACACAATATACCACTAGTCTAACGTGTCTTGCACTCCAAGACTCCGGGTACGTCGGTGACTCCACCGTAGCCTTCCTTTATCTAACATGGTACTTCCTTATGGATCCATCTAACTGGGTCGTCCAGCAAGTCATAGGCCTTACTACCAACTATGGGCCATCCGGTTATCCGAAATAGAGACATGCAATGGTGACACCCATTTAGCATATCCCCAACATAGTTATCAACAAAAGAGAGGATTAAACTACTCCATTACAATATTAATGATCGGGTCCAGTACAAGCTTATGTTGGTCCATTACTTAGCTTGTTGGCTTTAAAATGGGGCTAAAATATGGTAAAAGTTTCAGTACTTACAGAACTGCTGCAAGCACTACTATTATTGTCCCTATTCTTATGCACAAAATTATTATCTTCTTGCTTTTCTTTTTCTTCTATTTGGCTTTAACAATATTCAGAGTTTTCAACTTGCATTGATTTTTTTTTCTAATGTTGCAGAAATGTATGAACAACAAGATCAAGATCCATAGGCGTGCAAGGAGGTGTTCAAGAAGGTGTGCAAGGAACTAGTGAAAAAGCAGCAAGTGACAAGAAGAGAGTGAACAAAGAGGCAAAAGAACAAGAAGCAAGAAGTTGTGCAAAAAGATGTGCAAGTAAGAAAGTGAACAAGAGAAATGAAGTAAACAACAAGCAAGCTACCGTATTCAGCAAGCACACCAAATGACAAGCAAGGGATCAAGAGGCAAAGGAAAACAAACAAAGAAGCATGTGAAGATGTGCACTGAACAAGATGTTGTAGGTGTTGTTATTACAAATTATGTTATGGCCTAAAAAAAGAAAATACGTCTAGGAGTAAAGAACCATACTCCCAAGTACTGCAAACAAAACAAAATATTCGTTCTATGCACAAGCACAAGTACCAGACGCTACTGTTTTTTAAACTGTAAATTATTATTGTAGCAGATGGCTTGAGCAACAAATGAAGCTAGCAACAAATAGGGCGGAAGCAAAGTCAATGGTTGAAATTATGAATCACATCATTTCCTAAAATGATCTTGATTTGATTAAGAGATTAAAGTGCATAAAATCACATCATATCCACAAAAATGGCATACATTTGTCCGGGACACACAACTTGGATAAGCTAATTTTACAACATAAGCTACTCCATGATCTTGATCTAACAAGGAATTTATTCATGGAGTACTGCAGTATCAAACAGTATCAAACTGCAGGAGATAAGCTTGAAGGAGTACCTTTATGTTGAAGTCCTTGAGCTTGTCAGCACCGCTCTCACTGATGCGTCGAACGGCCAGTGTGGTGCCATCGGCGAGCACATCGCAGGTCATCAGTGTGGCGCAGTTCATATCTACTTCCTCCTACCCAAATTAGTTTACTAAAATTTATCAAGATATGGATGTATCTAATACTAAATCATATCTAAATATAATCAAATCTAGACAAATCTAAGTCAAATAATTTTGGTCGGAGGGAGTATAATATTTATCTCTGAATTTATCTTTGAATGAGAGAGCATAAAGTGAGCTACAAAATCTACATCCAGTACTCTTGAATCCTGGACATAGCATCCATGCGACAAATTTAATGACTGGTTCTACAGTTCACACGCTGAATGCGAATGGGGATTAGATGAACACGTTGGAGGGTGATTGAGGCGAAGGCGTACCCAGATTCGTGCGGCCTGGGTCCTGGTTGCCATCGAGCAGCTGTGCGACCTCGCGACGTATCTAGTGTACCTGCGCTTCCTTGTTTCGCAACAGCTTGATCCGGGCCATGGCCATCTTGAGGGCAATCTTGATGAGACGCCACAAAAACAACAAGAGCAATCGATTCAATTTCGCATCCACCGAAGAGTAGAAGAAATGAAAATCTGCAAGCGAAACGATCTGGAATTCTGGGCTGGCCACTGTCGGGCTTGTGCAGGACGTCCGACAGCTTGCTCTTGTGCATCTCCGCTTCCCACCCGTGTCGCGTGGATGCTATGAACAGACCATGGGATCTGTGTGGGGAGAAGAGCGGCGGTGGGGAGCGAGATGGGGTGGCGGCGGTGGATAGCGAGATTGGGGAAAGGAAGGATGGCGGCGTGCGACGCTCGAGCGGTGGGGAAACAAGGGACGGCGGTGCGCGGCGCTCGGGCGGTGGGGAGCGAGATGCAGCAGCGCTCGGTGGTGAGGAAGAGAGAGTGGGCGAGAGACGCCGATACGCGACCGAGAAACAAGGGAAAATATGGAAACTTTGAAAATTTTCATGCCTAGAGTTTGTACGTCTTATATTTGTAAACGGAGGGAGTACCCGTGACCTCCAAGGTGCAAGCAAGCTGAGCACACAAGTGAACCGAGTTATTAGCTAAATACCTAACATGCTGAATTAAAAAAGACTGAAAACCAGAAACAAACTCTCCAACTTTATCTAAAATTGGTGGCACAACCGAACAATAATCATGAGGCGATTCCAGAGGTTAACAACCTCTAAACTGTCCATCTTCATAACCACATGGGAGAAACCTCGCGGACTCGCGAAGATGACACCATCACGTAGTGCAAGTACCTCAGCAATGAGTGGATCAGATACCCCTTCATATGGTTTGCTCCAAGCACCAAGAAAAGAAAGATGGGATCAAACCACTACACCCCCGCCTCCCTTCAGCTCTCGCTCATTAATGGCCTCATCGGTATTAATTTTAATCCAGCCTGGATCTGGTGGTCTCCTATGTTGGCCTGCTGTGGTTTTTTGCAATGTTCCCCTGGAACTCAAGTAGATAGAGCTTGTCTTTGATCTTCCTCAGAGAATGATTCGGACCAAGATCCTCCTTATCACGTGTCAGCCTATTCCTCGACGTCCAAATCGAGTACACAATGCTGATACTGGCAGAACATTTCTCATTAGTGAACAGTTGATCACAAACTATATCCTTAGACCAAGTTTCAGGATGTAAGCGAGGTAGCTTTAGATCAAAAAATTCCTTGCTTCTGACCAGAAACCTTGCGCATGCAAGCATGAGATCATTGCATGCATTAGTTCTTCCTCGGCTGCGAGACAAATCTCACATCTTCCAATTTCCTTTATGTGATGACGGTGTAGAGTAGCTGACACAGGCAGAATACCCCGGACAACCCGCCACCAGAAAACTCGAACCTTTGGCAATACTTTAAGTCTCCAACGAGCTTTCCACATCTATTCATCTGTTGATGAGGTACCCATATCCGCCCCTTCATCTAGAGCCAAACGCTCTTTCTGAATCACCAAGGCACGATATGCTGATTTTACATAGTAGAGTCCTGATTTCTCAAAGTTCCAGGCATATACATCTTCACCTCCATTCCTCCACAAAGGAATATTAAGTATTGCTTCTGCATCTAGAGCAAGGAAATTTTCTCTAATCAGAGAAACCTTCCATGTACCATTATCATGATCAATAAGATCAGCCACACTCTCAAGTGGCTGAGCGTTTTCAACTTCAAGCCTCCCCATTGGTTTCATCGCATGAGTTCCTGGCATCCAGTTGTCATTACAAGTTGAAATAGAATCACCATTACCAACTCTTTTTATCAGGCCAACTTTTAGAGCATCTCTCCCAGCCATAATGGAACGCCAAGTAGCGGAAGCACCTTTCAGCACACTAGCCTGCATAAACTCCACGTTTGGGAAATACTTCCCTTTCAAGACCTTGGCATAGAGGGGGTTAGTATTTTCCATGAACCACCGTCCATGTTTCTCTAGCAAGGCCAAGTTGAATAATTCAAAATCTCGGAAACCCATCCCTCCTTTTATTTTTGGTGTAGCTAGGTTCTCCTAAGATAACCAGTGCAGCCCTCTTTTGTCAAGAGAGATACTCCACCAAAATCTCGCCATACCTAAAGTTTGACTCTTATAAACCTTCTTTGTAAGCTTAAAACAACTCATAGTATAGGTAGATATTTGATACGTCGGAAACGTATCTATAATTTTTGATGTTCCATGCTTGTTTAGTATCTACTTTTCTTTGCTTTGTCCACACTTTGAGGTTCTTTTCATATGTTTTCTGGTACTAACCTATTAACAAGTTGCCACAGTGCCAGTTGCCTATTTTCTGTTATTTTTGGTTCCAGAAAAGCTAGTAAGGAAATATTCTCGGAATTGAACGGGACAAAAGGCAAAGTCAATATTTTACCGAGGAGAACACAGAGTCCAGAGGAGAGACGGAGGGGCACAACAGGGCGGCCGCACCCCCCCCCCCCCTCTTCGCCTATAAGAATCCCCCGATGCCTAAACCATAAGCACCCAATCAATATTCCATGAAACCGTCTATAGACGCCGCCACCACCGTCCCTAGATCGGGGGGGTCTGAAGCTCTTCCCGGCACCCTGCCGGAGGGGAGATCATCCTGGAGGCCTTCTTCTTCTTCATGCCAACCTTCGATATGAAGCATGAGTAGTTCCACCTTGGACTACGGGTCCATGTAGTAGCTAGATGGTTTTATCTCCTCCTTTGTGCTTTCATGTCTATATCTTGTGAGCTCCGTTCATGATCAAAATCTCATCTATTTGTAATCATGCATGTTATGTTTGCGGGGATCCGATGGATATTGATATTACTATGTCAGATTGATTAATGATTTTGTCTTATTGATTCTATCATGTCTGTGTTGTTTGTGATCTTGTATGCTCTCTGTTGTTAGTAGCTATCTTGGCCAAGTAGTTGCTAGTGACTCCAAGAGGGGGTATTTATGCTCGATAGTGGGTTCATGCCTCTATTTAATCAAGGAAAATGACAGAAATCTCTAAGGTTGTAGATGTGTTGTTGCCACTAGGGAGAAAACAACGATCTCTTCTTTATGGACAAGTGGATTATTTACCTTACACACTTTGCTTAAAGCAGTTGTCTATTGCTTGCAACTTAATACTGGAGGGGGTTCGAATGATAACCCAAAGGTGGACTTCTAGTCATAGATGCAGTTGGATGATGGTCTATGTATCTTACTGTATTGCCCAATCGAATCTCATAGGATCTTTATGTCTACTATTACATTGTTATGCCTTGCTTAGTCCTGTCAATTGCCTTGCTGTAATTTGTTTACCCAACATGCCATGTTTGTTTATCTAAGGAGAACACCTCTAGTGAACTATGGACCCCGGTCCAATCTTTACCATTGATACATCTTCCACTATTATTACATTTGTCGCAAACCATCATCACCTTCCACACCATATAGTTAATCCTTTGTTACAGCAACCGGTGAGATTGACAACCTCACTGTTAGTTGGGGCAAAGTCTTGAGTTTGTGTTGTGAGGTTTCCATGTTGCTTGCAACACTTGTTGGATGTTTCCTTCCTCCTACTGGTTCTATAACCTTGATTTCTTACTGAGGGAAGACTTGCTGCTGTGTTGCATCATACCTTGCTCTTGGGTTTCCCGATGAAGCGCTCCACATTGACGCAGCGCCATCAATATTGCCTAGATGACATATTTCTGCAATGTTTTCTTTGCAGCACATGACACAAGCTTCTCTGACCATCCATTCATCTTTCCCCTGGACCTCTCCCCAATGTGATCAAAGACACCACTTGTGATCCTTCCAACAGTCGTGGGTAGCCCCAAGTAACGTTCATTGAAGGCTTCCACTCTAATTCCCAGAGCAAATTTGACACTCTCTCTAAGCGGTTGCAAAGCATTCGGACTAAAAAAATATTGAACTCTTCTCTTTATTGATTTTCTGTCCAGAGCACTCTGCATATATACTCAACACTTCATTGATCCTCTCAGCACTTGTCAAACATGCACTCATGAAGATCTAACTATCATCAGCAAATAGTAAGAGATTAACCCATGGGGATCTCACACTTACCCTTATCCCCCTATCAATCCGTCCATAGTGATTCAAGAGTGACGTGAAACCTTGGCCACATATAAGAAATAAATATGGTGATCACGGATCACCTTGTCTTAGGCCCCTCGTAGGTGAGAAAAAGGAGAGGAGGTCTCCATTCACCTTCACTGCAAATCTGGCCGAAGAGACACACTTCAGAATCAGCCGCACAAAAGTTCCATCAAAACCAGTCTAGACATCATTGCGTCTAAATAGTGCCACTCGACTCTATTATATGCCTTCATCATATCAAGATTAACTGCATAGAAAGCTTGCTTGCATTTATTTTTCTTTCTCATAGCATGTATACTTTCATATGCCACCAGCATATTATCATTAATCAAACGGCCCGGTACAAAAGCAGTCTGCTCCTCTCCAATCACCTCATCCAACAGCCCTCTCATTCTATTTGCAATAGCTTTCGCTGCAATTTTGTGTAACACTTGACAAAGAGAAATTGGTATGTATTAAGTGATATACTGAGGGCATCTTACCTTAGGGATTAAAGTTATAGAAGTATCATTGATTCCATTAGGTAGCTCCCCTCCATTCAGAAAATCTAATACTGCCTGTGTCACATCATCCTACAGGATCTCCGAATGACGCTGGAACCCCCCTGCAGTGAACCCATCCACACCGACGCCTTGGATGGTGCCATCTGAAAAAGTGCAGTCTTCACCTCCTCGGCCACAAACTCCTTTCAG
The DNA here is from genome assembly GCA_030063025.1 of Avena longiglumis. Taxonomy (NCBI): domain Eukaryota; kingdom Viridiplantae; phylum Streptophyta; class Magnoliopsida; order Poales; family Poaceae; genus Avena; species Avena longiglumis. Next base: position 365,471,331 of record CP125978.1, on the reverse strand, counting down.
AGTAGTCCATTCATTTGTGTTGTGACTTTTGGCTGAACTATGTCCAACAAAACATCCATTTCCTTATACCCTTGTGATCGGTATAAAGAAGTGTAGAACCTATGAATTTCCTCGTGCACCTCATTCGGTTGATCACATACATGGTCATCATCAACACTCCTTATTGAGGTTATATGATTAATTTGTTTCCTTTGTGCTGCTTGAGCATGAAAATAGGCAGTATTATGGTTGCATGTTTTCAGCCACTGGACCTTGCTTCTCTGTTTCATCCATATTTCTTCTTGGCGCACTGCTTCTTTTAATTTCCTTGCTACTTCTAGCTCCTCATTAGACATTCCACTACCAACGGATGCACATCTTAGTCTCCCCAAATTTCTTTGCAATTTTTGATCCTTTTTCCTTAGGGATCCAAACTCACGAGCTCCCCAAGTGCTCAAAATGTCTTGCACATCTTTTAGTGCCATCATTATGCCACTCAGTCCCTGTTGGCGAGCGCGACGCTACCAATTTTTATTCACCAAATCATCATACTCAGAATGTGTTTGCCACACGTTTTCATACCGAAAACAGCATGTGGATCTATGTGACGAAACCTTTGACTTACTTATCTTAGTGAGCACGTAGAAGTGATCCGATTCTGTAGAGCTTATATATTTCACTCTAGAGAACGCAAACATTTGCAGAAACTTAGCATTTGCAAAGGAACGATCAATCCTCGCTTTAACATTAGACTCTCCAGGAACACTAGAATAGCCCAAATCTTGCAAATAATAGTCATTGATAGCTTGACGAAACTTCCGCATCTGCCACTCCGGTCTTGGGTGTGTACTTAAGTGTTCATATCCAAATAGTGTTTCATTAAAATCTCCCATACATAACCAAGGTTATTGCTAGGCCGCATGCAACGTACGCAAAAATCTCCAGCTATGATGACAATTTTTGGCTCAAGGTTCTCCATAAAAACATGTAAAACGCCAAGAGGGCATTCCACTCTCAACCATTGTTACATCCACATCAATATGGCCTTCACTCTTACTCTTTAGATCTACCTCCACTGCCCTTGACCAATACGGGCCAATACCACCGCTCGGCCATTGTTATCCACAGCAATACATCCCTTAAAACCAAGGGTATTTTCATCTCTTCTTCTCTTCTCCCTCTTATTTTTGTTTCCATCACAAATAGGAGAGAAGGGGCTTCTTGTTTCACTATATTGCGAAGCTCTCGAACTGTTCCAGGGTTCCCAAGCCCTCGATAGTTCATACCTAAGCAATTCATTGATCTAGGCGGGGTTGCATCACAACCTCCACCAAATTTTATCATTGTGTGTTTGCCATATTGTACATATCCTCATCCGACAACCCTCCACTCAGATCAACTGCTTGCTTTTTCTTCGAATCAATGACCTCACTATCAATCTTGCTAGGTGAATTCACCACTATAGTACGTTTTGTCCCATGTCCATCAGATTCGAGAGTCAACCCCTCAGAGTTCTTTGGAACATATGTTTGGCTCATAACCACCAGATGTTTCATCGAGGGTTTAACCCCTCCACGACCCCTTCCACGGGCATTGAACTGCATCTCAGACGGTTGATCCTGCCCATAGCTTCCAATATCACAGCAAACGGATTAACCGGTTGACTTTGTGAGTTGGGCTAAGATGGTTTTTGGTTAGCCCCCATCAGCAAACCCCCTCCCTCTTGCATGTAAACTCTCCTCCTTTGTAATCTTCCATGGATCAGGTGCACGCACCAACGAATCATAGGGCTAGTTACCTTCTTCATATCTCTCTATAGGCATAGGACCGAACGTAGCCGAATGCCCCAACAGACCGCGGGAGAAACAAAAATGTGACAGTTTCTCATACAGAATAGGATAATGAATTAAATCTTTCCACTTCAATGAATTGATTGGAATGCAACACTGAAATAGTTCTTCAGCGTTCAGCCAGATTCTCGCCCGTAAGCTCTGGTCCCAACCTCTGATGTTTCTGCTGTATCAAGCTTAATAAACTCTCCAATCTTGCTTACTGTAATTTCAGCTCTCTTTGTATTGAGCCCGTTAAAAAGAAGATCATGGAACTGAATCCAAATCGGAATTCTACTGAATCAAACCTCCGATGGACGCATACTTGTTTCAAAATCATCAAGCACCACAACATGATTCCCAACCATCCAGGGCGCACCGTCCCAAATTCTCTTTCTATCTTGCTCCTTCTCTAGGTATGCCACAAATATATTCTCGCCCATAGCCTGGAAATCTAGCCCTCTAGGGTTGCCCCATTGAGGCCTCAACACACACTTTATGGTATCAATATGAAATTTCGAATGCGTCAAAACTTTACCCACCACAACGATCGTTGTACCCTCCTCCTCCAAATCATCAATATCCAGAACCTGTTTTTCCTTTTCCGTCAAAACCAGTTTTTTGAACTTCTCCCCAAACACATCCTCTACCATGGCCTTTTCCTTCCCAGCTTCACTCCCCTTGCCGTCCGTCGACGCGCCCGCCATCCCGACGGACAGGCACACTGACTAAACAAAGATCGTCGGCAGAAGGGTAGAAGAGGCGCAGTGGATCTCGAAGATCGCCATGCGCCTCCATTCGCTACTCCAAAACCCTAGTAAAATGTTTCGGGTCCTGCTAAGCATTGCTTAGTTTACTCAACTCCTGGAGGATAAGTAGGGGAAGAAGAGCCTTTTTTAGTATGATAATTATAGCTTGGCGTCTAATATTTTCCACAAATTCAAAGTAGAAGATGATAATATTCCTACTTGTCACGTTTACTCATCCTTCATAATGATCATACTCTAAGACCGGAGGTAGTGTTTTGGCTCACGGGTGCAAATAAACCTATTATGAAAAATACGCAAAAAAACGAATTTTAAAATATCGAAATAACTTGAAAGAAAATTTGTGTGTACATTCGAACATTTTGTGTTTGTACAAGTTTTCACGAAAACAAAACATTTTATGTAACTCATGTAAAAAGACAAAAAATGTTCAAAAATAATCAGTTGGAACATCTGAATTTTTCTTTTTTACACGGGATCACACCGGAGCATCCGAATTGTCTCTTTACACCAGATACAAAAAATATTTCTTTTTCTGAAAACTTGTGTGTTAACATTGAATTTCTGGATGTACATGAAGTTTTTTTTCTAAATTTTCAGAACTTTTAAAATATATTTTCCAAACAATGGGTTCATTCGTATCCGTGAGCCAAATTGGATTTTCGAGGTGTTATTTTGGCTCATTGGTGCAAATAAACCTACTCCCTGCGTCCCAAAATAGATGTCTCAAACTTTTTAAATTTTGGATGAATCTATATACTAAATAGAGTCTAGATTCATTCAAATTTTGACAAAAATCTGAGACATCTATTTTGGTACGGAGGGAGTATTAAAAATACATAAAACAAATTTAAAAATATCAAAAAAAAAGCTGAAAGAAAATTCCGCGTGTACATCTAGACATTTTGTATCCGCACATAAGTTTTTGGGAAAAAGAAATATTTTATGTAACCTGTGTAAAAATACAAGAATAATTATGTTGGAGCATCCAAATTTGTCCTCTTTACACAGAACTCAAAAAATGTTTCATTTTTATAAAAACTTAGGTGCAAACATATAATGTCTAGATGTACATGAGAATATTCTTTTTCTAACTTTATTGACATTTCGTTGGGTTTCACAAATTTGTTGAGCCTAGGGGGTAGTCGGAGTTGGTGATCTTACAGGGGATACCAGTGTTTCCACCAGCCGATTGCCAATTTGGTAGAGCGAAGCCATAGGGGTCCTTGGGGTGTGAAAGGACTATATCTTTCCATGCCGTTTTTTGTTGATAATGACAATCCCATTTGTGATCTAATTGTGCGCTTGAGTTTCAGGAAAAATGTTGTTGATGTTTCCTTTTAATTGTGTGGATGCTCTCTTGGGATCTCATGAGGACGGTGGCCTGTAGTTTTCTCCTAGTTTCTCTCCTTTTGTTGTTTTAGGTCGCCGTACTATTAAGAAGGGGTCCATCTCGGAAGGCTGTGGGAAATCACTTGTTCTTGCACAAACCCATATGCACCGCCACAGCCATCCTACTATTCCGTGAGAGAGTGTGTTTCTGTTCTGTTGAAGCCTTCTTTGTCTCATCGGAACTTCCGGCCTGGCGCCAAAAGTTCCGCTCAAGCTTTTTCTGCAGGATGATCTGAGCTTTGTTCCGATCATAGTTCCGCTGGAACTTCCGGTGAGCTCCCAGAACTCTCTGTTTTGGTATGCTCTATTTGCCGGAAGTTCCACCGGAAGTTGCATCGAAACTTGTCCTGCCAGAAAGTTCCTGAGCGGAACTTCCGCCCAGCCACCGGAACTTCCTGTCAGACTAGGTTCGCGACCCAGAAACTCCGCCCCTAGTTCCGCTCCAAGTTCCACTGAAGGGTCAGTAACCTTCTGTTTGAAGTGTTCTATTTGCCGGAACTTGGGCCGGAACTTGCATCGGAAGTTCGCCGGAACTTCCGGTATGTTATGACCGGAACTTCCGGTCGAGCTTCTGGAGCGGGCGTCAACGGGCTGATGACCATTGGAGCCGTGCTGGGCGGAACTTCCGGCCCCTCACCGGAAGTTCTGGTGAAGTCGCGTTGGCTGTAACGGTTCAGTGCGGAGGGGCCTATTTAAGGCGCCCCTCTTCTTCCTCCCACCTGCTTCAAAAAATTTCTCTCTCCTCCATTAATGCTTGAGCTTCACCTTACTAGATCTCTTTCTCTAGCCACTCAAATGACTTGATATTTTGAGAGGTGAGGGAGGTGACCTAGATCTACACTTCCACCAAAGAAGATTTGATTTCCCCCACCCATCCTTTGTGGATCTTGTTGCTCTTGGGTTTCTTGAAACCCTAGATGGTGTAGGGCATCCTCGGAGCTAAGGCTTGTGTTGTGAAGCTTCGAGGTGTCGTTGAGGGCCTCTAATTGAGTTGTGAAGCTTCCCCCTCAACCTTGGTGTAAAGGTTTCGGTTGGCGCCTTCAAGGTCACCGGTTAGTGGATTGTGAGGCCTCCTTTGTGGGGGAGCTCACCGGAGAAGAAGGTGAGGCCTTTGTGGCGCTCGGGTGACCTTGTGTGGCCCCGACACCTCTCCAACGTAGACGTAGCTCCTTGGGAGTGAACTACGGGAATTATATCTCTGTGTCCCCGCTCTGGTTACTTCGTTCCCTTCCTTTACTTCTTGCTCTTTACCGTTCTTGTGGTTGTTGTATGTTATCTTGCATTTAGGTTGTTCACCTAGTTGCACATCTAGATAACTTTCCTTCTCGTTAAGCCTAAAAGTGAGAAACAAATTAAAATTGGGTAGACACCTATTCACCCCAGTCTAGTCGTATCATGTCGGTACTTTCAATTGGTATCAGAGCCAAGGCTCTTATTTCGGGCTTTACCGCCTAAGAGACTATGGCCGATGAAGGGGGTAGTGAAACCGAAAACCCCAAGAACTTGGCCACTATGGATGACCTCAAGCAATTGGAGTCATCCATGATGTCCAAGTTTGAGGAAATGATGACTATCTTGCAGTCTCTAAAGCCAAACCCCGTGTTTGCTCTTGACACACCCCAAACCACCGAGCTTCCTCCCACCATTACGGTGACCGCCCCCGGGGTGACTCCCGCGGCCGTCACCACTCATTTGGGACTTGGTTTTGTTGCTCAAACTTCTACCAAGGTTCCAAGTGAGAACACCGAGGAGCCCGAGAACCCAACTTACAAAGACGAAAATGGAGGAAAGGACTACTCGGCGGTACCCCCACCACCAAAGTACACTCCGGATCCACCCATTCCCATGCCACACATCATTCCTCAAGGAGCACCACCTATGCTAGATACTTCAAATTTCGCCAATTGGCAATATATAATGCGCTCACATATTTCCAGCTCTTCTATTGAGTTAATGAGGATTGTGGAGGATGGATTCTCTCCATATGACCCAAAGAAGTTGACATGAGGTGAAGTGGTGGACAAGCAACTTAATGACACAGCTTTAGGGATGATCCAAAAGGTTTTGACTCCAAAGGACTTTGCTCACATTCGCCAATTCGACACCGCCAAGGGAGCTTGGGATCAAATCACCGACCTCTTTGTTGGGAATGCAAGTATCCAAAGCTCCAAGTTTGATAAAATCAACAACGAGTGCGATGGTTTTGCAATGCAAGATGATGAGACCCCCGAAGACATGTATAGGCGCCTCAAAGTCCTTTGTTCCACTATGAGGGATCTTGGGGCCACCTATGTTGACGATAAGTTCATGAAGAGGAAGTTCATTCAAGCTCTTCTTCCGTTTGAAGAACAAAATCTCAACTCTATCAAGGGAAGAACCAACTTTCACCTAATTACCTCCCAAGAAGTCTTGAGCGAAGTAATTGCCATGACCATTGCCAAGAAGAATGTGGAGTCCGCTCGTGCTAGGGTCATTGGGTCAACCAAAGTGAATCTTGCTTTGAAGGACAAGGCTATTGAAGTTGATGATGATGATACATCAAGTGAGTGGTCTCAAGAGGATCTCAAGCGTGCCTTCAACGAACATCTTTCTCTCGCTTCAAGGGCCTTTTGGAACAAGTCCGGGCTCAAGTCAAGGTCAAGGGACAACTCAAGATTCAACTCACCCAACAAGTCTCCCAAGTCAAGGTCATGCTACAATTGCAATGACAAGAGTCACTTCATGGCCAAGTGTCCCTTTGAGAACCTTGAAGACAATGGTGGTCGTCTCATTCGCAAGATCAAGTCAAGACCTTCTCATCCCTTGAACAAGAACTACGCTGTCAAAAACGTCACCAACAAGGAACGAGCAATTGTGGTCCATGAAGAATACCTTTCGGGCACGGATGAAGATGATGATGATGAAGTCCATGGCGGAGAGATTGTGGGAGTTGCTGCTATTGCCACTACCTCTACTCCACGTCTATCCCTCTTCGACTCGCCAAATGAAAATGTCATCTCCTCCAACCAAAAGTGTTTCATGGCCAAGGCCACCGAGGTAACATCGAAACCCACTCCTCAACCTATCTCCAGTGAGCCTTCCTCTCTTGATATTGTTGTTCTAGAGGTGAATAAAGATATGATTGACATGTGTGAATTTGTTTCTACCTTGGATGAAGAAACTAAAACTTGCTTTGAGTCATTGCTTTCACAACTTGACAATGTTAGGAATGCTTTAGATGAAAAGGAAGAACTTCTTGACTTGCTAAGTAAAAAATGAAAGAGATGTCGCTGATGAAATTGCTTCTCTCACTCAAAGTCTTGAGGATGAACAAAATATGAGAATTAGTCTTGAAGAAAGTGTGTCTAAGCTTGTAGATGATCATAACAACACCATGTGCTATTTAATTAAAGAACGTGATCGTGCTATTGCTTTGGTTAAGGTGCTTAAGAAAGAAAAGGTTGAGTTTGTGGTTGGTCATGATAGGACTCAAGAAGATCTTGAGAAACTCAAAGAGGAACACAAAGCCTTGGAAAGCAAATTCTCAAATCTTTTAGAAGCCCATGAACAGCTTCAAACTCAATTAACTTGCGAACATGCTAAGTCTTCCACTGTGCAAATTATAGACTTGTCTAGCACTCCTAACCCTTGTTGCAAGAATGAGCATCTCATTGAGGAAGTCAAGGTGTTGAAGGATCAACTTGCCAAGACTAAGAAGAAGAAGAAGAAGAGGAAGAAAAAGAAGAAATAGAACAAGGGCATGACTCAAGGGCCTTCTAATGGCCTAACCATCTTGCAAAGTGACAACTTTGCCGGAAAGAACAATCCCTCTTATATTATTTGCAAATCATATGATGGTCATGTCTATGCTAGATATGTGGGAACTTCTTACACGCATGATTATCATTGGGGTATTTGGGTGCCAAAGGCTCTTGTTACTAACAAAAGGGGACCCATTGCAAAATGGGTACCTAAAACCAAAGCTTGATTTTCTTGTAGCACTATGATTCCGGTGGATCAAAATGGGTGCTTGATAGTGGTGCCACGAGTGATATGACCGGAAGCAAGTCTATCATGTCGGAGATGAGGCCAAATATTGCCAACACCATGGTCTCCTACGGTGATAAAACAAGCTCTCAAGTTTTGGGTTTTGGCAAAGTGGTGGTAACCCCGGATGTATCTTTGGTTGACGTCATGCTTGTCAAAACTCTTGGTTACAATTTACTCTCAGTTCGTGCTCTTGCTCTTATGGGTCTTGCTTCGTTATTTAATGTTCATACCGTGGTCCTCATGTGGAGCAAGTATCTCAAGGTGGCTTTTGTAGGGTATGTAGGGCATGACTTATATGTGGTGGACTTTTCAGGGACCACTTCTTCTCATGCTCTATGTCTCTATGCTAAAGCCGACAAGGGCTGGTTATGGCATCGCCACCTAGCCCATGTTAACATGAGAACTTTGCAAAGACTTCACTCCAAGGTCCACATCCTTGGACTTAATGATGTTTCTTTTGCCAAAGATCGTGTTTGCGGGGCTTGTATTGAAGGGAAGATGCATGAAACTCCTCACAAAGCACTCAATCAAATCACCACTGAGAGGTGTTTGGAGCTCTTGCATATGGACCTTTTTGGTCCACCCTCTCATGATAGTCTTGGAGGCAAGAAGTATTGCTTGGTTATTGTGGATGATTTCTCAAGATACACTTGGGTGTTCTTTTTCAAGTACAAGAGTGAGACTCAACAAACCGTCATCGATTTTTCTAATGAGGTTCAACAGAAGGACAATGCAACCATTCTCTCAATTCAAAGTGACAATGGCACCGAGTTCAAAAACTATACATTGGATGAGTTTCTTAGTGATGAAGGAATCAAGCATCAATACTCCACTCCCTATACCCCTCAACAAAATGGATTTGCCGAAAGGAAGAATCGCACTTTGATGGATGCGGCTCGATCTATGCTAGATGAGTTCAAGTCTTCATACAACTTTTGGGTCGAGGCCATCTCCACCGCTTGCCATGCAACCAACCGGCTCTATCTCCGCAAGAAAAAGAACAAGAACCCCTATGAACTCCTCACCGGGAAAAAGCCAAATGTTAGCTACTTTCGGGTGTTTGGTTGCAAGTGCTACATTCTCAAGAAAGGAGTTCGTTTGTCCAAGTTTGAATCCAAGGCTCAAGAAGGAATTTTTGCTGGTTACTCAAATCAGTCCCATGCTTATAGAGTCTACAACAAAGCCAATGGAAGAGTTGAAGAGACGAGCAATATGAAGTTTGATGAAAATCATGAGTCTCTTGTTAGGCAAGATGGTGTTTGTGATCCAAGTGATGAAATTCCTCCTAAGGCCATAAGAAGAATGGGTGTGGGTTTCCACCTCCCCATTGAGGATCCCCTTGTGGACGAAGGAGAAGGACCAAGCTCTACTCAAGTGGAGCCCTCACTTTCACAAGATCATCTTGCCTCTCAAGGACCTACTATTTTGGCTCAAGCCCCCTCAAGCTCTTCTGAAGCTTCCCATGCTCATGACTCTCCAAGCTCCAAAGACCAAGCTCTTCATCAACAACATCAACCTCCCCACGATGGGGCTCCTTCTCAAGGCTCCTCCCACGGTCAAGCTCTTCATCAACTACATCAACCTCCCCAAGATGGGGCTTCCCCTCAAGGTCTCGGCTCTCCTCAAGGTCAAGATCGTCAAGATCAAGAGCAAGTCCATGATTCTCAAGGCTCCACTCCAAATGATGACTCCCCCGAAGTGGAAAATGATGAAGATGATCCTCGTGTTCGTGCTTATAGTCAAGGCGGTGGCTCAACTGGTGGCAATGGCCAAGTGGTAGCTCAAGAATCTCGTGTTGAAGCACAAGCCCGCCGTCAATCCTATCGTCTCGCCAAGCTCGTTCGAGATGGCCATATCCTTGATAATGTTTATGGAGATTTCAATAAAGGTTCCACAACTACAAGGCAACTAACTTCCTTTAGCTCTCACCATACTTTTATCTCTCTTGTGGAACCACAAAAAGTTTTCGAGGCTCTTGAAGATGATGATTGGCTTGATGTTATGAACGAAGAACTTCACAACTTCAAGAGGAACAATATTTGGACATTGGTTGAGCGGCCCAAAGATTGTCAAAACGTCATTGGAACCAAGTGGGTTTTCAAGAACAAGTGTGATGCGAATGGAATTGTCGTGCGCAACAAGGCAAGGTTAGTTGCCCAAGGATACTCACAACTTGAGGGCATCGACTACGGTGAGACTTATGCCCCCGTTGCTCGCCTTGAATCCATTCGTATGCTTCTTGCTTTTGCTACTCATCATAACTTCAAGTTGCATCAAATGGATGTTAAGAGTGCTTTTCTTAATGGTCCTTTGAAAGAGTTGGTATACGTCAAGCAACCTCCAGGCTTTGAGGATCCACTTTTCCCGAACCATGTCTACAAGCTCAATAAGGCACTCTATGGTCTCAATCAAGCCCCATGTGTGTGGTATGATTGCCTTAGGGAGCTCTTGTTAGACCGTGGCTTCGAAGTGGGCCTCATTGATCCCACTCTTTTTACTAAGAAAGTTGGAGGCCACTTGTTCGTATGCCAAATCTATGTTGATGATATTATCTTTGGGTCTATTAACAAAACTTTTAATGAGGATTTTGCCAAGCTCATAACCGATCGCTTCGAAATGTCCATGATGGGGGAGTTGAAGTTTTTCCTTGGGTTTGAAGTCAAGCAATTGAGGAAAGAGACTTTCATCAACCAAGCCAAATACATCCAAGACATGCTCAAGAAGTTCAAGTTTGATCAATTCAAAGGTGCCAAGACTCCCATGCCAACTAAGGTTAATCTTGATCTCGATCCCAAGGGTAAGGAGGTGGATCAAAAACTCTATCGTTCTATGATTGGTTCTTTGCTCTATCTTTGTGCATCTCGACCGAATATTATGTTGAGTGTGGGTATGTGTGCAATATTTCAAGCCGCACCAAAGGAAAGCCACATGGTGGCGGTCAAGAGAATCTTTCGATATTTAGTTCATACCCCAAACTTTGGGTTGTGGTACCCCAAGGGAGCCAGCTTTGATATTATTGGTTACACGGACTCGGATTGGGCTGGTGACAAAGTGGGAAAAAAGTCAACCTCCGGAGCTTTTCAGTTTCTCGGAAGATCGTTGGTTTGTTGGTCCTCGAAGAAGCAAAACGGTGTGTCTATGTCCACTGCCGAAGCTGAGTACATCTCTGCCGCAAGCTATTGTGCTCAATTGTTATGGATGAAGCAAACTTTGAAGGATCTTGGACTATCTTTTGACAAGGCGCCTCTTCTTTGTGACAATGAGAGTGCCATTGCCATTGCTCACAACCCCGTGCAACACAACCGGACTAAGCACATTGAGATTTGTCATCATTTCATTCGGGACCATGTTGCTAGAGGAGACATTTCTTTGGAGTATGTTCCCACCAATGCAAATCTTGCAGATCTTTTCACGAAGCCTCTTGATGAAGCAAGGTTCCGAGAGTTAAGGCATGAGCTAAATATCATTGATTCGAGCAATGTTGCTTGAGTATCTTGCACACCTACCCGTGTCTCAATGTGTATCTTGTTTGGATGTAGGCATGGATTTAGGGGGAGTGTAGTTCCTCTTATGAACAAACGCTATCCCTATTATGTGCACATTAAAGTTTTCATACTCTATAGTCTCTAAAGGAGACCATTTAAGCTTCATGATGAGTGTTGGTAATGAACCCAAGATATATCTTCGTGGTATCAAGCCATTTACTCTTATATAAGGTGGCCTCGGCCACCGACCCGTTTTTATTTGTGGTTTTGATCTTTTTTGTGTTTTTCTTGGTTTTTTTGTTGACTTTGATTCTTCACAGTTTGAGCTCCCTATCCTAAGCCTTTCCTTTCCTCAAGCCCTCTCTATTCCCTGCACAAGTTCTTCCTTGTTCTCTTCCAAACCTGAGAAAGTCTTTCTGGCGTCACCGGAACTTCCGGTCAGCTCGTTGTTCGTCTGAACCACCTGCTGACCTAGAATTTTTTCAGCCTGACCTGGAACTTCCGGTGGTGTTCTCTGTCCTATATAAGGTGGGCCCTGGGGGAAAATGGGATCTTCTTCCTTTTACCCCCAAGACCCCTCTTCTATTTGGAACAGCCGCCGGCAAGGTCTCCTCCGCGAAGGTGCTCCGGCCCCTTCTCCTCCGGCCACTCCTCCGCAGATCTGCTCCGTGGGAACCTTCCCCACCTTGATCTCCCGCCATGGACTCCTGTATTTGCCCTCAACTCCCTCCATTCATGGAGATCTAGCTCTCTCACCATTGCTTGAGTTAGGGCTCACCATGTCTAGGCTAGTTCTTTGGCTAGAACTTGTTGGGAGATCTTGGTAGGCCTAGGAAATCATGCTAGAGTAGATTGGTCCAATACATTCTTGGAAATTTTTGTACTTGTGGCTTGTAGATCTAGATCTAGTGAACTGCCTGCTTTGAACCGCCAGTTCGTGGTCTCACCGGAACTTCCGGTGAGCCACGACCGGAACTTCCGGTGGACCGTTTTCACCGGAAGTTCCGGCGCTTCAGCGGAAGTTCCGGCGACAATCTATTTATTTCGTTTCTGCTTTCGACTTGTGCACTTACCCCATCTTCCCTCCCTATTCTTGTGCTTTCTTCTCAGGGCAAGGTGGTTCGCGCAAAGGCAAGCGTGTCCGTCGACCATCCTCTGATATTCCTCCTGAGATCGATGAAGAAGATGTTGAGGTAGTGCATCCAACCACTCAGACTAGCCGTCAGAAGGCTGCTGCTGCTCGTCATGCTACTGCTGCTGAAGGAAAGAGGCCTGTTCTTGCCTCTCAGAAGACCACTTCTGCTGGGCCTGACAAATCCAAGGCCAAAATCTCCAAATGGACTCATAAGTCCTACTCTGAATTCAGGCGTACGGATCCCTACCTCGTTCCTCGTGACCGTCTCTGCTTGGATCCTCTTTTCCACAACTGCCGTCAGGAACAAATCTTTGTTGAGATCTATGCAACGAAGACTAATTTGTGGTTGCACCTCAAAAGTACATCAATGTGACTCACATGGAAGAAAAACATGCATATTTTGGCGAGGCTTTAGATATTTGCCAGAGGTTTGGGCTGATTCCCCTCATGGAGCACCGTCAGAACTTCGATGAGGCAGCTATCGCTCAATTTTATACTACCATGTATTTGCACATGAGCTCCTCTACTGAAGGTGTGATGAAGTGGATGACTAAGGGTGTGCTTCTTACCGCCACTTGGTCCGAGTTTGCTGAGATCCTTGGCTATCCCCTTCAGCCTGGCAGAGGGTCAAATGGTTGGCGTGTTCATACCGCCGAAGCTGTTGATCCTAAGGTCCTAGAGCCTCTCTACATTGAAGGGTGGGGGACTGTTGGTTATGTGAATCATCTGCTGCCAGTTTATGACATCATGCGCAGGGTGTACTTGAACACTTTTTCTCCCAAGGCTGGCAATTTTGATCAGTTTCATGCCTATCAGGTTGACCTCATGCATCAGACTTATCTCCGCGGTGACACTGATAGGCCAATGGATGTTATGCACTTTATCTATACAGAGATGTGGCAGGCTATTATTGACAAGCGCTCTTGCCCCTATGCTCCCTATATTCAGACTCTCATCAATCACAAGTGGCTTGAGGTGATTGGTACTCGTTATCCTGAAGACAACATCACCATTCATGAGGAGAAGAAGTTGCGTGTGAGTAAACACCAAAAGCCTCGTTCTCAAGAAGAAAGGGAAGAAGAACTCCAGAAGGCTCGAGATGAAGCTGGTGGTCCCTCCTCTGCTCCTGGTGTCTCTAGTGCTGGTGGTCCTTCTCTCCAGAGGCAGCCGTCTTGGGCAAAGAAGCTGCTTGGGAAGGTGAAGAAGACTTTCTGCTTTCTCCAGAACCGCGAGTATCAGGCGTATGTCGACCGGCGTCACAATGTTCAGCGCCATAAGGCCATCATGACTGCTCTCAACCTTCCTAGCTCGCCGATCACTAGCTCTGTCACTGCTCACAGGGATGATTGGATTTGCGAAAACTGCCGTTGGTGTGAGGATGAGTCTGAGGAGGAGGTCACTGGTCCGCTGCCTGCGTGGGATTCTTGGGTCCCTGAGTCTGCTCCTCCTCCCTTTCATGGCTGGGGTGATTAGAGTGATCTTCTCTTCCTTTTTGGTGTCTTGATGCCAAAGGGGGAGAAAGATGTCTATTAGGTTGTGTACGGGATTTGCACGGGTTGAGTCGCGAGCCTGTTCTTGCCTTTGATCTTTTCTAGCTCGCGAACTCTCTAGTTTATTTGTGTGCTTGTGGACCTTTATATGTCTGTGAACTTATGTGTGCTTGTGGACCATGTTATGTTTGACACTATGTGGTATTCTTGTTGCCATCTTATGGGCATATGCATATGGTGGTGGAGCCTCGTAGATCTTATTGTTATTTTTACTCCTTTGTCTCCACCACAGTTGGTTGGTGCCTGGTATGATTTCTATCCTTTCTTGTACCTTGCACTTGTGCTATCTTTGCATTGGAAGGGGGAGCCTCCTTGTATGTGTGTCAGTCTTGTCCTTAGAGCTGTCTCTTAACCTTGCACCAATATAGGGGGAGCTTGTCCCATCCATTGCAAAGATTGCTTCTATATCATGCAAATATTTGGGATTGTCATCCTACACCAAAAAGGGGGAGATTGAAAGGACTATATCTTCCCATGCCGTTTTTGGTGATAATGACAATCCCATTTGTGATCTAATTGTGTGCTTGAGTTTCAGGAAAAATGTTGTTGATGTTTCCTTTTAACTGTGTGGATGCTCTCTTGGGATCTCATGAGGACGGTGGCCTGTAGTTTTCTCCTAGTTTCTCTCCTTTTGTTGTTTTAGGTCGCCGTACTATTAAGAGGGGGTCCATCTCGGAAGGCTGTGGGAAATCACTTGTTCTTGCACAAACCCATATGCACCGCCACATCCATCCTACTATTCCGTGAGAGAGTGTGTTTTTGTTCTGTTGAAGCCTTCTTTGTCTCATCGGAACTTCCGGCCTGGCGCCGAAAGTTCCGCTCAGGCTTTTTCTATGGGATGATCTGAGCTTTGTTCCGATCATAGTTCCGCTCGAACTTCCGGTGAGCTCCCAGAACTCTCTGTTTTGGTATGCTCTATTTGCCGGAAGTTCCACCAGAAGTCGCATCGGAACTTGTCCTGCCAGAAAGTTCCTGAGCGGAACTTCCGCCCAGCCACCGAAACTTCCGGTCAGACTAGGTTCGCGACCCAGAAATTCCGCCCCTAGTTCCGCTCCAAGTTCCGTTAAAGGGTCAGTAACCTTCTGTTTGAAGTGTTCTATTTGCCGAAACTTGGGCCGGAACTTGCATCGAAAGTTCGCCGGAACTTCCGGTATGTTATGACCGGAACTTCCGGTCGAGCTTCTGGAGCGGGCGTCAACGAGCTGATGACCGTTGGAGCCGTGCTGGGCGGAACTTCCGGCCCCTCACCGGAAGTTCCGGTGAAGTCGCGTTGGCTATAACGGTTCAGTGCGGAGGGGGCCTATTTAAGGCGCCCCTCTTCTTCCTCCCACCTACTTCGAAAATTTTCTCTCTCCTCCATTAATGCTTGAGCTTCACCTTACTAGATCTCTCTCTCTAGCCACTCAAATGACTTGATCTTTTGAGAGGTGAGGGAGGTGACCTAGATCTACACTTCCACCAAAGAAGATTTGATTTCCCCCACCCATCCTTTGTGGATCTTGTTGCTCTTGAGTTTCTTGAAACCCTAGACGGTGTAGGGCATCCTCGGAGCTAAGGCTTGTGTTGTGAAGCTTCGAGGTGTCGTTGAGGGCCTCCAATTGAGTTGTGGAGCTTCCCCCTCAACCTTGGTGTAAAGGTTTCGGTTGGCGCCTTCAAGGTCACCAGTTAGTGGATTGTGAGGCCTCCTTTGTGGGGGAGCTCACCGGAGAAGAAGGTGAGGCCTTTGTGGCGCTCGGGTGACCTTGTGTGGCCCCGACACCTCTCCAACGTAGACGTAGCTCCTTGGGAGTGAACTACGGGAATTATATCTCCGTGTCCCCGCTCCGATTACTTTGTTCCCTTCCTTTACTTCTTGCTCTTTACCGTTCTTGTGGTTGTTGTATGTTATCTTGCATTTAGGTTGTTCACCTAGTTACACATCTAGATAACTTTCCTTCTCGTTAAGCCTAAAAGTGAGAAACAAATTAAAATTGGGTAGACGCCTATTCACCCCCCTCTAGTCGTATCAAGTCGGTACTTTCAGGGTGGTTGTTGGAATTAGGAAAAGCTATGCACGGCTATGCCTTGTGCCAACAACGATGACGCCTTCGAGTGTCGTTTCCATTCCTGAAGGCATTGTCATGAAGTTCCCCCTTTGAATCCTGGTGTTTCGTCTTCTCGTTGGTGTAGCTAGCTGGTGTCCTGGGTGTTCGTGGTCCTTTGCGAGCCAAGCCTTTCAGAGGTGCCAGGTTGATTTGGTGTTCCTCGGTGTGGTGTATCGATACTTGAAGGTTCATATCGAGTTACCAGTGCGTAGCTGAAGACACGAGCTTTCTATAGGAACAAGTAGATTAGCTCTTTTTGTGTTTTTCTTCTTTGTTTTTAGCTTGATATCCCTAATTTTTATTTTTCCAGTTTGTTTTGTGTCGTTATAATCCTAGCCGGTTGATGGCTTCATTAATTCAAAGTTGGGCTCACTTCGAGCCTTCCATCTAATTTTCTTTCACTTGCACATACGATACAAGACATGCTATCGAAGTACCGATCGACTGAGTTTAGGATATTTGTTATTTTCATTGCCAGAGCATCAAAGACACATATTTAACCACAAAAGAACCTATAAAGATCGATTTATGCCTAGAATTCGTGGATAACCCGTTGTATCTCATAAACTCTAGAACTTGCTATTTTGTTACACCTACTGTAGACAATTTACTTATTCTAGAAACCTTTATCATGATAGTATTTGTTAGATTTGTTGGATCATACATTTTAGAGATTTTTGCCAACATATTCAAGTATAATAAATTCAAATGGATCTGAATGGTGTCAGATCTGATGACCCGAGCGAAGTATGAGCAACACCGTAGTATTACAGAAAACTTGTCATAGAATTGTAACTATTGTTGCTTTATTTCGTTATGTCCGTGTAACTTTTTTTTAACATGTATGTTCGTGTGTAACTAATCTTGGCCTTGTTAAAGTGTCGAGGGTGAGAAAACTAAATGAAAACTGAATATAAAAATCCGCTCAGCATCGTACATGCCATTATAACCTAGGTTCATAAATGTAGGCCAAGTATACAAAGCTCAGTTTGAGAACCACATCAATCAAAAACAAAAAATAAAAAATATAGATAGGTCTCAAAGTAGGGAGTATTTTCCAGGTACCATAAAGAGTATTTTAAATTAAATTCAAAAAACATCAGAAAATACTTTTGAATTCTTGATTATTGGATCTCAAAGAAACTTCCTAGCACTTGGTAGTGATAAGGTTGGTCTCAGGTAGCTCTCAGTTTGCCCCGGCAGCTTGTTTCTTTTTAATCTCATCGTCTGGCCGAGCAACCATCCCGGACTTGCTCCTGCAGAAATTATGGGCGGGCTCAAAATAGTAAGAACTTGTAGATATTTATTCGGTTGTCCACACTCTAAAATAATATTCGCTAAATAGTTGAGTATGGTACCTCATGTTGTGCTCATAGTACGCGTGCAGACGGAGGCCGTAGCCCAAGAACACCGACAAAACGAGGACACAGATCCACAAAAAGACCACCCCTACGAGCTTGCTCACGAGGAAGAAGGACAAGGTGAGCAACATGAATGGCGAGAGGTACCAGCAGACCAAGACCTTTCCGGTACCACATTTCACCCTAAAGAAGACGACGGTGCCACCTCCGCCCTGCCACAATGGGCTCAGCGCGCAGATGATGGCGACGAGGAGACAGAGGCAAAGCATCGTTGACAGGACGACAACAGACACTAAGCTGCAGTCCGCGACCGAGACGCACTGAGGGATGATTGCACGAGTGGAAAGCACAATGACGACAAACATGATCAGATTCAGTTCACGGGCGAGCCTCTTCGTCTCCTGGGCGGCGGCAGGGTTTTCGTTGGCCGGTGCAGCGGCGGCAGCGGCGGCGGACTTCCCGGAAGCACTGTGCTCGGCGAGGGCTTTTCCGAACACGCAGGCCATCCAAACGGAATCGAGGTATATGATGACCGCCCCGGCCGCGTGGCTCAGGACGGCATCCAAAACGAAGGCCAGAAGGGCGGTGTAGGCTACGAAGACGAAGAGGAGCGCCTTGCGGGTGCGGGCGTGCAGGACGCAGACCGCGGAGTAGAAATAGGAGCCGAGAAGCAGCGAGAGCCTCCACAGGGCGATCAGCGTGTTGCCGCCGGAGCGCCCCAGCACGATCGGGAACAATGCCGCCGCAACCACCGATTGGAAGAAGAAGAAGATGGGCCACACGGCGTTCGTGCTCTGCTGCTCCGGGGCGTCGGCGTTGTTCTTGGTCCGGGCCGCGACAGACTCGTGTTTCTCCATGGTAGCCGCCAGCCAAGATCCGAGGCAAAACTGCTGATGTGTGCTGAAATTTTTGCAAGTCTATGTATATGTCCTCGAGGAGGATGGGCATTACTATTGTTTTTCGCAAGCGCGCGGGCGTGAGTTTAGGGAAGCGTAAAAAGGAAAATAAACTCGATCGTCGGATGTCGGTACAGATGGGATTTGTGTGTAACTTAAAAAGGAAGAAAATAATTTGATCAACCGCGTCACATCACATGCATGAATGCCCTAATACCACGAAAGGGAAGGAAGAAAAGGAAGGGAAAGAAATACAATATCACACCCCGCGCTGCCGAGAAATACGCCCAGGCCAGCTGGAACCTGGAAAGAGCCTTCCTCAAAACCCCTCCACCGCCTCGTCCGATGATCAGATTGATTCCGCGGAGATCCCAATGGGCCGGCCGACGAAGCGTCACGCTGAGGAAGAAGCCCGTTTGTTGTGTTGGTCGCATGCGTTTTTTTTTTTTGCATCGCATGGTTTTAAAGCAGGTCAAAAGTTAATCTGATGGTGACGCCGATTTTGAACTTTTTACGGGGACAATGTCCGCATAAACTTTAAAACGGACGAAAAGGAGCAAATTTTCTTCTGTGGGTGCGGGTCGATGTCTCTAGGCATGCACCCTCTTTTCTGATTATTGCTAATCCTGTTCTTCTCCCTTCCTCTTTTGACAAGCTCGTATTTCATCTCAACCATCGCCGGCACCGTGGCCTCGCCGCTCCACCTCTGCTAACCTTCACCTCGTCCTTCGCTGCCCCTTGTCACCGGCTGCCCCCGTGCGCCTCCGCTGCGGCGCATCCCAGCCTCATGTGCACGCCTTGCTCCTCTAGCTAGCTACTCCCTCCGATCCATATTACTGTTAGATCTAATCTATTATTGGTAGATGTACTGTAAGGTAGAGCTCGTAGATCTGAGAGGGGAAGAGAGGGAGGGTGAGACTACCTGCGCCCTGGCTCGACAAACACGAGCCAGAGGGGATGTCGGAGCTCATGCCGGAGCTGGAGCCGCCGTCGTTAGCCATGGGAAAAGAGGGAGACGGCGTGAGCATGGGTGGTAGAGAGTGGTGGCGGTGGAGCTTCCCGTCGGCCTAGCGCGAACCCTAATCGGTGGGTGCGTAGGTGGGGGCTGCGGCGCATGGTGAACCTCGTACCGTGTGCGTCCCCCCCCCACCTCTTTATATACGCGCTGGCGACAGGGGCTCACCAACCATGGATAGGGTTGGGCGCCCCCGATTAGGGCACGATGAGGGACTCCGTTCGGGCCATTGGGCCCGAACGTGGGAGAGATCTATCTAACATTCTCCCCCTAGATCTCGACTTTACTTTTAATTTTGTACTTTACTTATTTCATCACAGAGTGATACATAGAGCATGTTTCATCGTCTCAGCTCAATTGCCGATAGAATCAGACAGCCACTATATACCTTCATGTTTTGAAACAAATCCTGTTACTTTTGGGCCTCTGTAGTCCAGGTATCATAGGCTTTCCATTAAACCCATGACGGCTATGTGTTCCTTGAACACATTGGGTGATAAGCCTTTCGTTAGCGGATCCGCAAGCATATCATTTGTCCTTATATGCTTGAGTCTTATAGTTTGATCCTGGACTTTGTCCTTCACAACATAATACTTTATATCTATAGACTTTGTAGCATTACTCGACTTGTTGTTGTGAGCATAGAATACTGCGGGCTCGTTGTCACAGTACATCTTTAGTGGCCTGCTGATGCAGTCAACCACTTTCAAGTCGGGTAATTTTCTTTAACCATAACGTCTGTCCCATGGCCTCATAACATGCTATAAATTCTGCATACATCGTAGATGATGCAACTATCGACTGTTTGGCGCTTCTCCATGAAATAGCACCTCCTGCGAGAGTAAAGACATATCCTGTTGTGGACTTTCTGTCGTCTTTATCTCCCGCAAAATCCGCATCTGAATACCCTTTTATTTCTAGGGAATCAGATCTTTTATATGTTAGCATGAGGCCTTTTGTGCCTTGCACATAACGCAAAGCTTTCTTTACCATCTTCCAGTGCTCTATGCCTAGATTCTCTTGATATCTACCGAGTACCCCGGTGATAAAAGCTAAGTCAGGGCGAGTGCACACTTGTGCATACTGTAAGCTTCCAACAGCCGAAGCATATGGTACTGACTTCATTTGATCGATCTCATATTGATTCTTTGGACATTGGGATTTCCCAAAACTGTCGCCCTTGACTATGGGAGCAGGTGTTGCATTACTCGCATGCATATTATATTTGTTTAAAATCTTTTCACAATACGCTTTCTGTGACAGTCCTAACACTCCATTCTTTCTATCTCGGTGAATTTCTATGCCTAAAACATAAAAAGCTTCACCAAGGTCTTTCATGTCAAAATTTGATGACAAGAACTTCTTTGTCTCTAGTAGTAGACTAACATCACTGCTAGCAAGCAGGATGTCATCCAAATACAGAATAGGAAAATATATTTCCCACTTTTGAACTTTGCATAAATGTAGTTGTCCTCAACATTTTCCTTGAATCCAAATATTTTAATTGTATCATTAAACTTTAAATATCACTGCCTAGAGGCTTGATTTGACCCATAAATGGATTTCTTTAGGCGGCATCCCATATGTTCCTTCCCCTTCATGAAAAAACCCTTGGGTTGTTTCATGTAAACATTTTCTTCTAAATCTCCATTTAGAAATGTCGTCTTAACATCCATTTGATGCAACTCTAAATCAAAATGTGCAACAAGTGCCATGATGATTCTGAAGGAGTCCTTACATGAGACTGGAGAAAAAGTCTCATTGTAATCTACGTCTTCTCTTTGCGTAAAGCCTTTTGCCACAAGTCTAGCTTTGTACTTTTCTATATTTCCATTAGAGTCATACTTTGTTTTGTAGACCCATTTACATCCTACTGTTTTGGATCCTTTAGGAATTTCCTCTAAGTCCCAAACATTGTTGGAACTCATTGATTTCATTTCATCTTCCATTGCCTCCACCCACTTGGCTGAGTGAGGGCTACTCATGGCTTCTTCATATGAGGTAGGATCTCCCTCCATATGAACTACATTGTAGACTTTGTAAATTTCTTTGAAAATGGCTGGTCTTCGTTCTCTTTTAGACCTTCTGAGTTCATCAGACTCTTGCTCATTTCTTGCCTCGGGTTCAGGCACATTTACAGTATGTGGCTGTTCTGGCTACCTTTCATGCTCAACAGTGGGTTCGTGGCTCGATGGATGGTTTCCAAACTTTCGCCCATTGTTGTCACGTGGAGTCACAACAGTGCCGCACCACAACCTCGGGGTTGTAGATGGTGGCACAACAGTAGCGAGAAAATGGCTCTGAGTCATCGGATTGGGTGCATGCACCCTCTTCTCCTCAAGATCAATTTCTGAGCTACCGTGCTCCCTCATCAATTCGTCCTCCAAGAAGACTGCATGTCTCGCTTTCTACAAACTTTGTGTATCTGTCGACAGAGAAACGATAGCCTTTTGACTTATCCGGATAGCCAATAAAGTGGCAAGATACTGTTTTGGGGTCTAACTTTGCAATGTTTGGATTGAAAACTTTTGGCTCATCTGGGCTCCTGGACCCTCAAGTGGCAGAGGGGACTCACTGTCCACAATTCATACGATGTTTTGGGCACCGACTTACTTGGTACTCTGTTGAGAATGTGAATGGCGGTTTTAAGCGCCTCCATCCATAATCCCAGTGGGAGGGTGGAATAGCTCATCATGTTGCGCACCATGTCCATAAGGGTACGGTTACGCCTTTCAGCTACTCTGTTTTGCTGAGGTTCGCCCGGCATAGAATACTGGGCGACTATACCATTTTCCTACAGGAACCTTGCAAAGGGTCCTGGTACTTGACCATATGGAGTATGCCGACCGTAGTACTCCCCCCATGATCGGACCGAACTATCTTAATTATTTTATCATGCTGATTTCTACTTCAGCTTTGAAAATTTTAAATTTATCCAATGCTTCAGATCTTTCTTTAATTGGATAAATATAACCATATCGGGAGTGATCATCCGTGAATGTTATGAATGAATCATAGCCATCCACACTTTTCACCGGAAACGGTCCACAAATATCCGTGTGGATTATTTCTAGTGAAGCTATACTTCGGTTTGCATCCTTTTTAATTTGTTTTACAAACTTTCCTTTAATGCAATCTATGCATTGTTCTATGTCTGAGAACTCTAACAGAGGAAGAATGTCATTTTTAACGAGGCTTTCTATTCTTCCCCTCGAAATATGGCCTAATCTGCAGTGCCATAACTTCGATGAGTCAAGAGTTCGTTGTCTTTTCTTTTGATCTTTGTTTGACAAGGGAACTTGTTCATTCACATCACACACAGAAAATACTTTCTCATGCAAAGATAATAAATATAGCTTGTCATGTAGGGTAGCAACACCCACAAAAATATCTTTTAACCAAATGGCACATTTGCCATGTCCAAAATAACACTCATATGAATCTTTGTCCAAGCACGACACACTTATTAAATTTCTATGAATGGAAGGAACAAAAAGAACATTCTTAAGCAAAAGAGAAGAGCCATCAGCCAGCTCCAGAGGAATGTCGCCAATAGCCTCCACTTCTGCTTCAATCCCATTCGCCACTTCAATGAGTCTTTCTTTTTTTGGCAAAATCCTTGTCGAATGGAACCCTTGTAAAGAGTTGGCAACATGAACAGTTGCACCAGAGTCAATCCACCAAGTAGATCTAGAAAACTTTTCATACAGAGATTCATTAACAAAAGAGACTATATCTTTACCGTTTTTGGCCATTATGGACTTCAGCCATACTGGACAATCCTTCTTGTAGTGGCCAACCTTTTTGCAGTGGTGGCACTGGTCTTTTTCCCCGGGGGTGGACTGCTGGTACTGATGCTGGTGTTGTTGTGGGCCCTTGCCATGTGGCTTGGAAGGTGAGCCACCATGGTTACTATTGGTGAAGTTCCTCTTCCTATTGTCCTTCACGAAGTTCAAGGAACCACCGTGAAGAGCCTTCAGCCTTTCCTCCTCTTGGAAACACATCCCAATGGTCTTTTCAATGTCCCACTTTTCAGGGGACATGTTATAGTTGATTACAAAATTCTTGAATGGCTGTGGAAGAGAGGCCATCGCCAGGTGCACCAAAAGTGCAGGCTTTAGCTCGAGGTCCTCATCCATGGGCTTCAGCTTGGCCGCCATGTTTGACATCCTCAAGATGTGTTCTCTTATGCCATGTGGCCCTCCCGTGTACTTTTCTGTCACCAGCTGTTTTAACAGTTGGGTTGCATACATCTTTGAAGAGCCAGTAAACTGGCTCTTTATCTTTGCAAGGTATTCGCCCACGGAGGCACACTCTCCAATTGAGCCCACTATAGCGTTCTCAATTGTGTTCTTTACAAAAGCCAAACATTTCTTGTTGGCGTTCACCCACTTTTGATTGTCTATCGAGTAGGCCAGCTCCAAAGGAGCATGGTCCCTCTTTCTCTTTTCAAACGCAGCACTTTCCTTAGCATCGCCCCTCACAGGGTCAGCAGGCTTGACTGGTTGCTTGGTGTCAACCACCCAGTCCACCTCGGCGCATATAAACGCCAGATCAACCTTTTTCCTCCATTCGGAGTAGTTGTCCCCCCTTAGCAGCGGAATGTCCTTCAAACAACTCATGAGGTTGAGACCTCCTGAAAACCACAAAAGATGTGAGATCACCAAAGAAAACAACTGTATGCTTTAATCCAACGTTGGTATAAATTAAGCATGTAATTGTTTGTGCCATTTAAAATTACATCACCATTGGGTAGAAATAAAATTAAATGCACCTTTAATACTCAATGAAAAAGATCATGATCATGCTTATTAATAACGTTGGTCAATTAATAACATGAGACACAATCATCTTTAATTACTTTGTCACATCTTTATAACAAATAATTTAACAAACTTTTATTGCATTATTGCAATTTAATACAACTATTTGCAGCAGAAACATTTATAATGACTTTTATAATACTTTGTACTTTGCAGAAAAAATTCTGCCTTTATTTCATTCTCTAGTTAAAATTTACTTGAAATAAAATGACTAGAGAAAACTGTTTGAAAATTGCTTAAAAAACTAAGCAAAAACAATAAAAACAGCTAATAAAACAGTTCTGTAAAAAATAAAAAACAGAAAACTGCTACCAGTAGCAAGGCACAACAGCACTCATCTACGCTGGCCGCTGCACTCAACCGCCAACAAGCGGCTGTCTGTCGCCCACGCTGCCACCTCGGCGACGCCTTAGCCGCCGCCAGCTGAAGAGAGCACTGCAGCCGCCATGCCTCACAAGAACCCGCCTGAACCGGCTGCCCACTTGGCTCGCTAACGACGCTGCCCAGCCGCTGCGCAAGGCTTCGATCTGGACCGTCCACTCGCTAGGGTTTAGATCGTGCGGCTGTCCGCGCCTTTCGGCCGAATAAAAGCGCCCCCCTCCCCGCGCCCCCTACGAAACCCTAGCTCATTTGCCCCACTCGTCCGCCCGCCTCTTTCTGGCGGCAGGAGGTGCGCGGCCGCAACACCGCCATGGCGAGCCCTCCTCCACGCTAGCTCTCCCGTGTTCCCCGGTCCTCTCTTGCAAGGCCAGCGAGGCTTGAGGCGAGGCGGCCGCCTGGCCTGGGCGCCCTCCCTCCGAGCTTGAGCCCGACCGAGCGAGGCTTGAGGAGGCGGCCCGGCAGCCGGGCGGCCCTCCTCGGTCGCAAACTCCTCCCTTCCCCTTTCCTTCCCCGTTCTCCACCTTCCTACACCCTCCAGCCACGACGGTGAGCGCGCGAGAGAGAAGGCCGGCGTCCTCCTGCCCCCTTTGCCAGCGGTGTGTCCACCCTAGGGTGGGCACACCACCATCAAACGGCGCAGCGGAAACGCCCTCTGCCGGCGCATGGCGGCGGTCCTTTTGTGGTTTTCTTTTGGGGATTTGGGGTTGTTCTTTTGGATCTGGGGAGGATTTGATTTGGGGCTTTTCTTTGTAGCTTTTGCATGCGGGATCTGGGGAAAAATAGGATTAGGGTTCAACTTTTTGATCTACTTTGCTTGATTCGGGGTGGGATCTGGGAAAAACTAGGGGTTGCTTTTCTTTGCTTTGATTTTCTTTGCCCTCCGAAGAGGGTGTGTTCTTCTTCCGACGCCTCGACATGCCGATGCGTGTCGAGATAGAGAGGAACGGCGCGGCCAGAGGGGTAGGCGCACTTTAGATCTAGGGTTTTACTTTTCTTTTGCTTTTCTACCGTGAAAGCTAGATCTAGCTTGCTCTGATACCATTGTTAGATCTAATCTATCATTGGTAGATGTACTGTAAGGTAGAGCTCGTAGATCTGAGAGGGGAAGAGAGGGAGGGTGAGACTACCTGCGCCCTGGCTCGACAAACACGAGCCAGAGGGGATGCCGGAGCTGGAGCCGCCGTCGTTAGCCATGGAAAAAGGGGGAGACGGCGTGAGCGTGGGTGGTAGAGAGTGGTGGCGGCGGAGCTTCCCGTCGGCCTAGCGCGAACCCTAATCGGTGGGTGTGTAGGTGGGGGCTGTGGCGCACGGTGAACCTCGTACCGTGTGCGTCCGGCCCCCCACCTCTTTATATACGCGCTGGCGACAGGGGCCCACCAACCATGGATAGGGTTGGGCGCCCCCGATTAGGACACGATGAGGGACTCCGTTCGGGCCCGAACATGGGAGAGATCTATCTAACAATTATTTGTCACTAAAATGGATGTATCTACTGATATTTTAGTGCTAGATACATCCATTTCAATAATAAGTAATACGGATCGGAGTGAGTAGCTAATTTGGGAATGTGCGTGCCTTTGAATTTTGGGCAAAGGAGCTAGCTAGCAAATCAAGCCTCGCGTGCACACCCTTGCTCCTCTAGCTAGCTAGCTAATTTGGGCATGTGCATGGCCTTGGATTCTAGCTAACTCCTTCGCAAGAAGGTCCGCGCATGCCCCTGCGCGCCGGCCGCTCCTCCGCGTCTGGCCGCGCGCATCGTTCATCTCCTGCGTGTCTAATCCGCCAAATTCTATTAAAATTCAAATTCATGACAAGACGATTATAAAAATTGGGGACTGAAATTTCAGACCGAGAGTGTTCGTGCTTGATAGTCAATTTCTTTACTGGATAACTGAAGTTTTTGTGTTTCATTGCAGCAATTCAATAGCTAGCAAGCTGATCTTAGATGGCTGACCATAGCGGCATAGCAGCACTTCCCGAGTGCGGTTGAATTAATGCAAAGGTCTTTTTTTAACCTGTTGCTAAGCCACACATCGGCATCAGCTTGGCGATTTGAGGGAAGGCGATCCCTCCACAGGTGGGCGTCGCTCCTGCAGGCCTGAAGGAGGGATTGTAGGTTCGGTTGCTGGTCGCGGAAAGCCACCACATTTCTATGCTTCCACAGGTTCCAGCAACACGGCTGGAGGAAGGTGGACGCGGTGGTCGCCGGGACCGAGGTGCAGTGGCAGTGCGAGAACAGCTGTTGGACCTCCATATTGGGTGGGAATGCGCAGTTCACAGATCTCCAGAAGAGCCGGGCGAAATTGCAGTCGAAGATGATATGGTCGGCAGTTTCGTCAGGAGTAGAGCAGACAGGGCATCGGTTTTCCTCATCAGGGATGATCTTTTTCATGGCCAGAATGCTGCGGGACTGAATGCGTGCCTTGGACAGCAGCCAGGCGAAGAACTGGACTTTGAAAGGGGCATAATTTTTCCAGACGTCCACCCCTCCCCAAGAACAAAGCCTGAACAGAGCAGAAGCGTGAACAGAACCATCAGATTTAGCGCATCTCTTCAGCTGCCGTTGATCTGGACAAGACGAGAGGGTGATGCCACCGAGAAGATCCAACAGTATAGGGAGCTGCCTTTCCCTAGCGGAGTTCAGCCTTGGAACAAGAGTAGCCCCAATTCCACGTGAGAGCATGTCGGCCACAGAGACGCTAGGAGCAGTGGAGTGGGAGAAGAGGGCGGCGAACTTCAATGCAAGCGGCTCCGCACCGATCCAGGTGTCCAACCAGAAGGCAGTGTGCTGACCGTTGACAATGTTGCAGCGAGTGATGTCTCTGTAGACAGGCAGAAGGCTGGCCAAACGGCTGATGTGCAGGCCACCCGCGACAAGATCGGGCGAAACACTCCAGACCCAAGCAGGCCAAGGGGCGTCAGACGCGGAGAAGATCCGATGCAGCAGCTTCATCTGCAGGCAATAGTTTTTGACCTTGAGGGGCTTGATTCCGAGACCACCCTCATGCTTTGGGCGACACACCGCGGACCGGGCCAGCCACCAGGCATTTAGCACCAGAGACGGGCGCCCCAGAGTTCCAGAGGAAGGCCCGTCGTAGACCCTCAATGGCATGGAGTAGCGCAGGAGGCAGTTCGAGAGCGCCCATCGCGTAGATGGGTAGGGCATCCAGGACGGCGTTAAGGAGCACCAGGCGACCATCGGAGGATAGTAGGATCGTCGTCCAGCCAGATAGGTAGCTATACACTTTGGCAATGAGGGTGGCAATCCTATAGCCTGAGTTTGTGAGCAGAGAGGGGAAGGCCCAGGTAGGTTTGGGGAAAACCCTCCACACGGCAACCCAAGGCAGTGGATATGTCTTGGATTTCCTCAGCAGGAACATGCATCGGCACGAGAGTGCTCTTGTGAAAATTGATTGTCAGGCCGGTCGCATGAGCAAATTGGTCCAGCAGAAGCTTGAGCCGTCGGGCCGCAGGTTCACCTGCACGCATGATGATGAGGGTGTCGTGGGCATACTGAAGAACCTGACAAGGAGCACTGTCGACCAGGGGGTGGCTGAGGATGGGATCTTGTTTGATCAGCTGTTGTAGCACATCGGCGACCAGCGGGAAGAGGTAGGAGGACAGCGGGTCTCCCTGCCAAAGCCCCCTTTTGCAATTAATCCAGGGGCCAGGGATCCCGTTCAGCAGTACGGCAGAACGAGAGGTGGTTAAGATTAGCTCCATCCAATCACACCACAAGGGAGGGAAGCCACACACTCGCATGATCGCCCTCAGGCTCACCCAGTTAATTGAGTCAAACGCCTTAGAAAAATCCAGTTTTAGCACAAGCGTGGGAGCCTTCCTCTTGAAGCAGCATTGGACCAACTCCGTAGCAAAAACAAAGTTCTCCGAGATGCTTCTGCCAGAAAGAGGAACCCAGATTGATTCTCGTCAATCAAATTGCCAATTTGAGCTTGCAGCCTAGATGTCAGAACTTTGCACACAGTCTTAACTGAGCAGTTTTGGAGAGAGACAGGGCGGAAGGATCCAGGGGCGAGAACACCTTCCCCCTTAGGCAGCAGGACAATGTGAGCACGATTGATGGCTCCCAGGTCGACATGGCGCGCGTGGACAGCCTTAACAGATTCAGCATCGAAGGAGCGACAGTACCCCAAGCAGCCCTGTAGAAGGAGGGCCCAATTCCATCCGGCCCAGGAGCACTGTTCCGATCCATCCCCAGGATAGCATCTTTGATCTCCGCGGGTTCGAAAGCGACGACGAGCTCAGGCCCATTAACATCGCGAGAGGCACAGTAAAGGTCCTGGAGATTGAAATCCCAGCCCACCGCCCGCTCCTGGCACAGCAGATCGGAGTAGAACCTGTGGAGAGCAGCCTACTTCTCAGCGTGAGCGACGACAACCGCAGCCCGCACTTCCAAAGCCTTGATCTGATTACGGCGATGCCGGGTAGAAGCCCTGGCATGGAAGTAACGAGTGTTGGCGTCCCCCTCTTTGATCAGGCGAGACTTGGCCCGCTGTTTCTAGTGCGCTGCATTCCTGCGAACAGATTCAGCAAGCTGCAGCCTAGCCTCCCTCCTTAGGTCAAGTTCCCGCCCAGAAAGAATGCGGTCCTCCTCGACAAAATTCAGCAGATTAATAACAAAGCGACAATTATTGTCAAAAAGAGGCACGTACCGATTTTCTCACTTCCATACTTTAGCAGCCGAGCGAAAACGCTTGATGCTCGCTGCAAGATCGAGAGAAGCATCATGGGCGGGCACCCTAGGTGACCAGCAGGAGAGGGTGTGAGGGAGAAACAGAGGGTCTAGAAGCCACGAGTTTTCAAAGTGAAAGCGGGAGGAGGTGGGGATGGACGTGTTGGCGGAGACAATGAGAGGGTGATGGTCGGACGTGGGGCGGGGGAGGGACGATAGAGTACAGCTCGGGAAGCAGCAGTTCCACTCGCTATTGAAAAAGACGCGATCCAAGCGAGCCAGAACCAGGGACGCTTGTTGGTTTTACCACGTGTAGAGACGATCAGACACGGGGAGCTCAGACCAGCCAACGTTGTGGATCAGCGAGTTAAAAGTGGCAGCAAGGTGGAGGTCGAAATTGGCATTGTTTTCCTCGTGGGGGTAGCGGATCATGTTAAAAGCACCAGCAATTAGCTAGGGGCCGGTGATGGTGGAAGCCAACTGAAAGATCTCATCGACGAATGCGGGGGTGAGGGCATGATCGGAAGGAGCATAGATGTTGGAGATGGTGAACTCCGTGTCAGAAGAAGTAGAGTCAAGGGTTGTCGTTAGGCTGTAGGTGCAATGGGTAGAGGAGGAGAGCGATAGCACGCGATCGTCCCACGCAGTGGTGATGCCACCGCGGGAGCCGTCAGCATCAACCGATCAGAATGCATTTAGGTTGGGAGGCAGGAAAGAACGGGATTTCGAGGCATCGAGCTCGGCCAACTTCGTTTCCTGGAGGCAAACAACCATCGGTTTTGTGGGAAAAAGGTTCTCTTTGACCACAGCACATTTGTCAACATCACCGAGGCCACGCACATTCCAGAAATCGAAGAGAAATTTCTTAAAACTGGGACTATCCATTAACATGCAAGGCACCATAAGAGAGAACACAAGGAGGGTGGTAATGCACCCGACGAGGGCACATTATTTGATAAACAGTGGGGTAGAAAGGAAAGAGGAGAACTACATCGGGAGCTAGAACGTCCCTACGCACTACGTTGCCAAATGGGGATAGGGTCGCGCTAATCATGGGAACCATCCTGCACCTTCTTGGCCGTGCCGAACGCATCCTAACACAGCACGGACACAGACTTCATTCCCAGGGGTGTCTTGAGCTTCTGCATGAGCTTTTTCTTCTCCACATGTGCTTCGAGGGAAGCAGAACAGCTTTTGAGGGCATCCTTTAGCTCCCGGCGCTTGACAGCCTTGGTGGTTGCATCCTCAAAGATCTCCAGTTCCTTCTCGGCCAGCCTGACACTTTTTTGAACAGCAGCCTTGGGCAGGGGCGGGGCGATGAACGGCCGCGCCACTAGCCACTTGCCATGCTTCCTGGCCACCACAGTCCAAGGGCAGTCATCAGGTGCGGTTGTAGAAGGGACCAGCAGCCCAGACAGAGCAAGCCCTTCCACCGCATTGGACAGGTTGAGCAGGGGGTCGACAATCTCTTCCAGGACCACCGAGCTGCAACGCAAGAGCGCCATAGAGGACACAGCTGAGATGCTCGACCCTTCCCAGAGATAAGACCGAAGCGAGCTAACTGAGTTGTCCAGGATGGATCGAAAGCGGTGATCCCACCCCATCGTGCGCGTTCCGGTCTTATCTGTGCCGTTGAAAAATTGGAGATTCGGTCCTCTCCATGCCTAGGCTGCGACCGAAACACTAGGCTAAAACTAAAGAAAATATGCCAAAGTAACTAACTAATTGTACTTTCCATAGTCGCCACCATTAGCAGCCGAAGGTGTACACGATGCTCGCTCACGGGTTCGCTCACACCCCCATTCTTTCTTTTCTCCTGCCGCCTCCCTCCGCAGTAGCTCACGCTCACCTGCTCCACGGGCGCCGCCATGGATGGGGTGCTGTCCTATACGGAGCTTCTGGCAAGCGTTGTCAACCACGGATTCTCGCAGCAAGTGCTATCTATCCCTGTAGATCCGCCCCCTCACCCCCTTTACTAGCTAGTAGATCCAGATCGGCGTCTCTCTTGCTGTGTATGTGTTCCGGTGAACGAGTGTGCACCCGAGCTCGTCGGAGAAGACAACACACTAGTTGATTGGGGGTCATACAGTGATTCAGATTGTAGCTACTGTTCGAGGTAACCCCACCATTTGCAAGCATCGAGTCGTCCTTTTATTAGCGATGTGCACTTATTATTCTTCATCCAGGCATGACACATGGTCGTCAGGCGTCGATGTCAAAATTGAGGGTGTTGACGGTCTGTCGGACCCATACCTCCCCGCCTCATTATCAGTTGAGGTCAACGAATGCCCAGAAGGTGACAACTATGCTGCAGCTTCAGAATCCTTTGCTTCTGAGATGCGCAACGCTGCTGCAGCGGAAGCCCCAAAATCTTTCGAACCAACCAAATCTCTTTATGTTAAGCGGTTAGTGCCATCTTTTCCAACTAGAAGTTTCTGATCTTTTTTTGTCATCATGAGATTAGGGAAAAACAGCCTGAAAGATTCACTAACGGGTGGAAAGAGAATAAAAGCTAGCTTTTAGTATTACAATGGCTCGTCTAATAGGTTTAATAGAAAAAATTGTTCTTGTATCCGCACATGAAAAGCAAGGAATTAGTGTGTTGTATTCATCCAATCTTTAGCCATTAATTTGTATTCATTCTTGGACTAGGTAGAGGCTGCTCATGTGTTTGCTGGTACTTACAGATAACTGCCGAGAGAGATTTCTCTACATTGTAGTATATATTTGTAGTATATATTTACTGCATAAGCTTGAGAAATGACAGACTGCATCATGTTGGTGAGGAACAGTCAGTATATAGTTCCAATTGTTTATTTAGATTTGTGAACTATATTTCCTATATTCTATTTTGCTATAGGTCGGTAAGTAATTTTCGTTGTCTTGTTTCTTTTTTTCAAACCTCGAAGTAAACGCGAAAAGGGGCGAGCTTCGCCGAGAGGTTGGTCGAGACAGCATTGAGGGCATCTGCCTCCAAGAAGACCGCACAAATATTCTACCCGACAAAAGGGCTTGTCTTTGACTCAATCGCAGAAGCATATGAATTTTACAATTTATACTCGTGGGAGGTTGGTTTCGGAGTTAGACTTGGTAGGAGCAACATCAACAAACCATGCAGAAAATATAGTGCTCGAAATCGGTATACCTTGCTGCCTTTTTTGTTTTGCAAGCACTTGAGTCTTCAAACAACGGCAAAAACAAAGTTTTCCTCATTGTTTAGTTGAAGTTTTTTTGTCAAATGACTTGCAGGGTAACAACAAGAGGTGTAAAACTGAATTCCAGCGGTCCGATTGTAAGGCGTCGATGAAGCTATTCCGCACCGAGGATCATGGATGGTATGTTAGCCAGTTAATAGAAGAACACAACCACCAGTTTTCAGAATGCTGTGGCGAGAAGAGACAGTGGCAATCTCACAGGAATATTGATGCCTATACTAAGGACATCATAAGGTATCTTCGGGAAAACAATGTTTCCCTGAGCAAGCTACACTGCATTCTAGGTAGCATGTTTGGCGGTGTCAAGGAACTCCCTTACACCAAAAGTTCCCTTCGTACCATATGTTCTCAGATAGCACGGGATCAGATGGATGATGATGTCAAGAAGACAATGGAGGTTTTTAGGAAGATGAGGGATGAAGACCCGCATTTTGCTTTTAGCGTCGACCTTGATGGTTTGAACAGGGTGAAGACACTCATCCGACAAACAGGGAGCAAAATGCGACATGTGTTTCGCGATGTTGTCACATTTGACACCACGCACCAACATATATAAGATGCCTTTTGGCTTGTTCGTTGAGTCAACAATCACTTTCAATCCACTATATATGCTGGTGTTCTAATGCGAGATGAAACAGAAGAGAGTTTTGTGTGGGTGTACAAGGAGTTTCTTAGCCTTATGGGGGGTAAACATCCCCAGACTTTGTTGACAGGTTGGTTCAATTTCAGATATCCGAATAAAACATCCTTAGGGAATTTTTTTTCTATCTATTCTTTGTGATAAGTTGACTCACTTTTCACTAATCCCTTTTCAATGTTTATAGATCAGTGTACAACCATGGGGACAGCGTTACCTCTAGTAATGCCTGAAACTACACATATTTGGTGCAAATGGCATGTTCTAAGGAAGGCACAAGAAAATCTTGGTCCAGTTTACAGCAAGAGATCTGAATTCAGGCACGAGTTCCATAAGGTTTTGAACGAGATGCTGACAGAGTATGAGTTTGAGGCTGCATGGGAGTCCCTGCTAGTAAAGTACAATCTAAGGGACAATCCATTTCTGATAAGGGTTTATGAATGTCGAAGAAAGTGGGCCAAGCCTTACTTTAAGGATAAATTTTGTGCTAGGATGCTCTCTACACAAAGAGTCGAGAGCGCTAATCACATGTTAAAAACCTATGTCCCTCGAAACTCATCAATGAATCAATTCGTGATGCAGTACAACAAACTATTATTTGACCAGGGAGTTGAAGAAGACCGTGAAGAGCACATGACAAAGCAGGTACTACAGTATATGCTTATTCCTCCTCCTAAACCTGTCAAAAAGAAGTTTGTTAACCTTGGAGTCATTATATGGCCATTTTTTTGTCAAATGCAGATGCAAAAGCTAACCAAGAGGATGTGGCCAATTCAACGCCATGCCGCCAAGATTTACACAAGAGCTGCATATAAGTTGTTCACATATGAGGTAGACAAAGTGACTCATTACAAGGTGATTGAGATCCAAGCTAACACCAAATATGAAGTGCATCATATAAACTCGGATAGGAGGGAGTCATGGTCACGTGTTGTTTTCACAATCACTGTTGCAGAAAGTGCCAGCCGTTTTGATTGCGAGTGCATGTTGTACACCCATTTTGGCATCCTGTGCTGCCATGCTATCGTGGTGAGTTAAGTGCTCAATAATATTTTTTGCATGTTCACCATTTTTGTCAGAAAATAGATAGATAACATGTACTACATTATTTTCTAACAGATCATTGTGCATCTTGGTGTTGGCAAAATTCTGGCTGCCCATATCTTGAAGAGGTGGACAAGGGATGCACGTGATGTGCTCCCTGCTCATCTCGTCATGTATCAGAAAGACACGTCTGTGATGCATTCACAAACGTTCCGCCGCGGTCTTCTTCATGTGAGCGCAATGGAGTCGGTGAAGTTGGGTGACACAGACCTTGAGACTTTCAAGGAAATGATGAAGCATTTGACAGCTGGTCAGAAGGCTGGTAAGGCTATTCTAGATGCAAGAGGTGTGCCTGGTTGAGGAACCGCTCCCGAATTACGATTCAAGTGATGCAGAATGGCATCGTAACCCCACTGTTGGGTATCAGTCTAGACCTGATATAGTAAACTCGGGGCACATGGTTTACGGTGTTTCTGGATCTAGTGTTGGCTTGACCCCGTCAGATATATCTTCTATAAGAGCTCCGTTGGTTGTAAGGAACATAGGCCGGCCGAAGGTGAACAGGTTTCTTTCCCCGCTGGAAGAACCAAAGAGGAAGCAGAAGCATTCAAGTCCTAAACCAGGTTATGTCAGACAAACTAAGTTTTGTTCTCTTTGACGGTGCAGCGGGCACAAAGTGACAACCTGTCCTGAAAACCCAGAGGCTAAAAAGAAAAAGACTAGGAAGGCAGCAAAATGCACTGTTTGCGGGTTGCCTGGACACAAGTCAAACAATTGTCACACGAAGCCTCCTATTCTCAAAGAATATGTAGATTCTGATCAAGAATGTTGATTCTCATTTAGCCAATCCCCATCCACGGCAATTGGCATTAACCTATTTATGAGAAAATTTATATCATTTCATAACAAATGATAAGCAAAACTTCATTCTGTTTGTTTTGATAGCTGAGCTATTCAAAGTTTTCATGAGTAGAATTGTTTCTGTGGAACTTGCATGACTTGTTTGAAACATTTGTGAAGTTCAAATATTGTGTGAAACATGACTCTCTTTTGTGAAAGATATATGAAGTTATTCTTTCACATCTTCTTTCTCATTGGTTGAACTAGGTTTCTCTCAGAGCAAGAGAGCCAAGTGGTTCTTCATCTTCAAGAGGAACCTAGAGAATTATAATTTTTTTGGTTCGACCTAAACTGTCAAATTGATTTGTTCTGATTGCACCAATCTCAAAAATATGTTCACGAAATCAAATAGAGTTGTCATGTCTTAAAAAGATATTCATATATTGATCCAAAGAAACAAGAAGGAAAAATATAATAAAAACCATGTAATATGCATCTTGAAAAATGTTCACAAAATGTAAAATATTTATTAATTCTTTGAAACCTTTATGAAGCTCTTGGAAACATGAAACCCTTGTGAAACCGCTATGTAACCTCAATGATTTTTTGCATGAACACTTTTTTGATATGTTATTACGGCTTAATATTTGATTTGTGAATAACTTTGTTCGATTCATGTATCGATTCAAAGGAAAGAGAATGAACAAATAAAACATATAATAAATAAAACCTTGAAAAATACCAAAGGAGGTGAGTTAGCAAGTGATAGATGGAGGCCCGAGATGTGAGATTAGGAAGAGGTAGGCAAAGTGATCTTACATCTTTGAAAAGGACCAGAATTTTCGTATGCAACCGATGGATGCCCGAGATGTATATTTAAGAACAACTAGTGCTAAGTGGTTTCGTATTTGCCTTATGGATGCCCAAGAGGTGAGTTTAGGAAGCGGTAGTGCAAACTGAATTTACATATTCGAGAAGGGCAAAGAAATTTTATCATTTGCTAAAGATGAAATCTCGTCCAGAATTCAAGCAAAATCGTCAACTAGATCTTTCATTTTCAAAAGGGACAAGGGATTTTTCATAAAACTTATCTAAAACCTTGCTGGATTTCTAGAAAAATATGAAAACCAAGTAAAGACACCTAGCGACTAGCGGCCCAAATAATTGGAATTGCAACGCAATGTGATTGCGCTCATGATTGTCTTACTTTATCCTCTCTAGTTCTTGACACAAAATCGACTCCAATACGTGGTTATTATTTTACTCTCTGGTTTGAGATGCATCTATTCTATAGAACCCTAGTGAAATATATTAGATACTTGAGTGAAAACATTAGTGAAAAAATTACTAATTCTCTTGAACCTCAATAAAGTTCTAAGAAAACATGAAACCAATGTGAAACTTGTATGTAACTCGTAAGAAACCTCAATAATTTTTGTGCATGAAATTTTTTTTAAACCGTGAATAACTTTGAAATGGTGATCATTCTATGTTTTCAAAGACTTGAACTCCGTGAATATTTTTGTGACACGTGAGCCTTTTCAAACACTTTGTGAATATATTTTTCCAAAACAGAGAAAGGAGAAAAACAGTGAAGTTTGTTAGGGCAGCTCCAACGTGCCACGAGGGCCAAGGGATCTCCGGTGGCGCGGCCGGCGAGGGCCAAGAAAGCTATGCCGATGCTCGCAGTGACGGCCAAACTAGCTATGCAGATGTCCCCGGTCGAAGGGCGCCCTAGTTTTCTTAGGTTTTTTCATTGCCCTTATTTTTTTGGACCGGCGAACATTTTTTTTAAAATTTGTGAAAGTCATTTTAACCCCCCATGAACATTCTATTTAACCCTAAATATTTTTTGGACGCAACGAACATTGCTTCCTAAACATGAAGATATGTTATATATGTATGAAAAGTTTTTACAATTAGAAAAATGTTCATGTTTACAAAAAAATTTCAACAAATAATAGTAAATGTTCATGTATGTTTGAAAACATTACCGTATTGGATATGTCGTTCTTGCGTTCGAAAAATTTCATACATATTGAAAAAATGTTCACGAAATAAAAGAGAGTTTTCACGTGTTAAAAATATATTCATATATTGATCCAAAGAAACGAGAAGGAAAAATATAATAAAAACCATGTAATATACGCTCGAAAAAATGTTCACAAAAAGATTTTCATCTTGAGAAGGACCAAGGTATCTTTCACAAACGCATATAAATCCGTGCTGAAATTCTAGTACAATCAACAAAAATATCATTTATGTTTTAGATTGGCCCAAATATTTGGTTAAAAAGCAAAGCGGTATGATTTCACTCATGTGTTTCTTGCTTTATTCTCTGTGGTTCTTAACCAAAATTCTACTCCTAGATGAGATGTGGTTCTTATTTACCATAAGTAACTTGAGATGCATTTGTTATGTAGAATAGTACCTATTGAAAGAATTAGAAGCATGATTCAAACATCTATTAATTATTTCAAACCTTTATGAAACTCTTGGAAACATGAAACCCTTGTGAAACCTCTATGTAACCTCAATACTTTTTTGCATGAACACTTCTTTGATACGTGAACATTAGTGAAACAATTACTAATTCTCTAGAACCTCATAAAGTTCTATGAAAACATGAGAGCAATATGAAACTTGTATATAAGTCGTAAAAAACCTCAATAATGTTTGTGCATGAACACATTTTTTAATATGTGGATAACATTTTGAAAATGGTGATTATTCTATGATTTCAAAGCATTGAACATTTGTTGAACTCAGTTAATACTTTTTGGACACGTGCACCTTTTTCAAAACTTTGTGAATATATTTTTCCAAAACTGACAAAGGAGAAAAACAATGGAGTTTGATAGGGCAACTCCAACCGGCAACGAGGACCAAGGGATCTCCAACAGCGTGGCCTCTAAGGGCCAAGAAAGCTATCTCGATGCTCGTAGTGATGGCCAAGCTAGCTACGCAGATGTCTTGGTCCCAAGGGGGCCCTAGTTATCTTAGGTTTATTTTTTTCATTGACGTTATTTATTTTGGACCGACGGACATTTTTTTAAAATTTTGTGAAATTCATTTCAACCCCATGAACATTATATTTAACCCTAAACATTTTTTGGATGCAACTAATATTGATTCCAAAACATGAAGATATGTTATATATGCATGAAAAAGCTTTTCCAATTATAAATATGGTCATGTTTACAAAAAAGGTTCAACAATAATATTAAATGTCCATGCGTGTTTGAAAACATTACCGTATTAGATATGGCGATCTTGCATTCGAGAAAGTTCATACATCTCGAAAAATTATTTATGAAATAAAAAAGTGTTTTATGTGTTAAAACGATATTCATATATTGATCCCTCTATGTAAACTCAATAATTTTGTGCATGAACATTTCTTTGATACGTGAATAATTTTAGTATGAAGTGAATATTTGATTCCCGAATAACTTTGTTTGATTCATGTATTGATTCAAAGGAAAGTGGATGAACAAATAAAACATATAATAAATAAAACCTTGAAAAGGACCAAGGGATGTGACTTAGAAAGCCATAGATGGAGGACCGAGAGATGAGATGAGGAAGAGGTAGGCCAAGTGATTTTAC
The DNA here is from genome assembly GCA_030063025.1 of Avena longiglumis. Taxonomy (NCBI): domain Eukaryota; kingdom Viridiplantae; phylum Streptophyta; class Magnoliopsida; order Poales; family Poaceae; genus Avena; species Avena longiglumis. Next base: position 365,432,567 of record CP125978.1, on the reverse strand, counting down.
ATCTAGGAAAAGGACCAGAGATTTTGTATGCAGCTAATGAATGCCGAGATGTTTATTTAATAACCACTAGTGCCAAGTTGTTTCGTATTTGCTGCCCAAGAGGTAAGTTTAGGAAGTGGTAGTGCCCAAGAGATAAGTTTAGGAAGTGAAAACATTAGTGAAACAATTACTAATTCTCTTGAACCTTAATAAAGTTCTACGAAAACATGAGACCAGCGTTAAACTTTTATGTAACTTGTAACATAAGAAACCTCAATAATGTTTGTGCATGAACACATTTTTTAATCCGTGGATAACTTTTTGAAATGGTGATTATTCTATGTTTTCAAAGACTTGAACATTTTTTAAACTCCGTGAATACTTTTTGGACACGTGCACCTTTTAAAAACTTTGTGAATATCATTTTCCAAAAATGAGAAAGGAGATAAACAATGTAGTTTGTTAGGGTAGCTCCAACCAAAAAAACTCTATATATACGAGGGTGTCCCGGGCTTATCCCTGATCGTCCATCACTGCATGGGTCCTTTTGCAAATTGTAGAAAACACTTTGGCCTACATCCCTTTCATATCAACAAGTCCCTTCTCTTTCAAGGAACATACCCGATCATTCTTTTTTTATGTTGCAAAAATTTAGGACGAAATTTATGCATATTACTTGTGTATTATTAAAGGCTCGACATAATTAGCGCATTTAATTTAATATCTAAAATTTTATCACAGATTCATACATGAAAAATATAGTTTTTAACATCTTTCTTTTTATATTTCACCACATTTTTCCTCGTAAATAAATAATCAAAAAAATATCATCATTTCGTACATTCATTTTGTTGAGGTTTCATACATAGATCCATACAAGATCTCGGGAACGTTCAACAATTTTTACAAGATTTCAAGAACGTTCAACAAGGTTTAAGTAAAATTAATACCAAAATTATTTTATTACACATTCTTAGTAGATTTTTCAAGTGTATCTAGATTCATAGAAGATTAATATATTTGACATACTTCCAGATTAGGGGAAAGAAACTTGCACGACACATGAAATAAATTTGACACAAACTTAAGGGTCAAGAGATATTCATATAATTTTTTCATAGAATATACTTATAATTTCTAAACAGAATATTCTTATAATTACTACACATGTGAATCATACATGATTCATATAGTTTATTCAAAGATTATCAAATCCAGTAAGTTTGACAACAATTCATACAAGATTCATAAAAAATCCGGTAATTGTTTCAAAGATTATATATTTTTTGTTCTTGCTTTATTCTCTGTGGGTTTTAACCAAAATTTTACTCCTAGAGGAGATGTGGTTCTTATTTTACCATATGTGACTTCGGATGCATTTGTTATGTAGAATAATACCTATTGAAAGAATTAGAAGCTTGAGTCAAACATCTATTAATTCTTTCAAACCTTTATGAAGCTCTTGGAAACATGAAACCCTTGTGAAACCTCTATGTAACCTCAATAATTTTTTGCATGAACACTTCTTTCATACGTGAGCATTAGTGAAACAATTACTAATTCTCTTGAACCTCATAAAGTTCTTTGAAAACATGAAACCAATATGAAACTTGCATATAACTCGTAAGAAACTTCAATAATGTTTATGCATGAACACATTTTTTAATCTGTGGATAACATTTTGAAATGGTGATTATTCTATGTTTTCAAAGCATTGGATTTTTTAATCCCCACAAAAACTCGCCCCTGCCATTCCCCAATCCCCCGCTTTCAAACCAACACATTTGGTAGACAGGGTTTAATGGGGATAACACCATCAAGAAGATAAAACGAATTCTATTTCGCATAACACAAGGCTATAAAGCCAACATCTAACAGTTATCAACATTCAAAACGCAAGAGTTTTAGTCACATAATTCACAACACTTTCAGCATAAATTACACATTCCATACACCAGTGGCGGATGTAGGATTACATCAGAGGGGGTGCCAAGCTCAATTTTCTAGCTTAAATATCCTATATAAATATGTTTCTGACACATAGAATTAGGCTAACTGATACAAGATCCAAGAATATGCAATTTTTAGGGGGTGCCATGCCACCCATGGAACCCCCACTGGATACGCCCCTGCATACAACTATGCCCAACAATGTTTTTTCTGTGGCAAAGGACGACTCTTTAAATCTATGTTGATTTGGTTCATGTGATCTTCAAGAAACACAATCCAGGCCTTATGATTTCCTGTAATCATATGCAAAGATGTTAGACGTTGATGCATAATCATGTTTAGGTGATGGATAACTGAAAGTATATAGATCTACTCAAGTTCAAAATATACTAATTAACCATATCTACTACAGGATTACAACCAAGTTGTGCCAAAAGTCCTGATGAAAATACTCTCCCCGGCCTGCCCTGTGTGTTCCCATCCGCTAGTGATGCTAGCTAGTATGGACTAATCTGGTGTGAGTGTAAGCTAGTACTGTGGCAGTTTTGAGTTGAGCTCAGTGCACTATAATCGGTGATGAGTGTAACCAAGCACGCATTCAATAGAAAAAGGAGTATACTAGGACAGCAATAACACAAGTAGAGACACCAAAATACTTTTCCATAGAAGAAAATGCAACAATTTCATCTTAAATTTTCCTCTTCCTAATACGTTCTACACTCCGCAGGCTCATTTCGGCACTAATGAAAATAATGGAGCACCCAATTAACAATGGAGCATGCAACTAATAATGGGGTACTAGTTAGCAGGTACATACCGAATATTGGTGTTGTTACACGATCACAAGAAGGTCGAGCTTGGTCCTGAATAAATTTACGGAGAGAATGCCACTGTTCCTATCAATAACGATCAGCTTAATAACACATTAACATTAAACAGAAAAGTATTTGGCAGCAGTAACAGGACCTCGATACAGCAGCAACAATGAATAAGAAATAATGAGCAGATGAACTCATGACAGCACATGTCTAATTCGTTTTCAATTCTTTGTTCTTGTTTTTTTATATGACAACAAGGACCTCGGTATAAAACCGTAAAAATGAACAAATAAACTCATGACCAGAACACAGCGAGTAGTGGGCTGGTGTTCCTGTATTGTGACACATGAAGCTGAAGAAAGTAGAAGACAAAAGAGAATAGTAGCCAAAAGAGAACTAAGCTTAACAAATAAAAAATCATTCTCTTGTAGAAGGTGGTTTACTTAGTACAGAAAACGAGCTGGATATAAGCAATTGCCATTTTGATCCGGCACTAGTTCAGTTTGACGTCTGCAATGAGTCTGGTGCTATTTATTTTGCAACTCAAGATGTGGTAGCTGAAATTTTCAATTGTGCGATGGAAAAGGCACCCAATGTACTCAATTCGTGACTTCCTTATTGTCACCCAAAGAACATGTTCTCAGCTAGTGGCATACAAAGAAATAAAACCTCACATGAAAGTAGCAGCTTATTGATAACAGTAGCAATTTTCCGGAACAAAATCTCACATGACTGTTTAGCATTAGATCTAAAATTACAATCTAGTAAAAAGAGCAGGCAGGAGATTTATGAAAATTAGTCAACCTATCTGTTGTTATTCATCACATTCTGATTTTACCACAACCAAATTAGCTATGCACACTTGCAGACTATTATTCATCACAAGAGAGACTGATAGAGAGGGAGGGAATGGGATTACCGGAGAGAATGCCAGTCCGGAGTCGCAGGTCAGATGTCAAGAACGGAGGCGGTGACGTGAATTGGCCCGGCAGGATCCTTGGCTTCGTCGGTGAGATGATGAGAATGTGCGTGCTCTTTCTCCGCCTCTCCCGCAGCTCCCGTAGCTATCGCCGCTCCTCTCCCGCAGCACGGGAGGTCTCGGGAGAACGACCGCCGACCGCTCCCCATCTTCCGTCAGGTGGACGGCGTTGTACGCGCGCCTGTGGAGGAGCTTCTAGCTCGCGTGGAGGGGGACTGTGTGCGTTGGTGGAGGATCTACTTTCCGTCAGAAGGTTGGGTGGCGAGCTGAATCGCCGGCAGACGGATTGGCGGTGGCCGTGGTGTTGTTCTTGTTCTAGTATCTGCCAACACAAAGGAAGAGGATGAGATCCAAGAAAACTGATCGATTGATGAGGCGGACCAAAGAGGGTGTAGGTGAGGCAGAAATGAGGCAAAACTCAGGCAAATCAGGAGGACAGATGGTTCTCCAACTAACACGCGCGTCCGGGGAGGCGACCTGGTCTTAAAACAACACGAATCTATCAGCTGCTGGACGTACCAGATAGGCCCGGTACACGAACGCCCAGGCGGGATTGCTTTTTCGAGGATGGATCACGGAGAGGGAGGCGGGGCGGTGTAGACCACCCCTAGTCCGGAGGAGGCCGGAAGCAGTAGCAGATTGTGGGCACGACGGCCCGCACCGGGTGGACATGCAGGGGCTGCCCACCCTCAGCCATAGGCGGATCGATAGCAGGCCCGTCGAGGCCCACCCGGCGCCCCACCGAGGTGAACCGGTTGTGGAGGAAAGGATGGGGCGGCGGTGGCCCGAAGAACGGCTGGTACTCCCCTTCCACCAGGGAAAGCTCGTAGGGCCAGAGCCTGGCGATCTTGAGGCTGACAATCCGTGTGCCCCATGGCCCCTTCTTTGGCCATAGGTCGTAGGGGATCACTGAAGCAGGTGAGTCAAGCAGCACGACCACCTTCACAGTAGACAGGTCCCTCCCCAGCAGGCAGATGCGGTCAATCTCCAGGACATCACCAATGGAAGAAAACACAGCAGTGATGTTGGCTGGGGTCACATGCTCAGCAGGGAACAGAGAAGCCGCTATCAGCGCACAAATGTCGGGGTCAGCAAGTGGAGCCTGCTGCGCATCTTCTTCGCGTACAATATCAATGTGCACATCCTCGTGGAAAAAGGGTTGCTCCTGCATGGCGAGCTCCCTCTGAGCAGGAGACCGAAAGCGGACGTAGGAGGCCCCAATCCCAGAAGCGACCAGCTCGAACTGCAGCCTAGGGATGGCCTCGAACAAGGCTTCAGTGATGGACCGACAGGGGTTTAGGAAACCATCCCTAGGCTCCAGGTAGACCATAGCTAACCTTAAGGCCGCGTCCTGATCCCCGGGCGGCATGAAAACCTCCAGGTGGTCAGGACGGTCAGAGTCGTCAGGGATGGCAAGCCCTTCCTGGCTAGAGCCGTGCTCACAACGGCTACCAGCAAACCCACTTGAAGCAACAGAAGAGAGGTCAGCAGCGGAGGACGAGGGAGGTCCGAAGAGCGGTAGCCGCGTGACGCGCAGACCGGGCCTCGGGAGGACCGGCGCCTAAGGCGGGGAGGGGCCACCCAGGCTCACAGGAGACGAGAGAGCCGAGCGGAGGGAGCGTGGATAGGTGAAGATGTTCCGCGGAGCAGGCAGCGGAGAGAGCGACTTGTCTTCAGCGGCCGCATCGGCAGCGCCAGATGCCGACCCCGAGCCACGGCGCACAGGGGCAACCAGAGGCTGGAGAGCTGGACGGATGCGCGGCGAGCCCAGCACCGAAGGGAAGCGGATGGTGGACGGGGGAGGGTGGAGTGTTCTCGTATGTGGTAGCGGGGGCGGCGGAGGAAGCGGGAGGTGGGGTGGAGGGGCGGGCGGGGAAGGAGGTGGGCAAGAAGCGAGGCATGATGCAGTCGCGGTGCCTGTGGCCGGAGCGGCTGCACGCATGGCAGCAGACGGGCTCGCGGCAGGTGGCAACAGAGTGGTGTTTGAGGGGGGAAAGTCAGCGAAAGCAGTTCCCTTCGAGGGAGCACAGGGGGAGGCTTTGATTGGGATGGGAGGAGGAGGCGAACCTGGAGAGAGGAGAGCGGATAGGTATGAGCGGTGGTTGGATGTACGAGGGGCCATGAATGGGGGAGCAGAGCTCGGCGCCTCGTGCCCCGCGCCATCAGCATAGGAGCTAGGGTCAGAGGGGCGTGAAGGCGAGACCGGGGCTTCGCCCATCTCCTGACCAGGTGAAGGGACAATCGAAGTGACAGAGGATGTGGGCGGAGGGAGCACTCCAGCAGATGAGTTTAAGGCGGGCACTTTCCATTGAACTCATGTAGCCTTGGTAGTTAAACGGTGGGCCCTACGCGCCGGCTCTCTCACTGGCAACGGTTCACGCGTTTGAATCCTCGAGGCAGCTTCCATGGCAGCCGGCAGAGAGAGGTGGAATCCGAACTTAAAATTTGGCATTTGTGGAGGACCCCAAATGGCAACGTAGCGCGCAACGTTTAAACTAGAGAGCTGGATTTTAAAGACATTTTCAGAAGGACAGGAGACCAGAAGCCTATCAGGAGAAGCAGAGAGGAAAAAGTTCACTAGATTTTCCACACAGGCGGCGGAGAAGCAGGGAGAAACGAACGGTGGTGTGAGCCACGGATCACCGGGAGAGGGGGAGCTGAGGAGATCTCGGCGGGAGAAGGCGACCGAAGATTGGAAGTTTACGAGAATGTGGGATTGGAAGTGTTCACCTGGGGTGCCCGAAGCCGACGATGGGAGCCCTCGATCCGCGCCGCGAGGCACCAGCTGCCGCTCGGAGCGAAGCCCTTCTGCAGGGGCACCGGCCCGAGAGCACACCGCGGAGGGGGGCTGGAGGGAGGAGGCTGCGGGGTGGGCGGCGTGCGCCGGAGTGGCGCGCGACGCAGGGTCGCCTGGGCAGTCGCTAGAGCGAAAGGCTTCCTCCATTCAGTACTCTACTACTCCCGTCTAGAAAGAACTGCAAATATTAACTTCTTATTGAGACTTTGGTGGCACCAAGGAGTTCATGGAGGTATTGCCGTCGTGGAGATTATGTGGATGCGGAGCCCTGAACGCGGCGTCGGAGGAGACTCAACTCCGGCCGGCCGCCTCGGTACTCTAGGATCAGCTCCGGCGCCTCCTCGTGCCGCTGGCTTCCGTGCCATGACATGCTCAGTTTACATGTTGATTAGAGAAGATTAGATGTGAGAAATCATCCTCGGTACCGCAACCAATCAACTAAACTTTACATCCAACAATTCAACACCGCCCACCAAACATAGGAGCCTCTTGCACTGAAACAGTGAATATGGGTAACCAAACAATTTGAACTTTAGGTATCAGATATTGTATTTGCGGGAACAACTTCCGTAAAGCCATGATCCCAAGATATCAAAAAATCCACGAGCAAGCAAACATGTCCTTCGATATGTGAGTTCTCCTATCCATAATGGCACAAAGACCGGTAAATTTGTTATGACTGAGATCAAGGATGGACAGATTACTTGGTTCTAGTTTCGCTGGTAGGCTTCCTGTCAAATTATTGGAAGATAGGCTCAGGTATGTCAACTTATAACTAGGCAACCGTAGGAAGAATTCTGTGATGCTCCCACTGAAATTATTTCTGCCTAGTTTCGTTTCATGTCTTGTACTAGAATGCGTGAGCTCTGACTGTTTAGAATCATGATTGGTTATTTTAGTACTTTCTCCGTTTAGAAATATAAGCCGTTTTAGCTTTATAAATCGAATATATCTAGACGTATTTTAGAGTATAGGTTCACAAAGATTCAGAGTGAACCTGTACACTAAAAAGAATCTAGATACATTAATTTCGCAAAGTTAAAATGTCTTATATTTTTGAACTGAGGGAGTACATAAATAATTACATGCTTCTCGACAAATAAGTTTGGAAAAGAGGTGGGATTGCAAGAATAGATGTCGGTGGATTTTATTTGGAAAGATTTTCAGACATTTTTACACCTTTTGTGTTATTCGTAATGACCCTCTTCTTTCATACTAGCTGAGTGATTGACTTAAAACCATGATCCGGTCCTGCGTGGGATTACTTTTGAGTCAACATATTTCATACATATAATCTCATCCCCACTTGATCTCCAATGCACATTTCATTGCAGAAAGGTTATAGATACAACCAATCCTTATGAAGTATGGAAGATAGAAATTCTTGGTAAACACTTAACCTTAATTCTACAACCAAACTTAATATCTATCTCATAGGTTTGATCCATCATCCTATTCTCCCAATGGCTTGTAAAAATACTTTTATATAGCAAATCACTTAAGCAAATCTTTGTCACTTCAACACATTAAAATCCTATGTGCTTATAAACCATAATTATCAACTCTTTCTCATAAGTTATTCTAGAGGACAACCCTACTATTTTATCTTGGATGGTGATATCATTCATGAACACAAGCATGAAGGCCATATGTCCTAGCCCTTAATCTTCATCCATGTCTATAAAAGAATATAAGTATATTAAATCCTCTAAAACTCATGGTAAATACTTATAATTCAAAACCCTAACTTCTACTTTAGTCATAATTATCAATGTATATATAATGTCATAACCAAGGCTATTAAAACATTATTCACCACCACATTAAGGCATTAACTATATATAGTAATTATTATATGAGGCCTCTCTAATGATTTTATAGATATCTTAAACCACACTTAACAATAGATAAATAAAAGCATAGTTTGAAGCAGGTTTCTAAATAAGAAACAAATACTTAAACCCAAATAATTAATGATATTTTCTCATATACATCTCACAAATAAATAGGATTTGTACAAATATTAAAATAATTCAAAACCAAATAGTTATATTGAACCCTGAGATACTTGGGATGTTCTACAACAGTTTTGAGTATTTAAAACTTTATGGAAATCAAACATAAATAGTTAAATATAGAAAACAAACAAGAAAAGAAAGAAAATTCGAAGGAGATCAATTCTGGCTTGCGGCCCATTTTTACTCTTCTCTATCTGCTGCTCGCGCGCATTCTCGCAACCCATCTGGCCCACGCGCGGCCTAGCACTGGCTCGTATCCCTTCGGCCTCCTATCGTCGTCGTCATCTTCCTCCAGCAGTGAAGCAGCTCGCTAGACACTGGCGATGTCGTCCGCTGCCGCCTCTGAGCCAAGATCTGCGATGTCGTCATCTGGAGGGGATAAGAATACCACGACGACGCTCGCTCATCCTCATCCTCATCCTCATCCTCTCTCTCTCTCTCTCTCTCTCTCTCTCTCTCTCTCTCGAATTTCCTCTTGGGCTGAAACCCTTGCTTCGAGTTGCTGACGATTACCATCGCTCTAGTATCTCCCGTGCCTCGTTGATCAAGCTCACATCACCACCTCGCCGTGCAGAGCATAACCCTCAAAGGAATCGAGTCGGGGCGGCTGCAATCAACCACACCAACCGCATCTTCTCGAGCTTTGGCCGCCATCATCCACCTCGATTCAGGCCTCGATTGGCTTCGTCGATCCCTTCATCACGCTCCTGGTGATCTCCTGAATCTCATATCCCACTCTGATTCGTCGCTCGCTCGTCGTAGTGACCTACCCGCGTGAGTTCGAACCGCGCAGCCGTGCAAGCTCTTCGTCGGCCATCTTTCGTTAACCAAAAATGAGCAACGCTAGTACCATTAGACTTGCCTCGGCCTCCTCTCTCCAACTAGCCTAAGCACAAGCCCCCACACACCGTCAATCGACAGATTTGATATCAATCTGTGAGGATCAGCTTGTGTGACGTCACGATGACGTCGTGCTCACGTCATCTCATGCCTAGTCAGCAGGGTTGACCAATCCATCCCTTTTGATGAGTTCCTAGGCCTGTTAGTCACTGATTGAGGCTAGGAATAGCCCCGGTGAGAAAAATCCCTCGCCTCATGTTGACATTAGCATTGCATCATAAACACATTTAGATATTTATTTTTAATTTCATAAAATGAATAAATCTTATTAAATCAATATCTTTTGTTTTATAATTCAGAAAAATATATATTATATATCAAAATGTTTAGAAAAATAAAATCTACAATTTAAATTTATTATCATATATTATTGTGTTAACTATTTAAATAAATTTTATTTAATAAATATTTTATAATTAATAAAACTTGGAAAAAAATCATATTTTAATAATGGTAAATGAGAAAAATATAAATAATATACTAAAATTCTTAGAAAAATAAAAACTACAATTTAAAACTTTAAACACAAAATAATATATCAATTAACTAAATATTTATTATTTAAAAGTGTTTATAAAGTAATAAATCTTATAAAAATCATATCTTAATATTTCAAATTCATAAAAATATATATAATATAACAAAATGATCACAAAAATAATATCTACATGTTAAAAATATAATATTCCACTTTTGAGGTAAATAAAAATTTAATACTCTAATAACTTGAATTTATACCCATTTCTTTCACTATTAATTCATAAGAGAGTAAATAATTTTTTCCAATATTTCTAAAATTATCCATTTGAGGTCTAGAAATAGTGTTAGTCTTAAGTATTAATAGAATGAAGTAAAAAATAGTTCCAAACATTTTAGATACCATTTTATTAAATTATCATTCACCAAAAAGTGTATATTATTTTCTAAAAGGATTCTTATCAAATATAAAATCCTCAAGAATGATATTTTGACTTAGTAAAACCTTTTACCATTACTTCACCCACAAGTTTATAAACATACTAAAACTTGAGAGATAATTCATAAGTAATGTTGTTTCCATGTTATGAATTAAAACCACTCATTTATAAGGAGATAAATGATTCCATTCAATCATAATGTTAAGAAACCATTACTCTGTCGGGCCGTGGGCCGATAAACAAAACTTTTATCTAACGCGGTGCTTTCAAGATCCAGCTTAGGTAATAGGCCACGAGATTTACCACTAGACGCGCAGATGCGAATTATCGATGTAGTGCGCCAGTTGAAGCAGTGCCGATCGAACTCACGAACATCTCTTCTGGATCCCCGCGAACTCCTTCGCCAGATCCCTTTATCTCCAACGTCGCACGTGCAATGCCTCTACCGGTATCCACAAGTATAGGAAAGAGCTCGGGCAGGGGACTGCTAGATCCTGTCTAACCCGATTTGGAAGTGGATAAAGTGACGGCTAGGTCAGGGACTATCCCTTATCGCTTCACTTATATACATACCTAGTTGGGATCAACTCTTGATGCCCATCTAGGTTTTACCCCAACGACCACATGGGTCTCATCCACATGGGTTCCTTATCCTTAAGTGTGTGACCCTGCAGGTTTACGTACACATGGACACGATATGAGCTACACCTCTAAGTATCCCGTCATGGCTTTGAGTCTCACCCACTCCCATGAACACTTGGTCTCAAGTCGATAGATGGTAGCGGCCTCTAGTAAGACGTACCATCTCCCAAGTGTTGTAAAGTCTGGAAGACAAACCTTCAATGTGACTTTCGTCCAGGTCCATTTGCCACACGATATACCTTTTCAAGCTATAGGCGAGTAGTTGTCATCCCTTTAATAGCTCAACCTCTCTTCTCATACCATGGTATATGATTCACTGGACTAACCCTTAGTCCGACTCCTTAGTTAACACTTAACTGAGTCGCGCATGGCCATGCTTCGGAATCATATCATACGAGAGGGCATAAAGAATATCTCTCCATTGCGGAGGGGCAAATCCCATCTTGGTAATCCATGTCACGCATCTTGATTCACAATCAACCCGAACTCTACCTTTATAACTGCCCATTTATGGAACAACGTTTGATAGAACCTAAGTTGGCGATCCACAACTCGGATCATGTGATCACCTCAGGTCAAAGGATTTCATTGTATGAGACTGCAAATGACAACATGCTCGTTGCATCTCAACTGTGGGTCAGTCTGACTCACTAAAATCTTTAGCCGAGTTCGCAAGTTGGAATAGCATCACCATGCCCATGAAAAGTGGAATTGAGTCATCAAGCCAACTTCACATTAGTCTAAGTTGTGTGTCCAAAGACAACCTCAACGACTAAGGACAACTTGTAAGACCAACATGAATATATAGTTCCACAACCAAATCAATGATTCGATGATATATATCAGATATTCACACAAGAGACAACTTAATAACTTTATGAATACATTAGGGAATATCATCAAACATGATTGCCTCTAGGGCATATTCCCAACATACTCAAATAAAAGTATCACCACTCTTAATTAACCTTAAAGAAACATTATGAAGTGAACAAATTATAATAGCATCTAATGACCAAGATAGATAAGTCTCAACTACTAGTGTGGTCATTATTCAAATGAAGTAATTCTTTCTTCCTTGAGAACTATAGTTAGTAAGAAACCCTAAGAGTGTTAGTTTAAAGTTTAAATGATTTTGTCTAGTTAAGTAAAATTTTCTTCAAAAGTTATTCTTTTAAGATACATTATTTGTAATTCTTAAGCATTCCAAGAGAAATCTATTTAAGTAACAACCTTCATATAACATTCCACACTTGAATGCTTTATTATTGTACACTACTTATTATACTTACATGTTGCTTCACACACACTTTCACAAGCCTTAATAAGAACCACAAGTGTGAAACTTAATCTAAAAGGGCAACACATTCCAAAGAAACCATTTCTAGTCTCCAAAACCTTAGACCATCAATGCTTATTCTAGGGATTCAAGTTTAATAAATTGCATTACATTACTTATGCATAATAGCCTTTTTGCTTCTTTAAACATTAGTCCTTACTGGACCAACGATGATGTTTTCAAATATTGAATCTTCTATAATATCGAAGACCGTGAGTGCATAATCTTGCAATCACAAAAGGCAAGTTCACACTTGCTCATGTCCTTTGATTATTTTCTATCAAATATTTTGCAAATCCAGTGTTGTCATCACATGCATTTCAAAAAGGTCAGAAACTCTATTTTTCATAATAATATGATTATGGGTTATTTACCAAGAGGTAATAACCTACTATGAAAGTTTTGATGGTAAAGGAACATATTATCTAGGACTTAACAACCAATGTCACCACTAATTCTTGCGCCGTATATTACGCGTTAACCATGAGATTTGGAATGGGACGGAGAAGTTAGCTGGATCTTCTTCCTTTTGCATGTAGTCGGATGCATGTTGGTTGATCAAGTATCCTTGTAGCATGCAGTAATTGGTAATTCGTAGAGGATATGCAGCATATGGGTGGGATCCCTCAACGTCCCACGGTAGTTCTGGCATCTGAACGGTCTATACCAACCATTGCCGTAATTCAATATGTGGGAATGGCATACACCAAGGACACATGCGGGGTCGTGAAGAAGGGCAGTGATTGGCTTGGATCTTAGTATGAGACTCATACCAAGGAAGTGTGAACGGGTTCACGATCCAGATGTGCAACAAAGTTAAGATCTCTCATGAGTAAATTAACACATCTCTACAGAGTGTAAGAATAATAACTTGTTACTCCCTGTTCCGGAAAGGAGCTACGAACGCGGCAGAAAAGAAACTCCACGAAAGTTCTAGTAAACCTATGAAGGCTGATGGACATAGCTTTTCAGAATAAAGGAACCTTTGAAAAAATGTTTACGAAAACTTGCATTGCCTATTACCTATGGTCTATGGTTGTAGCTAGTGCATCAAACACTCATTTTTAATGAACTTGCTGAGTATGCTCATGCTCAACGTATCTTCTTAACCCTTGCTAGAATCTAAAGCCAATAAAAATGATGTCTACATAAACTTATGCTCAAGGCAATTGTCAGCAAGAGCTCGAGTTCTTCAATGAAGTCAAGGAAGTCAACATATAAATCAACTAAAGTGAAGACGAAGTTGCTGGTTAGATAGAAACATAATATCTAGCCATAGAACCTACTTCTGTAGAGTATTGCAATAACAGCAATGCAAGCCAAATAGTTTAGATGTTAATCTTATTAGCATGATAGTTAGGAGTTGATTATTTCTGGTTCTTCTTTGTAAGGAGTTTCTTTATCTCTCTTTAACCTAGAGTGTTCTCTAGATATTTTGTAAAGAGTCGAGTTAGAACCCATAGTTATGTCTTGGACATGATGTGTTCCTGTTGTACCACTTCGAGGGATGCAATACTAGTGAATGGTGTTTTATTGGTGTTATGTCAATGACTATAGTATACTACATCATGCAATGGTATGCTGGGTCACCGCACCTACGCCCTACAACCCTTGTACGGGGCCCATCTACATGTACCCCATGGGCATGGGCGCCCTGGCGCAGCACCACCCCGTCCCACGGCACACAGGCTCAGGGTGTCCCCACAGGCAGCAACAACCACCCTCGGCTACTACAATGCCACACCCTCCGATGCTCCATATGGCTACGCCCCTTCCCCAACTGCGTCGTACGTCGCCTCCCCGTATTGGGACACTGCGGACACTCATCAACCAGCTCAACACCATGAGTCTTCAGCCTCCTCCCACCGAGTGGGTCATGGACAACAGTGCCTCCGCTCACATGTCATCGGACGCTGGTATCCTCAACACTCTTAATTCTGACACTCCTTTTTCTAACGTAGTCATGGGTGATGGTTCCTCTCTCCCCGTCACCTCCTCTGGCTATGCTTCTCTTTGTTCTTCTCTTTCTGATCGCCCACTTCATCTACAAAATGTTCTAGTTACTCCTAGCATCATTAAAAATCTAATCTCTGTTAGACAATATATGTGCGACAATTATGTCTCGAACGAATTTGACCTCTGTTGATTTTTCTGTGAAGGATCTTCATACCAAGGCGGTAATTCTTAGGTGCAATAGTTCGGGTAATCTATAACCCTACTCTGCACGCGGTGTCGCTCTACACGCATTGGTCACCTCCACTAATGCCCCCACACTTTGGCATTGCAGCCTCAGCCACCCAGGAAACGACTCGCTCCGCCACCTCATGTCATCGTCATCACTTCCTTGTCATAAAGAAATAAAATGATCCAGTCTATGTCATGTGTGTTAACTTGTTCAACACGTTCATTTACCTTTTTCAGATTATTCTAGTCATACTTTGCGTCCTTTTAAACTTGTAGATTATGATCTTTGGACCTCTCCGGTTGAAAGCATGTCTGGTTACTAATATTTTTTTAGTCATACTGGATGATTTACATTTTTATGGACTTTTCCACTATGACATAAATCTAAAACTTTTGGTGTTCTTTCTGCCTTCCACGTGTATGTATAGACTCAGTTTGCACTAACACTCCAATAGATCTAGTGTGATAATGGCAAGGAATTCAACAATCGATCCCTCCATGATATTACGTCCACCCACGGTATACACATGTGTTTTTCCTGCCCCTACATGTCCCAACAAAACGGCAAGGCTGAACGAGTTATTCGCACGATCAATGACATCATGCGTACACTTCTATTCCAAGCCTCCATGCCAACTAAGTTTTGGGTTGAGTCTTTACATGCTACCACATATCTTCTAAACCGCCTCCCCTCCACCGCAATCTCCGCTACTTTCCCCGTCGTGGCCCTCTGCTCTACTCCTCCTACATACTCCAACCTGCTGTTTATGTTGTCCCAAGATTGCATCCACCATGCCGCATAAGTTGTATCCTCGTTCTGCTCCGTGCATTTTTCTTGGCTATGCGCCTAATCACAAAGGCTATCGATGCATGGAAATAGCGACTTTCCCTATCATCATATCTCGGCATGTCATTTTTTATGAGACTAACTTCGCTTTGCAAAACGAACTTCACACATTTATACGACTTCCTACAGAACATACCGTAGATCCCTCTTCAATGACGACAAAGATCACGCCACCCCAACCTGCCACATGTGCAAGACTTGCGCTTGGTGCTTTGCCATACACCACGTCACCGCTATGGCCCCCCTCGGCACTTCGCTCGGCTCGGCTCCCCTCGCGGCATCTCCCTCTGCCCCCCCCGCGTCCCCACACCTCCCGTCTCTTGCGCCGCGCGCCACCGCCCGCGGTCGCGCCTCGCGCCCCTCGCCGGCAAGACGCCCTCGCTTCGCCTCCCGCACTGCCTTCCTCGTTCGCAGCTCGCCACCCGCCACGGTCACGCCATCTTCGGTGTCCTCTCCACCGAGCTCCATGGCGTCCTCGCCACCACAGTATCCTTCCCCACTGTAATACCCCCGGTCACTCCGAACCGACGGCTGTCACTTCTAGTAGCTCAATAGGATCTCTAGACTAACCCCACATACCAACACTAGTCTTTTCCGCGCACTTTTTCCTCACTCGTGCGCACCCGGTATCCACTTCCCGGTCGGTCACCCATCCTAAAATTGCTCTAGGCCAAGCACGCTTAACCTTAGAGTTCTTTTCGAATGAGCTTCCGGAAAAGAAGTTGAAACTTGTTGGTATGGGTTTCCTATCAATCCTATTGAGCCATGCGCCAGGGTCTCACATACACCCACCCTTAGAAGATCGACGTCCTCTTCGATCAACCACAAGCCAGGAACGTCCCCTCTTGGCACGCGTCTATGCGTCCAGTGCCGGCACATTGCCATGTCATGTCCACTCCGGGCCACACGCGCCATGCTACACATGTCCGCCACTGAACCACACACGCCCATGTAACCGCGAGGGTCAGCTCTGATACCACTTGTAATACCCCCGGTCACTCCGAACCGACGTCTGTCACTTCTGGTAGCTCAATAGGATCTCTAGACTAACCCCTTAGATCAACACTAGTCTTTTCTACGCACTTTGTCCTCACTCGTGCGCACCCGATACCCACTTCCCGGTCGGTCACCCATCCTAGAATTGCTCTAGGCCAAGCACTCTTAACCTTAGATTTCTTTTCGAATGAGCTTCCGGAAAAGAAGTTGCAACTTGTTGGTATGGGTTTCCTATCAATCCTATTGAGCCATGCGTCAGGGTCTCACACCCACCACCGGTCGCTCCTCGTATGCTGACACATCGACATGCTAGCAAGGTCATCGGGCCACAAGAGCGTCTCACTTTCCACACCACGGCCACTGACGTCCTCTCTCCGATCCCTAAAATAGTTCGGACCGCTCTCAAGGACCCCAACTGGCTTGACACTATAAAGGTCGAATATGTTGCACTATGTCCAACAACACGTGGGATCTCGTGCATCCTCCCTCCAATGCCAACATATTCATCGGCAAATGGGCTTTTGGCCACTAGATCAAATCCGACGGCTACCTTGATCAATAAAAGGAACGTTGGGTCCTCCGTGGCTTCTCCCAGGATCTCGACATCGACTTCAACGAGACGTTTAGCCCGGTTGTAAAACCGGCTACGATATGTGTCATCCTCACCATCGCTCTCTCCCTCAACTGGAGTGTTCGATAGCTCGACATCAAGAATGCCTTCCTCCATGGCATGATGTCCGAGGTCGTCTATTGTCGCCAACCTACGGGATTCATCGATACCTCCTGGCCAAATCATGTATGTCCGCCTCAACTGTTCCCTCTACGGTTTTAAATAGGCCCCATGAGCGTGGTACCAACGCTTCACCTCCTATGTCGTGACCATTGGCTTCACAGGCTCCAAGTCTGACACCTCCCTCTTTGTGCTCCATAGCACACTCGGCACGGCTTACCTACTCCTATACGTCGATGACATCGTTATCATGACTTCCTCAAGGGTTCTTCTCGAGCGTGTCATCATGGACCTCAAATATCAGTTCTCCATGACGGACATGGGGGATCTTCACTACTTTCTAGGATCACACTGGCATGATAGGGTGTACGTCTTCATCGATCCCCATCGACACCATGCCAAAGCTATCCTCCTTCGCTGTCTCTCCCATCACCGACCCTACGGAGTACCGCAGCCTCATCGAGGCCCTTCAGTGTCTGACATTCACACACCTAGATATTGCCTATGTCATTGATACGCCCAATTTGCATAACCTTTCTATATCATAATCTACCTCTATTCATTGATATTTGTCTTATTATGAGGTATTACTTATATCTTTTCCACTGTTTATGCATGTTGGATGATTCTTGGAGGATGGACTGCCGGAGTCTGGATTCTGATGGAAAATAGGGTGTTTTGATGCAATTTCGCGAAGATCAGAAAAATACAAGAAAAATATGGTAAAATATTATTTTTCCAGAATATTGAGGAATCTAGAAGGAGGAGCGAAGCAGGGGCTCACACCACCCCTGGTCGGCTTAGGCAGTGTGGCCCACCGCCGCCCCGACTCCGCCCCTTTGCCTATATCTTCCCTACAGAACCCTAAGGCTAGGGGGGCAACCACAGATAGATTTCCGCCGCCTCTATGGGGCGGAAAACACCAAGAGAGAATATCTCTCCGGGCATGATTGCCAGGAATTTCCTTCAGGAGAGAGGGAGATCGCCATCAACACCATCGTCAAGCTAGGATTCATCGTGATCATCATCATCCACACCATCATCTCCACCAGCACCATCATCACCACTCCGTCCGCTTGTAACAATTGTGTTGGATATTGCTTTAGTTCTTAGGGGAAAATTTCCTGGTGTTAATTACTATTGTAGTTGATGCTTGTGAGTGGAACCATTGGATTATTGTTTATGTTCAGATTATCCATTATCATTTCATCTTTGATCTTGATCCATATGATGCCTTGTGAGTAGTTCGTTTAGTTCTTGAGGACATGGGAGAAGTCATGTTGTTATTATTGGATATGTGTTGAGTTATTATTCAATGGTTAGTATTTAAGTTGTGGTGCTATTCTTCTAGTGGTGTCATGTGAACGTTGACTACATGATACTTCACCATTTATGGGCCTAGGGGAATGCATTGTGTATTTGGATACTAATTGTGGGGTTGCCGGAGTGACAGAAACCTGAAACCCCCGTTAGGACACCTTTGCACAAGGGAGTGTAGGATCTCAGAGTTTAAGGCTGTGGTTAGATTTATATCTTAATTACTTTCCTGTAGTTACGGATGTTTGTAGGGGGGTTAATCACAAGTATGTATTAGTCCAAGTACGGTCGGTACATTAGCACAGGTTCACCCACACAACACTTACAACACCAAAGAAGAGTACTCAGCTATTTAAAGTGAAAGCACTTGACAAAATTCCCATGTGTCCTCAAGAACGTTTGGTCCTTATAAGTATTTACACCGGCTTGTCCTTTGCTAAGAAAGGATTTGGCCACTTTCTGCGTTTGTTCTTTATTACTTGCTCTTTGTTTTGTTGCCTTATCAGAAAACCCCTAAAATCCGTTTGCTAAGTATTTACAGAGATTTCCTGCTCCATACCACTAGTCAACACCTTCTGCTCCTCGTTGGGATCGACACTCCTATTTATCAAAATTACTGCGATGCACCCCCTATACTTGTGGGACATCAAGACTATTTTCTGGCGCCGTTGCCAGGGAGTGAAGCGATATTGAAGAGTGGAACTTGTAAAGGAAACTTTTACTGTGAGTGTTTCTTTTGTTACTGCTTGTTACTTTGTTTCCAATATAGATAACCCACTTGGTTTTCTGTTTGGGAGAACTACTATCACTGCTAGGGTAGTAGATGAACCACCACCTGTTGAGATAGATCTTTTAAAGATACCTACAAATATTGTTGATCGTGTTATGGATAATTATTATTTAGGGGATGGAACTGTCCATCCTGGTGATCACTTGCTTTTTATCCATGAATTATGCGGGTTGTTTAAGTGTGCAGGTATCACAACTGAACAGGTGAAGAAGAAGTTACTCTCCATATCCTTGAAAGGGAGAGCTGAAGAATGGTATAAGCTGCTGAAGAATGGACAATCCATGGAATGGGAGGAGATGGCATCTCTCCTTTATTCTAAATTTTATCCTCCCAGTGAGATTCATAAGGATAGAAATATGATATATAACTTTTGGCCTCGTGATGGAGAGAGTACAGCTCAAGCTTGGGGGAGATTGAAGTTATTATCAATAACTTTTATGCTAGGCTTTCTCTTCATGATAAAGATTTACTAGATGCTTCTTATGCTGGATCATTCACACGTATGAAGGAAGAAGCTAAATGGGAACTACTAGACTGTATTCAAGAAAACACTGAAGCTTGGGAGAATGACAAAGGAAGAAAGTCAGGTATAAACTATGATTATGAATGTATTAAATCTTTTATGGGAACCGATGACTTCTGTGATATTAGTAATGAGTTTGATCTTGATTCCCAAAGTATTGCCAATTGTTTTAAGGCCTTTGCCTCTTACATAGAAATTCCCAAGAAGAAGTGGAATAAGTACCATGCTCCTTATAAAGATGTTGTTAGTCATGTTTCTGTTAGAAGTACTGAAGTTTGAACTACTAATCATATTGTGCCTAAACCTTATGTTGAGAAAGTTCCTTTCCCAGCTAAGGTAAATGAGTATTCTATGATTTTTAGTGCAAATAACAAAGGTACAAAGAAAACTATGGAGCCTGATGGGCAATTGAATGTTGAACCTGTGGTAACTATTGTGAAAGATCTTGACGCTAGAAATATAGAGGATGAGCACATTGTCTTCTGTGAAGACACTTCTAATATTATCTCTCATCCTAGTAAACCTAGAAAAGCTAGTGTTCCTGTGCTTTCTGTTAAAATTTGTGATCATTGCTACTATGGTTTATGTGATATTGGTGCTAGTTCTAGTGCTATTCCTTATGAGCTTTACAGGGAAATTATGCATGAAATTGGTCCTTGTGAGCTTGAGGACATTGATGTGGTTATCCACCTTGCAAATAAGGAAACCATTTTCCCTATTGGTATTGTAAGAGATGTGGAGGTTCTTTGTGGTAAGATTAAGTATCCTGCTGATTTTCTAGTGCTTAATTCTGCAGTTAGCAAAACTTGTCCTATCATTTTTGGTAGACCATTCTTGAACACTTGTGGATCTATTATAGATTGTAAGAAGTAGGAAGTTTTAAATAAGTTTGATGGAGATTCTTATGAGTTTAACTTTTCCAAATTTGCTAAAGCTCCTTGTGAAAATAGCTTGCCTAATAAAGATTTCAGGATGGAACAACTTGCTTCTATTAATCCAGTTTATGACCTTGGACCTCTTTTTGGTGACTGTAAGTATGCTCATTCTTATGATAAAGTTGTTGCCAGTGACAGTTATATAGTCAACTTTATTCAAAGTGCTACTAAAAGTTATTATGAGAGAGGGAAACATGGTCTTATGCTTCTCAATAATGTTAAGTTTCCCCATTTTATGTTGAAAGATTTGAAGTTGCATCTGTTTTGTCTTCCTATGCTTTTGGATTTTTGTTTCAAAAATTTGTTTTATCATGACATTCCCATGCATATGAAGTGGGTTAGACTCAAGTGTGTTGGTTATTAGCAGAACCGTGATGTCACGGGGAACGTTTTCAACATTGCACTTGTACTCTGTACACAGTTTATACCGTGCTATTTTGTCTATGGATGTCAACTGTGTGAAATAAAGAGGGAACTTGTAAGTCCATGGAGTTTGTATTTTGTGTTAGAGAAACGCCTGGGCCGCTAGCCTAAGCCATACCTAATCATGGTGGAAACTTGCAGCATCACCATAGTGATCTATCTGTGAAGCATCCTCAAGAATAGCTATACACATAGTAAATAAAAGATCATGAGATGCTCACTGTCTGCTTGCCTTGTCATTTTGGTTATGGGATAGATCTTGTACCATGTGTAAGGGGTACCCCGTTGGCGGTTCTCTATGATACGCATGTACTTACAATGACAAGAACTTACCGGTGACCAAAGTTGAGTAGCATGAGGAGTGGCCCTCATATTCAAGGGACATGAGATTGCCAACTTATATTTCGTCAAGCATATACTCCATCTTTGTGCATTTTAACCTTAATAATCTCAAGATGCCTATGATAGGGGCAATGAGGGCTCAAAGCTAGTAAGTACCATGATATTTTGGAAGCTCTTTATGACTTGTAATCCCTGCTACCCTCTATGAAGGGACATTTCTCCTATTTACCAAGTTAAGTCAGTAAACCTACCTCCTCTCTATCTCCAGCAAGCATTTGAGTTGTTGTGTTTCAAGCATTCATATGGTGATTTATTCGATCATGTTCTTTATCTTCCTTGTTTGCACAAGACTCTTACCTATTTAGTATTACTTTGAAAGCCTTCACTTATGAAAAATCTTTTTGAGCAAAGAGTTCTCATGTTGTAAAACTTCTACAGGAAGCTTTTTGTGAAACTGTTTGCCAGGTGTTCTCTGACCAAGAACAAGTTTGCCAATTCCAATTATGATTTATCTTTATGCATCTCTATTGTGACTTTGTACTTGGTTGCAAGCTAATTTATATAATGAGGAGTTGCTTTCTTCTATGAGTTGTGTAATGGTAAGTGTGATGCTTCTTGTTCGTATTCTTTTATCGACACTTCACTCCATAAACATGTGGACATGTTTACCGAGCTCAGTTTTCGCTTGGGGACAAGCGAAGTTCTAAGCTTGGGGGACTTGATACGCCCAATTTGCATCACCTTTATTATCATAATCTACCTCTATTCATTGATATTTGTCTTATTATGAGGTATTACTTATGTATTTTCCATTGTTTATGCATGTTGGATGATTCTTGGAGGATGGACTGCCGGAGTCTGGATTCTGATGGAAAAGAGGGTGTTTTGATGCAATTTCGCGAAGATCAGAAAAATACCAAAAAAATATGGGAAAATATTATTTTTCCAGAAGATTGAGGAAGCCAGAAGGAGGAGCGAAGAAGGGACGCAGGGGGCCCACACCCCCCCTAGGCGTCGGCCCACCCTAGGTTGCGCCTAGGGCAGGTGTGGCCCACCTGCCCGACTCCTGACTCCGCCCCTTCATCTATATCTTCCCTACGGAACCCTAAGGCTAGGGGAGCAACCAAGGATAGATTTCTGTCGCCTCTGGGGGCGGAAAACACCGAGAGAGAAAGATCTCTTCAGCAGATAGATTTCTGCCGGGGGAATTCCTTCCCGGAGAGGGGAGATCATCGCCATCAACACCATCATCAATCTAGGCTTCATCGGGATCATCATCATCCACACCATCATCTCCACCATCACCACTCCGTCCCGCTGTAACAATTGTGTTGGATATTGCTTTAATTCTTAGGGGAAACTTTGTGGTTGTTAATTACTATTGTAGTTGATGCTTGTGAGTGGAACCATTGGATTATTGTTTATGTTCAGATTGTTATCCATTATCATATCATCTTTGATCTTGATCCATATGATGTATTGTGAGTAGTTCGTTTAGTTCTTGAGGACATGGGAGAAGTCATGTGGTTATTAGTGGATTTGTGTTGAGTTATTATTCAATGGTTAGTATTTAAGTTGTGGTGCTATTCTTCTAGTGGTGTCATGTGAACGTCGACTACATGATACTTCACCATTTATGGGCCTAGGGTGATGCATTGTGTATCTGGCTACTAATTGTGGGGTTGCCGGAGTGACAGAAACCTGAACCCCCATTAGGACATCTTTGCACAAGGGAGTGTAGGATCTCAGAGTTTAAGGCAGTGGTTAGATTTATATCTTAATAAATTTCCTGTAGTTACGGATGTTTGCAGGGGGTTTAATCACAAGTATGTATTAGTCCAAGTATGGTCGGTACATTAGCATAGGTTCACCCACACAACACTTACAACACCAAAGAAGAGTACTCAGCTATTTGAAGCGAAAGCACTTGACAGAATTCCCATGTGTCCTCAAGAACGTTTGGTCCTTATAAGTATTTCCACCAGCTTGTCCTTTGCTAAGAAAGGATTGGGCCACTTGCTGCATTTGTTCTTTATTACTTGCACTTTGTTTTGTTGCCTTATCAGAAAACCACTAAAATCCGTTTGCTAAGTATTTGCATAGAGTTCCTGCTCCATACCACTGTTCAGCACCTTCTGCTGCTCGTCGGGATCGATACTCCTATTTATTGAAAGTACTACGATACACCCCCTATACTTGTGGGTCATTAGCCATGCAGGAAATATGCCTCCACGTGCACAATCCGCGAGACCAACATCTTGCGTTGATCAAACGTGTTCTTCGCTACGTCAAGGGAACCATTGGCCATGGCTTATAGCTCATGCCATCCATTGTTGATTCATTGATCATGTCAACACCCGGATTTTTAATCCCAGATGCCTGTTATGCCATACATCGCAATCCCAGGATTACCATTTTTGTGAGACATAACAGAATTGGATACCACATTACATCATCCATTACAAACCGTACATAAGTTATTACACAAATAGGGATCTCATGATCTAGTTCTTAATACAACTTCAAGCAGCGGAATACGTAATAATAACGGTAGAGTAGGCGAAGCTCTATCTTCGGGGTCACAGGCAATGCTGACGATGGGAGATGATCCTAGTTGTCGTAACCTCCCTGGGGTCCATCCTCCAGGTACTCCTCTTCATAGTCTGGCCATGGGAATAGCCAGGGACAAAGCCATGAGTACTCTTTAAGTACTCGCAAGCTAATACTAACAAGTAAAGGGGTTTTTGGATAATAGCACACTAGGCTCTAGGGTTGTTTTGCAAAAGCCAAATTTATCTCTACTAAGTTCCGAAGCTAGTCACAATTTTATAACTCCTAGGTGGGATCTTGTAACTCAGGTCACAACTCTGTTGTGGTCAAGTCAAAGTCTCAATTCATTTCACAAGTCATTTTGAAAAGTCTGACGGGGGAACAGATGGCCACTCAACTGTCCATAATCATGACGCGGCTATTCTAATAGTTTGGCACTCTGCAGAGATTGTACACTTTCACCACAACATTCGATACATCTGTCAGGAACAAATCCTGAATTCACCATACTTAGCACTAGCATCTACAAGTGGGGGTAAGCACAATGAGGGGTGGTACACTAGTGGAGTTTTAACTAAGTTCAATCTCATGCCTTAGGATGACATCAAGATTATCTAGCTTAGGCCAAATTTTATGCTCTTTATGCAACCTTCAAGTATCCTTGTAGTATCTACCATTTATTCCAGTAAACTCTAAGTAACAGCTTTGATAAAGAAATAAAGTAATAAACTTGCAAATAAAACTAGGATTGGTTTATCAAGTGGTTATGATCATATATGCTTTAAGGCATATAGTGGCATGGTAGCAATCAAGTAGTAGCTTGCATAGGTCAACTTGATTAGTAAGGCTTGCAAGTATTGGCTTGCATAATATCAGTATAAGCTTGCATTAGTAGGGTATCTTGCAAGTG
Organism: Avena longiglumis; assembly: GCA_030063025.1. Classification (NCBI taxonomy): domain Eukaryota; kingdom Viridiplantae; phylum Streptophyta; class Magnoliopsida; order Poales; family Poaceae; genus Avena; species Avena longiglumis. The sequence goes on along the minus strand of CP125978.1, from coordinate 365,407,681 downwards.
TTAGCTTGCACATTCAACTGGTAGTATTAGGCTTGCCTTGTGCATAGCAGTGGTTGAAGTTCTCCTCGGCTTCTTCTTCGTAGAATCCTCCTTCCTCCTCGTATCCTTGGTCGGTACTAGCGTCTATAAATAAATACGATGTACACAATCACCAAACAATACTTAACTACTTGCAATCATCACATAAAAGGGTCCTATAGATGATCTAGCATCATCACTAACATTACAAGATGAAAGTTTGGTTTAATTCCTTTTATTTTTAGCAAAGTAATTTCTACTCATTGAAAAACTACTTAAGATTTAATATTCTCCAAACCAAACATGGGATCATGTTGACATATGTCATCACCACATATTTTAGTCCATGGGAATATGATTTAAAGTGGTGTCACAATTTAATAAGGTTTTACCTTTTTATTTTAATTAAATAAAGTGACTAGAAATGCCTATGGGGCATTCTTTTATTACTTGAACATGATTTCTGTAAGTAAACCTATATATTTTTATATATTCTAAAAGGTATGGTTAAATGTGATTTTTGAGAGTTGGAATCAACTCAAAAGCTATTATGGTTTAAATTTGAAAAATGTTTGAATGCAGAAAAGCTTCTGCCTTGTTATATTTACCAAGGATGATCTATAGATCCAAATGACTTGAATCCAACGGGCTTGGATTCAGCATTCCCAGACCTTTCTAACAAAATTGGTTTCATTCAATTTGGTTCACTAAATCGACCTGGGTTGATATTTGAAACTGGGTAAATAAGTGTGTTTGAACTAAAATGAAAAATGTTAAATTCAAATAACTGGGCTACGCGGGAAGTGATACTGGGTCGGCCTGCTAAGCACAGCGCTTACGCGGGCTGGTTAAGTTGCTGTCCCCACGCGTCAGTGAGACAGGGGGTGCGAAGCGGTACGGGGCAACGTGGCGCGTTCGATCTGGTTCTAATCCAACGACTGAGAGTCATCGTCGACGTTGGGCAACACCGGCGAGATAGAAACCTAGCGCGGCCAGTGGGGGTCGTTGGGGGCTCACGGGGCTCGGCGTGAGGCGGGCGAGCACGTAAGTCGACGACGACGAACTCAGGGGTGGTCGCGGCAGCTCCTGGGGTGGACGAAATCGACGACGCCCTTCTCCTCCAGAGGCGGCCTACTCCGGCACAATTCTGGCGATGCGCTGCTCGTCTTGCTCCGGGACTGAGGTGGGATGGTTCTGGGTGAGAGAGGAGTGGAATGGTATGAAGAATTCGAGCAGGGAAGGCCTCTATTTATAGTCGCGATGGTGAGATCGAACGGCATGGGCAGGCGACGGTGGCGACACGGCTACGGGCTGCTAGAGGCATGGCCGGTGGTGGTGATCGCTTGGTGGTCTCCTGGCGATGCTCTACGGCTTTAATGCGCGCATAGGGGCGGTGCGGTTTGGTCTGGAACACGCGACGCTCTGCGCGGCAGAGGCGGCGTCTTTGACGGCGAGCGGTGGCTATGAGGCATGGGACGGCGAACGGGGATGTCTAGCGGTCTCCTGGGACGGTGGTGATCGTATATGCACGCGGCGAGGGCGGCGCGCGGTCTGTGGGCTTCGGTCGAGGGTGGCGCTCTGGCGCATGCTCGGCATGGTTGCTGGCGAGCTGGGCGCGGTACGTGTGTGTGGTCCAGTGGCTGGCAACGTTCGAGCGCTGGGCAGGGAGTGGCGGTGGACGGTGGGCTTCCTCCCAGACATGCTGGCTAGGCTTGTTTCTCTTCCTAGCTTGCTGTCGACATGGAGGTGGCAAGAGTGCACTCGGCTGTTCACCATTGATGACAATGCCAAGATCAGAGTGGTGCTAGTGATTAGTTAAGATTGTTAGATGATCTACTAAGGCTAGTGGTGTCCAGAGAGGGAACAAGTTAGGCTCAATTCACTGCTCAAAACAGTGTTTGGATTTTGTTTGATTTGTGTCTGCAATGTGTTTGATGAAATGGCCGCAAGAATTCAAGTTTTGAATTTTGAAAAGATTTTTGGTGGGTATGCTAGGTTGGTGCTGGTGAGTCTGCAGATGCTTGGGTTTTGAAAGTTGAGCTTGTTTGAGTGGTTTTTGAAAAAGTGGGATCTTCTCATATGATAAAGATTCAATTTTGAATTGCCATTTAAATTATGCATTTGAAAGTTTCTGGATGATCACAAAGTGGACCTTGATACTTTGTTATGAGTACAATCAAGGGGTGCAAAGATCCAGAAAAGTTTCTGTTAGGTTCTGAAAGTTTGAGACAGCCAAAGTAGGCATGGGAGTTAAATTAGTCAAAATGACCATTCACTCATTTAGCTTTGTTTTGATTTATTTGTCTTTGGGAAAAGTTTGGGAAATGTTTAGATGATGTTTATTTCACGTAAGAAACATTTTACAAGCAAAGAAACACACAAACAAGGTGGTCCAAAAGAATTCAAAATGAAATGCATACTCACATGCTTTCTTCCATAATTTTATTTAGAAAAGGTTTTGTTAACCCTAATTTTGATGATTAGAGTTTGATGATTCAAGTTTAGTATTTTTGGGATGTTACAGATCATTAACATGGATGCGGACTAGGCAGGCTGCCCTGACATGCGGCGTTCTACCTCGGGCTACTACGTCTTCCTTGGCGACAACTTGGTGTCTTGGTCCTCCAAACGCTAACATACCGTCTCCCGTTCCAGCGTTGAAGCGGAGTACCGTGACATCGCCAATGCTATTGCCGAGTCTACTTGGCCCCGCCAACTCTTGGATGAGCTTCATCGACCTCTCCCTTGGGCCACCGTCATGTTTTGTGACAATGTTAGCATTGTCTACATGTCTACAAACCCGGTTCAGCATCAGCGCACTAAGCATATTGAGATTGATCGGCACTTCATTCGAGATCGAGTGGCACTTGGTCAAGTGCATGTTCTCCATGTACCGCCATCGCACTAGTTTGCTATGTCAGTGGACAGAGACCTAGTGGAATTCTAGAAGCTTACTGGTATGCTAAAGTTTATGAAATGCAGCTGCTTCTCGAAAAGCCTACTATCAAAGCTCAATGCCCAGAGACAAATCTCCCTATCAACAAACTGCAATCAAATTTTCTCCCAAGCAATCTCCTGCGAATAATATGGAAAAGAACCATTTCTCACCACACAGTCAAGACAGACCATCTAGGCAATGATGGTACCGCAAGGAACCTTGGAACAGAGAACACAGGTGTAGACAAGGCAGAACACTTCATATCATGCAGGAAATTGAAGATGACTTGGTGGAACCTTCTAAAGCAGAGTTGTCTCCTACTCCTGAATAATCATTCCACATAGCTCCTAACACACCTGATAATACACTAAGAAAGTCTGAGTGCATGCATCTGTCAGCACATGCAGCTGAAGGCACATCCAGTATTGCCACATTTTCCTTGTTGATCACTATAGGAGGACATCAAGCTGTGCCTCTACTAGATAGTGGCAGTTCTCATACATTTCTGGACTATCAATTTTCTCTTAAAAGCAATTGCTTCTTATATTCTATCAAATCTAAGAAGATTGCAGTGGCAGGGGGTGGATAGCTAACATCTAATTACTTGGTTAAAAATTCTTCCTATACTATTCAAGGCAAAACTTTCTCTTCCACTTTCCATGATCTTCCTTTACAGACATATGACATTATTCTAGGGTGGGACTGGATATATGTCCTCAATCCAGTCACTTTGGATTTACCTCTGCGACTACTCACAGTACACCTTAATGGAAGAGCAATCAAGCTAACTGATCACATGATTCCTCCAGAAAAATGTATCCTAGAACTATCTAAGATATCAAAACTACTGGAAAAATCAGTGTTGGGATACATTATTCAGATACATAACTTGGAAACAAAGGATAGTCATACCTCTAGTCCAGTACCAACTGAAATTGAAACATTGTTGTAGGAGTTTCAATCAATACTCAAAGAACCTAGTGGTCTTCCTCCAGTCAGGGATTGTGACCATGCTATACCTCTCGTAGAAGGAGCACAACCACCTAATTTGAGGCCTTACTGAGTACCCCATATACAGAAGGATGCTATGGAAGAAATTATACAAAAATGCTCAAAACTGTAGAAGTCAGAGCAAGCTTGAGCCCATTTTACTCTCCTGCAGTTATGGTTAGAAAAAGGGTGGCAGCTAGCGATTGTGTGTTGACTACAGACTCCTCAATTCTATTACTATTAATAACAAGTTCCCAATGCCTATGATTGAGAACCTGCTTGATGAACTCAGGGAGCAACCATATTCAGTAAACTGGACCTCGGATCAGGTTATCATCAGATCAGAATGAATAGTGCTGATATTCCAAAAACTGCCTTCAAAACTCACATGGGACGTTATGAGTACACAGTAATGTCATTTGGCCTCACTAATGCTTCGGCAACGTTCCAAAACCTTATGAATACAATATTCAAACCATATCTCATGAAATTCATCTTAGATTTCTTTGATGATATCTTGGTCTACAGCTCCAATATGGAAGAACATCTTGTCCATTTGAGAGTGGATTTTCAGATCCTTCAAAAGCATTCTCTGTTTGTCAAACTTGATAAATGTGAATTTGCTACACCCATAGTGGAATATCTGGGACATGTTATCTCTGCAGCTGGAGCAGCTACTAAACCTCAAAATATTGCAGCCATCAGTAACTGGCCAGACCCTAAAACTGTCTCTAAGTTAAGAGGGTCTTTGGGACTCGCAGGGTACTATAGGAGATTTGTGCAGGGGTATGGACAAATTTGCAAATCACTGCATGATCTCCTAATAAGAATGCTTTTAGCTGGCAACAGTAGCATACTATTGCTTTTAACAAGCTGAAACAAATTATGACAACCTGCCCTGTTTTGGCTTTGCTTGACTTCTCTAAACCATTTGTGCTGGAAACTGATGCATGTGACACATGTATAGGGGTTGTTATCATGCAAAATGGTAGACAATTAGCTTAAATGAGCAAAATCCTAGGCCCCAAAGCAACATCATAGTCCGTGTATGCTAAAGAAGCATAGGCAATCTTGGAGGCTCTAAAAAGTGGAGGCACTATTTACTAGGGAATCCTCCAATTGTCAAAACTGATTAGCAAAGTCTAAGATTTATGACAACACAGAAGCTTACTGAAGGCATACAATACAAACTCCTGCTGAAACTCCTTGAATTTGACTACACTATTGAGTACAAGAAGAGGAAGGAAAATATTGCAGTTGATGCATTATCTAGAAGAGATAAATATTTCCATGACATCACTGTGTGTGCGCCAGAAATGGCTAGAGGATGTCAAAGTCAGCTACATACAAGATGTTGATAGCAAGAAATTTTTACAGAAATTGGCCAAAGATGTGTCAGATCCTCCTTAGTATACTATCAAGGATGGTATCATCAGACATGGTGGGAAAATTTATGTGGGTGCATCTACCAACATGAGGCTAACCTTGTTAGAGAACTTTCATCAATCTGCCTTGGGAGGTCACTCTGGAGTTAAGGCAACCTATCAAAGAATTAAAAGGGTGTTTTGCTGGCCACACCTTAAACAAATGGTACACGAGTTTGTTTCTGAATGTCCAGTGTGCCAGTTAGTCGTTAAGTTGAGCATACTCATCCAGCTGGTCTTTTACAACCCTTACCAATACCTGTTACTCCCTGGTCTTCTATTAGCTTGGATTTTATTGAAGTACTACGCAATTAAAATGGTAAGGAAGTCATTTTTGTGGTGGTAGATAGACTTACCAAGTATGCTCACTTCTTGTCCATTGCTCATCCTTATTCCGTGGAGCAAATTGTTACCCTGATCATGGATAACATAGTCAAGATACATGGGCCACCAAGGGACATTATATCGGATCGTGATCGAATATTTGCCAGTACTCTCTATCAGCACATTTTCAAGGTGTTCAATGTCACACTCAAGTTCAGTACTACCTCTGTTTCAAGGCTTAAGACGCACACGCTTTTCAAAGCAAAGTTTGACTAAGAATTGAGCAACAAAATCTCTATTATATTGTACATAATTAGTACCGTTAGATTCATATTGAAAAATACTTTCCAGTGATACTAGTTTTATACCAAAACTCTTTACGTATTTAGAGTAATTCTTAATCAAGAAAAAACACGCAAAACGAGGACGCCTTAAGCCCTGAAACGGAGGGAGTATATCTTAGCGCCCACAAACAAATGGGTAGACTGAACAAGTTAACCAGTGCCTGGAAGCCTATTTGTGAAGCATGGTGTTTCTGGAACCAAAACAGTAGACTAGATGGTTGGCTACAGCAGAATGGTGGTATAATACATCTTATCATTCATCTCTGAAGATGACACCGTTTGAAGCACTCTTACAATTATCCACCACCACTCATTGGTGAAATCGACATCACCACAGAGACATGTCCAGCAACTAAGCTAACAGTGACGAAAAGAGAGCACATGATCAGGAAACTCAAAGAAAATTTACTGGAGGCGCAGAACAGAATGAAAGTTTATGCTGATCAACATCGAACCGATCGTCATTTTGAGGTAAATGACATGGTCTATATAAGCATTCAGCCGTATCGATGGAATGCTTTTGGACTCATAGGATCTCTGAAACTGCGTTCCAAATATTATGGACCATTCAAGATAATAGCCAGAGTTGGGGAAGTCTCGTACAGGCTGCATTTGCCGGATACAACGACGATTCACCTAGTGTTTCATATCATCCAACTGAAAAAGCATGTCGGGAAGAATGCGGTGTCACTTCCGCATGTACCATTGGTGACAGAAGACGGTAAAATCAAGGCATCACCTTTTGCTGTACTGGACGAAAGGATCATTCAGCTCTAGAAAACTCTAGTAAAGCAGTTACTGATTCACTGGAAAATCTTAGGACCGGAGGATGCGACTTGGGAAGATCTTCAGTTCATGCAGGCCCAATTTCCATCGTTTCAGCCTTAGGACAAGGACTGTCTCAAAGGAAGGGCATTGTCAGTACCCTGACGATACAACACACGGGATTCAGTTATCCAACGGTCAATACTAAAGCGGGCGAGTGAAGAGCAGATCAACGGTTGTCAAGAGTTTTTCAGACACTTCTATTGTTTTACCGTTTATCTCAATCATTATCCTCTATAATAAAATACTACTATAAATAAGCCGGATCGGCCGTGAATAAAATGTAAGAAATATGAACTCAAATTAGTGTCACGTAGCTATAGCGCTTTCTTTCTCAACTACCTCGTTGCGGATCATCAGCCTGACCAATTACCACGCGAAAATCTGCCAAAATTCCCCAATCAACTACCTAAACCCTACGGGGCACTACAATATGGCACCCTGTAAATCCTGTATTAATTAACCTTGATTTGATACACAATTTGGGAGACTGATGTGCTCATCTTAGAGGCTGGCCGACTTGTGGGACACTGCCTCCGCCTGCGAGCGTCGGCGTTCTTGGTCCGGGCCTCGACAGACTCGTGTTTCTCCATCGTAGCCGCCACCGCCAGCCACGATCCGAGGCAAAACTGCTGCTTTTAGGGAAGCGTAAAAAGGAAAAGAAACTTGTCCGTTCCCTAGTACATATGGGATTTGTGTGTAACTTATACGGAGTACAAGGAAGGAAATAATCTAACATCCAGGTTCCAGCTGGGCTGGGCTGGGCTGGGCTGGGCGTATTTCTTGCAGGACTGTCATCGGCACCATGGGGATCTCCTCCGAAGGAAGGGCTAGTAGTAGTATTTCTTTCCTTATTAAATCCTTTCCTTTCGTGGTATCGAGGCGGCTTCCTTAAAACCCATCCACCGCTTCCTCCGATAATTAGATTGATTCCGAGGAGATCCCCATGGGCTGGCCGAGGAAGAGGAGGCCGGTTCCTGCACCGGGAAGGAATACACACCTGATGTGCCTGTTCACAAGATCGTCACGGCGGCGCCGCCGCTTCCGCAGCAGCAGGTTGTGCTAGTCGTTGGAGCTACGGATAGCACCCGCGGCTGTTAGGTGCGGGTGAAGCTTAATTAAACCTGCACCCGCAATTTTATATCGTTTTCGTAACCCGTACCCGCAATTTTATATCGTTTTCGTAACCCGCACCCGCACATGGATATATATTTTGTCCCATACCCGCACCCGTCGAGCGTAAAACAACCGCAGGTAATACCCATCCATCGGTCCAATCAATTTAACAAGTCATTGTAATAATACAATACATAAAAAAATGATAGCATATATTTTCATTCGTTCATGGTTTCAGCAAGTAAGCAAATATATATTAAATAATGAAAATACATTGTCAAACGCATGATATTGTGAAGAAAACCAATTACGTCCAAACATAAGTTGCATAAGTTGCATAGAAAGTATATAGTTCAAACTTTAAAATCTTAAAAGAATTGCAAAACAGTCACACGGTATACCACAATTAGCCATATAGCAACACTCGTCAACTCTAGAAGTTCACAATTTTTTAGAAAAATACTATAATATTAATGCCTCACGTGTCATCTATTAAGATGTCGGGTAGATGGATATGTGGGTACGAGTTTTCTATTACCATACCTGCACCCGCAATATCCAACGGGTAAAGATTTTTGCACAATTACTTACCCGTAGGTATAACTTTACCACCATACACTTATCCTAATGGAAAAAAACCCGTGGAATAAGCGGGTATCCATTGCCATCCGTAGACTCGGAGCAAAGCCTGTCGTGAGGTTTTTCACAGGTATACTGGCTCTAGCTATCGTCCAGTTCAGTTAGATTCGTGACTTCTCCTCCTATCCATAATGGCACAAAAGAGTTTCTTATGACCGCCGATCGAGGTCAAGGATGGACAGATTGCTTAATAATGGTTCTGGTTTCGCCGGCAGGCTTCCTGCCAATTTTTGGGAAGATAGGCTCAGGTACGTCCATGATCAACTAGGCAACCGTAGGAAGAATTCTGTTATATGCTCACGTCGATGTTATTTTCTACCTAGTTCCGTTCCATGTCTCTCGTACTAGACTGCGTGAGCTCTGACTGTTTACAATCATGATTGGTTATCTTGGCGCGTGAAACAGTTCTATGCGGATGGGCAAATATATTTCGGAAAGAGGTGGATGGCAAGAACAGATGTCGGTGCACTTTATTTGGTGAGATTTTCAGACATTTTTACACCTTTTGAGTTATCATATTTCATACATATATGATCTGATCCGCACTCGATCTCTGATGCACCTTTCTATTATAGTTTTATATATGATGCAACCATCAGAATCACGATCGACTATTTCAAGTAACGATAGAGTTTTGATTCTAACTTGTTGAGAGACCCATGAGTTTAGTTTTTACGTGCAGATTCCGACTTTGCTAGACGTGGTCGTAGATGCTGTTGTGGCTGCTTACGGGAGCGGCAACTTTACCAGAGACCGCTCCTCGCAATAGCACCACTAGGCACGCCATGCGCATCAAGGCTAGACTTTACAAATAGTATGTCACCATAGGCAAGGATATCTCCAACCTAACGTTGATCATAGATGGGATGGACCACACCGTTCTCTCTAGCAGTCGGAGCGTGTTCGGTGGCTACGAAACGGACAATTGTGCCACCCTGAGTAAGTGCATCATGATTGGTCCATCAATTATAGTAGAAAGATATACACACTACCTATCTATTCATGTGTGTTGTTGTAGATGTTGATGGTCAATGCTTCCTTGCTCATGACCTTATGATCGATAACACAGCCAAAGCTACGAACCACTAGACAGTGGCGCTGAGGTCAACGTCCGACGGGTCCACCATCTACCAATGCATCCTCAATGCTGTCGGGACACCATCTATGTCAAGATGAATACGCAACTCTACCACGAGTGCCACATCTCCAGCATCGTGGATTTATCTTCGGCAACCTCACAACAATATTTCTAAAGTGCATGCAGGCCCGGCTCTAAGACATGGCCATAGGCCAGGCCCATGAGGAACACCATGTGCATGCATTTCTCAACCTACCTATGTGGGTTCAATTATGGTATGCATGTAGAGATGCATATTGAACAATAGTTGCTAGAATAACTATTATTCAGCATGCACGTCTGCATGTAAACTATAATTGAACACACATATGCAACTCCAGAGATGCATGCGTATGGTACCCTCGCTCCCTAGGCGGTCGCCTCTCTGGCATGAGTGCACTTCTGAAACACCGTTGTGGCCTTGCTGAAGATGAAATCCATGCCTCCGGAAATGTGGCACTCACGGTAAAACTGTTTGTTCTTCTTGGCCTAGATCGTGTACTGGTAGCCATTGAGGGCGCAGCGGTAGATACAGACCTATCGGACATCGACCTTAGTGTCACCACCTGGTGGTTGGCAGCTCCAGTCTTGTTCTCAATCATAAGGTCATGGGCGACGAAGAGGATGTGCGGTCCACCCCATCTTCGATCATCGTCCTGTTGGAGATATCCTTGCCTATGGTGAATTACTTTTATTTCAGCCTTGATGCGGATGGTGTGCCTATTGGTCATGTTGTAAGGAGCAGCCTCAATAGCGACACAGATCTTGCTGAAGTTGGCGCTCCCGACACGAGCCACAACGACATCTACAACTATGATCCACGTACCCCATGAGGTTCGCTAGCAAAGGCGCTGCAAACAAAAATTTAACTCCTGGATCTCTCAATACACTAGTGCAGAACGACCCATATGTCCCGGTTGGTAAGGGCCTTTAGTCCCGGTTCCTCAACCGGGACGGGGCAATCGGGACTAAAGCCCCAACCTTTAGTCCCGGTTGCCCCACCAACCGGAACAAAAGAGCGTACACGTGGCCGCTGCTCCGTGCGAGGGGGAGGAGCAACCGTCCCGGTTCGTAACACGAACCGGGAAATAACTTTCTGCCGCGGCAGAGATTTGACACATTTCTCTGCCGCGGCAGAGAATTCATTTTGGCAACTTTTGTTGCCACGGCAGCATTTTGACCAATTTTTGTGCCGCGACAGAGAATTCATTTATGTTGTTTTATTATTTATTTAGTGTTTTGCACTCATCAATGAAGGAACCATTATACTCCCTCCATCCCACAGCTTAAGGCGTAACTATTTTTCCAACTTTTCCTCACAGCTTAAGGCGCGAGGGTCACCAGGTGGGAGAACGTTTTCCAAACTTCCTAAACTGCCCCTCCAGCACGTTCTATCTTCTTCCTTCCCAACTGCCGTCGCTACCCGCGGTACCCCTTCGGGCATGAGCATTGGTTCAGTCGGCTGCCGTCTGTATGCCTACTCCACGTCAGTAGCAAAATAAACTAAAGACTCTGTCTACAATAATCTGTCTGCTAGGTTATCTGTAAGTGCGGCAATAGCTAGATTTCTGTCGTTAACTAACTGAACGTGGGACGATGGATCAACGCAAAGATGAGGGAAAAAACGGAAGCAACCAGAGAAAACTGAACGTGCACGAGATATTTTCGTCTAGATAACCGACGACCTCTATACAAAGGGAAATAGGCTGTCGATAAGAGGCGTTTTTTACGGGAATCGTCCGTCTAGATTTCTACCGACGGTGATCTTCTCTCTCATCAATCTCTCTCCTCCACGTCGTGCATATCTCCTAGCTGGCTGGTTTTACAGATAGCTGATTTGGACTATTGTACACGCCCTTCTGGCGACTAGCAACCCTGCTCCTGGCCGTCTTGGCCGCCGCTGTTGGGAAGACAGAGGGGATCTCCGCCGCCGTCCCCGCTCCTGGACGTCCTCGCCACCGCTTTCGGGGAGACAGAGGGGATCTCCGCCGCCGTCCCCGATCCTGGACGTCCTCTCCACCGCTGTTGGGGAGATGTCGTCGGCCGCCATGGAAGGAAGGGAAGGCGAGCGCTGCATACCCACGACGAGATATTATCCAGGGGAACCTGTCCCGCTCCCGGCCGTCGTTCCTAGACCTCCTCGAGGCCCAAGCCGCGCTCTCAATCGCCCGTGACCACAGCTCCTCGACGCTCTCCTAGACGCGCTCTCGCTCTCCGGCGTCGTGGCGAACCTCACGTCAGTGGTGCACGTGCAACGCAGGGGGCAAGGACTCGCGCGCTCAGGATGGAGAGGGAGGTGGCGTCCATGGTGTGTGTGTGGCGTTGGCGGCGGCGACGTCCAGGGAAACCTGCCAAGGCATGCGTATGGAGAAGCAGGGACCAAGCGGACATCGAGGGCGGCAGCCACGTCGATGGGTGAGCGCGGCGTCCGTTCTGTGCTGCTGGACGTCGAGGGCGGCCTTCCCGTGGTGCCGTAGGAGCACGTAGAACTGCATGTTGCTGTAGACAGTGACGTTTCCGTCCTGGCCGAGCGCGGCAGCCTCCGTGTGGTGATGAACGAGCAAGACAGCAGCACGGTGGGGTATGTACGGGAGAGAATTAATGAAAGAATTAAAGAGGCATGCGCATGGGGCAATGCAATCCCCCCTGTAAGTTGGACCCCCGGCATTATCTTTGCCCTTTATTTTTTGGAGATTCGTGCTACTATTTTTACAGAACAACCCTCCCACCTCACTTCTCAAATCCATTGCTGTTTTGCTTATTAGCCCCTAGCTTTTCATGTTTTATATATTTTCGTCACTGTCTTCAAGGAAAGAACGTGATTCACAGTTACATCTTTATTTTATTTAATGAGCCAGTTTTAATTAGCCAATCTAATTAATATAATTTAATTAACAATTTCTTACATAATTATTTTTTCAATAATATTCAACAAAATTTCATAGAATTTTTTTAAGAATTTTTCTAGAAATATCCGTACAAGTTTTATATTTTTTCAACAATTAATATAATTTGTTTTTTTTTCAACAATCTCTTTTGTTAATTTTTATTTGTCTACTTTTTATTTAACAATATTTAGACACTCTTACTTTGTTTCATCTTAGATTCAAAAGTTTCATACAAGATTCACATGTTTTACAAACTTGTTTCTGCCAAGAGATATTCATATAATTTTTTCACAGAATACATGCATAATGTCTATTTCTTTTTCTCCTCATTTTTTCTAGCGAAATTTCAGGGATAATCAACAATTTTTTATGTATATTTTTTATTCTGAAAATGTAACATGCCAATATACAGTTTGAATATTCTTGGATTGTTTTTACGAAAGTATGGATATTTTCCAAATATTTGAAACCTTCCAACACAGATTCATTCAAGATTCATAGGCAATAATATTCATATAGGATACATACTAGGATATTTCAGGAATAATATTCTTGGATATATTCAGGAATAGTATTCATCTAAAATTCATAGGAATAATATTCTAGGATGTTTTAGGAATAATATTCATTCAAGATTCATAGGAATAATATTCATATTCATATAGAATATTTCAGGAATAATATTCTTGGATAATTTCTACAAAAGTATGGACGTTTCATTGGGATTGAAGCAATTTTCATACAAATTTAAAAGAATTTTTATCATTCATGGATTTTCAAGTGTGTCGAGATTCATAGAAGATACATACAAGAATCCTGAATATTCGTAGTTCCAAATTTGAGGCAGAAATTTGGATAAAATAGAATTAGTCCAAGGTTATTTAATCAGAGAACTAAAATGTTTGATCTTGCGATTCATACAAGATAATTTAGGTGCCAATATTTTGTAGCAATATTCAACAATTTTTATGTACATTTTTATTTTGAAAATGAAACATGCATAATTTGTTTTTTCAACAATCTCATTTAATAATTTTTATTTTTGTATTTTTTATTTAACAATATGTAGTCACTCTTAATTTGTTTCATCCTAGATTCAGAAGTTTCATACAAGATTCACATGTTTTACAAACTTATTTCTGCCAAGAGATAATCATATAATTTTTCCACGGAATACTTGCATAATGTATGTTTCTTTTTTACCTCATTTTTTCTCGCAAAATTTCAGGAATAATCAACAATTTTGTTATGTACATTTCAGGAATAAGATTAATAACAAGAACGTTTCATACAAAATACACACAAGATTCACGAGATTACTCACAATTTCTAATCTCATTCATATATTTTTTTTCATAGAAAACAACATTTCCCTCGAATTCTTAACCGAAATCATTTTCGTTTTCCCTCTTTTTTTGACGTTTGATACATAGATCCATAGAAAATTCATACCATGATCCATAATATTTTTTTTGAAGGATGTTATACAAAGATCAATCTAAATAAACTAACCTTAAAAAGACAAAATCTAGAAAAATGGAAAAGAAAAGAGGGCCTCAGATCATTACCATCACAGATTCAATCAATACGAATTTGTAGCATACAAGATTCATACATGTTTCTAATCAAAGTTCTATGAATATGAGAATCATTTTTTTACCGATCTGTTTTGTACCCATCGAATCAAGTTCTATGAACATGAGAATCTCAAGACCAGAGAGAATCATAAAACCAAATCGATTGAAAACCAAAAAGCGAAATCAACTGAAAAACAAATCGATTGAAAAGACTAAACCAGGGGCATCTGACCAAGATCCGGCCGCCATGCCTAGCCGAGGAGGAGGCGGTCGGCCCCAGCATGTAAGATTGATTAAGATCCATAGAAGACTCACTCATGATTTAGATCGAAACATATGAACTGGATCTGGAATTTTTTACCCGTTTCAACATCAAAATCTAGAAGATCCATTAAAATATTCAACCAAAAAAGAGGCAACAAGAACTGATTCAAGATCCACTCACACTTGCATTCAATCAAGATCGGCAAACCACACGCGATAGATAACGGTGGCGGTAATCAGGCCCGGATCGTGTCTGCTCTTGTTGGATCTTGGAGCGAGCACATGTATGGCGGGGGGTCGAGGAAGGACTCTCTGCGCAGCCACGGGATGCGGTTGAGGAGGGAGGTCCCGTGGTCGTCGGCCGACAGCCGCCACACGTGGTCGTGATGCCGCCGCGGTTGATCGCCTGGACGGAGGTGTCGTTGCACCGAGCGTGGCCCGTCGGTGGTATCACGCGTGAGGCCGCAGGAGGGGCAGGGTGTGGCGGCTGGGAGGGGACGCGTCGATTGCGCTGGGCGGTTCCTCTCTCACAGCAGCATAAAATCCAAATAATACAAGGACCAAAATGCAAATATTCCTCAGACAATGACCAGTTGACTTTCACACGAATCTCCAACACACGAACGACAGAGATGGTGCCGGGGGCCCAACTTACGCTGGGGAAATCCCTTCTCCATGCGCATGCAAGGGCAAGAAAGGAAAAGGTTTTTGCTGCATGTCGCTCCTTAATAAGAGCGCCAGAATTTTTACGCCCTATTCCTTGGGACGGAGGGAGTATTACACAAGATCATCATGACAATATTACATTCGATACACGGATCGAGTTCATGCACTACATACAAAAAGCTGCTCTTTGTACAATCTCTATTGTTTATACATAGCCGAATAGTATTTTCCTTTTGGGTTTAGGACTTTTGCATCCAAGAATCCCGTCAATTCCTCCTGAATTGCTTGTACGCGATCCTTTGGCAGAAGACCGTCTCGTAGACTTTCGATCTGATTTAAAAAAGGAGTCAGCCTATATGAATAAAACTAAACACAATTTGATTGTAATTAAAAACTATAGAAAGTGTTTACGTACGTGGAGTTGCTCTAAATTTCTGCCCTTCTTATCGCACGTCTGTCGAATGAACTCGCAAACATAGTATCCATATAGATTGTTACCTGGTCCCTGCATCAGGCACTTTACGAGAACATAGTTCAATCAAAATAATAATCAAGCATGATAATAACTGTATCAAAACTAAAATCAAAGAGATGTGCGGATATAGCTAGTGGTGCTTACATCTAATGCTTCAAATGTAAGCTCCGCTTTTCAAACACCCCTAGCCTTGTTGGTGAATCGTTTCCAAGCGCTGCCCGGTGAAGAAAACGAATACAATAAGTTATTAATTACTTGATATCATAAAATTCACGAACGTTGACGATATAGTGTCGTAATGATTAGAATTACCACTAGAGAAGCATCTGCATGTCCTTCCACTGCTCAAAGGGTTTATGTTTCGAGTCCATGACTAGTATACGTCCTTTGTCAAGTTGAATGATTAACAGAATATAGTGGAAGCTACGAATGCATAGCTAATCAATTATATACTTAACATCGAGTAAGCGAAATAGAAAGTGTATACAAGACGATAACACTCACTCGAAGTTGTAAGAAAAAAGTATTTCCCTTCTGGTTTCTTGAAACTTTAACGCGTGTACTATATTATCCTCCGTATCCTGGGGGCTTGTTTTGAGATTAGCTTGATGAACCCAATATGGGTCAATGAAGCCAATGTCATAGATTTGTCCTCTGCTGCATTCGAGAATCTTTATTCTGCATATTACAGTATGATTATATACATGCAATAAACAAGATGAGATAGCTGGAGACTAAATTAATTACAGAATTAGTACATACAGACAATAGGCACTGATGATCGATTTGTCCAAGGCGTCTTGGTTGAATAATTGAAATAGTTTATCAAATTTAATGGATATCATGTCATCTATTTCTTTCCCATAATGATTTTTTGTAACCTTCAGCACTATCCAGTTAGCCCCGGCTTTGTGGCATGCATGTACCAGTTATGCAATCTTCGCATTTTTATTGGAAGATTATTTACCTCCTCGGGTTTGACGAGAGGTTTGCCGTACTGGTATTTGTATGCTACTTCACTCACGGGGAAGTACTCTAACTGGGATAAGTACTGGGCAATACTCATACCTTGAGCAGGGGGCAGCTTCTCCGTATTGTGCAACTACCTCTGGATCATACTACTATTCGGCCCCATATTTGCTCGACCCCACACTGGTATGGGAAATCACCTTGAGAGGGGCGCAAGACTGTATTGCTTGTTCTCCGAGATGGGCAATAGATTTCTCGCTTGCATCAGTACTGCTCTTCGAGGCTTGTTGTGTCGCATGTGACTTGATAATAGAACGCTCATAGTTTGATGACAGCTTTGGCTCGGGTTGATGAAGAGTCTTTAGCATTTTCAACACTCTGGCTTTTTCTTCTTTGGTCTTTGGGGAACTCGCTCTTCGGCCGCCTTAGCTTAAAACTTGCAGTTTCGCATCAACGATCGCCGTAGTCTCGTCTTCAAGATACCATAAGCTCTCTTGGGAGGAACCTTTGGTACTTTTGGAAGAGGCTCTTGTTTACGTTTCGGCGATCGCTTACCACGACGCAGAGTAGCGGTACGCTTACGCTTTTTATCCTGAGGCGCCGGCGATGGCTCCCGCGGTGATGGCTGCGCCGGAGATTGGTGAGACGACGGAGCCAGATGAGGCGACAAATACGGCTGCCACGGCGGCGACGACCTCGCTGGAGATGGGTGAGGCGGCGGCGAAGATGGCCTTGGCGTGTGATTTCGAAGCACGATACATTTCTTTGGCCATAGAATGCTGACGTTTGTTGCATCTCCCAGTACATTCACATCCCCTTCACCTACAGGGTAGTCAAGATCCAAAACTTCAAAGGTGGGCATGATTTCATCCACCCCGACAACAGCGTAGCCCTTTGGAACCGGACGACAGTGGTAAGTTGGTGTGGGTCCAATTGGTAAGGCATAGCCGACCGCCACCTTCATTGATATGTTCACAACTTTGACATGTAGCTCGCAGTGTGTCATCTCTGTGATATCATCCACTGGGTAGCCAACAGGAGCCATCGTCGGTGCACCATCATCATCGTCATTGTCATCACCCGGGACCTCGGTGAAAGCCACACTGCTTTTTTGATTATTCGATAGGCCGGTAGCATCGAATGCAGTGTGCTGCTGAGATGGGTCGGTATTACTTTGCTCTTTAAGTGCATTAATTTCATCGTGTTGTTGCTTTATTCGTTCTTTAATTATACGCATTCGCTCTTTCTGAATATCTACTTCAACTTCTTCCTTGTCCTTTCTCCTCTGACGGCTTCTATCAGGATATTTCTTCCTCTCTTCGGGAAACCCAGTCCTCCATGGTTTGGAGCCGCTTGTGCCTCGTTTTCGTCCATCATGTTCCTTATTTTCAAGGGCGAGTGTGAGCTCATCATTCTCTCTATCGGGAATAAAGTCCCCATCTTTAACAACCTTTACTGCTTTTCTCATCTTCTCGATTGGCAAGGGGTCTTATTTATGTCGTATGTTATATATACATATCCCTTCCGAGTCCAACGTGCCCCCATGCCCGTAAAACCAATTCCTTGCACGTTCTACCCAATCGTCTGTCTCTGGGGTGATCTTTTTAGCACGCGGTACATTCTCAAGTTTCTCCCACTTAGGAATGCCAGCCCTGTAGCCACCTTGCCCCATAGTATGGTGATACTTCTTGATAGCAGCATTCAACTTATTCGTTGCAGACATTTTCTTAGCTTTTTCTGATGTCTTGTATTTCACAAACTCAGCCCAGAATGGTTTTATCTTCTCAAACTGAATATTCTTGAAATCCAGAGTCTTCTCTTTCACGACATAGTCAAGGTGCAATCTTTTCTTCCAGTTGGTGAAACACTGGGCCATCTTCTTCAAAGCCCACTCCCTGACCTTAGCCTCCATGGCTCTCCCATGTTCTAAGGCGTCCTCATTTGGATCCTCCGTGTTTGGATCCAACTCTATCTTCGGTAGTTTGAAATTAAGCATGAGCCTCTTCCACATTAAATCTTTGGCCTTGTTAGGGACAAACAAACATGTTCCCTCTTCTTCCGCATCAGCATGCCTATTCCAATTTTGAATGGTGATCGGGATTAAGTCCCTAACGATTACTCCGCATTGTGCCACAAATTTGATTGCGATAACTTCAGGAGCCGTCGGTTTGCCGTCTTCAGCGATATCTTCGATCCTGAACCTCTCATGGTCTTCCAACTTTTTGGTTGGGCCTCGTCCGCTCTTTTCAGTAGTTTTGTTCGATCCGGAGGGCTAAAAGAAGAAAGATCGTCGTTACTATTTCTATATAGATAGCAGATGATTAATTAATGAATTAATTATATTACATGCACCTCACCAGAGCGGTCGTCTTCTCGATTACACAAGGCATCGCCTTCTCCCTCGCGGAAGGCATCACCTTCAACCTCAAAAAAGTCGTCTATTCTGGCAAAAAGAGGATCACCCTGACCGGAGTTGTTCAGAAACGTCGATACATCTAAATTTTCTTCCCCGCGGATCACACCTTGGATCAACTCTTCCTTTTCTTCGTCTCTGTCGTGTGGGTTCATATTTTCTGCATAGGTGGAAAAAACGGATAAGTCAAAGCGGCTAAGGGAGAATGTTAGGTACGGTGTTGAGAGATATAAACCCTAATTCAGAGAAACCCTAATATATACATACACAATAATAAAAATGAATTGGAATGTATTCTACCGGGAAGAACCAAACACCGGAAAGAAAGGGAAACAATCAACACACGGCATCGATGCAATGCTAAAGCAAGTATGATGATATGACAAGTTAATTTGCATTGGAATGTAACCCTAAGACATGCTCGACGATTTAATCGGGGTTCCGAGGGGTGAAAACCCTAACTCGGGGAAACTCCGGAACATATGAGAGGGGTGTATTTGTTCTTCTAATTATACTTGTCATTTAAGTTGTTGAACAATGCATGATTATAGGTTAAATAGATAGGTTTCATTTTTCTGAACAATTTGATATATTATTTCTATTTTTCTGACTTATAAACAATAAGTTATTGATTTTATAATATTAAATCATTTTCTGGAATTATTAAAACCAACTTATATACATTTTACACCCGGGCTACAGCTATCCAGAGAGAAAGACAGTTGGGAACTAGGCCAACTCATCCTCCACGTGGGCAGGGTGGGACCCAGGCCAGGTTGACTGGGGGTTGACCACGTGCCGACGCCGGGGTGACGTCACCATGATGTCATTGACGCCGGTGAGCCTCAGAACGACAAAGGGGACGACGGTGGAGCGCGAGCTAGGCCATGTGTGTGTGCGTGCTAGAGAGAGGAGGTTTAGGCGAGCCAAAGAGTAGCGGCGCCACCTCGAAAAGGTCACCGAAGAGGGGAGCACGACGACGGTGAGCGGCAGTGGTGACAGGTGGTCGACGGGGAGGAGGAAAAAGAGAGGGAGGGGGCGATAGATAGGGTCCACGAGAACCAGCAACTCACCATGTGCCGGCTAGGGTTTGGCCAGAGAGTGAGGGAACGCACGCGAGGGGGAGAAAGAGGGAGAGAATGCACGACGATGCACGGCGGAGGTGTGACGGCGGCGGCCTAGCTATGGCGGTCGGCGACGTCTCCATGTGCGCGCGCGTCGGGATCATATCAACTAAAACAATCATCAACTAAATATCATCACTAGTGCGCGCGCATCGGGATCTACATCATCTAAATACACACCTAAATCATCTAAAAACTATACACCTAAAATCTAAATAATATATACATACACCTAGAATAATATACACCTAAAATAATATATACATACACCTAATAAAATAATATATGCATACACACACCTAAAATCTAAATACATCTACACATGTGAAAAAAAATACACAGTATATACACATGTCAAAAAAAATCTATATACACGGTACTAATAAAGAGCCTCTCTCGGGTGGTATATCGCGTGATTGACATGACAGGCGGAGGATGGGCGCGCCGTGAATGATGAGCATCGCCAGCGTCGTGGGATCGGGCGGCGTAGTCGATGAAAGCAGAGAAGAAGCAGAGAAGTGAGATGGGGAATAAGAAGAGTCGCGCAAGTTATAAAGGGGGAGTATACTTCCCGGTTGGTGGCTCCAACCGGGACTAAAGGGTCATACATCCCGGTTGGAGCCACCAATCGGGACGTATACTCCACTTTTTTCAGCAGACCAAGGTTTGGTGCGCGCAGGGTCTTTAGTCCCGGTTGGTGGCTCCAACCGGGACATATGACCCTGTTTTCAATAATTTTTAGGAATTTTCTCTCTATTCCCGCCTTATTTTTTATTTTGGGGTTTAAATTTGTAATGTTTTTTAAATGATAATTACTTTGGAATTTAGAAAAACTTTAAACATAAAAAGTGTTTGAATTTGAATAACTAATTCAAAACCATTTTCTATTTTTAAAAATAATTAATGTAACCATTTAAACTATGAACCATTTAAAATTAAAAATGAATTAACTTATATTTTTTGAATATTAATTTGGAATTTAGAAAAACTTTAAACATAAAAAGTGTTTGAATTTGAATAACTAATTCAAAACTATTTTTTGTTTTTAAAAATAATTAATGTAACCATTTAAACTATGAACCATTTAAAATTAAAAATGAATTAACTTATATTTTTTGAATATTAATTTGGAATTTAGAAAAACTTAAAACATAAAAAGTGTTTGTATTTGAATATATAATTCAAAACTATTTTCTGTTTTTAAAAATAATTAATGTAACCATTTAAACTATGAACCATTTAAAATTAAAAATGAATTAACTTATATTTTCTGAATATTAATTTGGAATTTAGAAAAACTTTAAACATAAAAAGTGTTTGGATTTGAATAACTAATTCAAAACCATTTTCTATTTTTAAAAAATAATTAATGTAACCATTTAAACTATGAACCATTTAAAATTAAAAATGAATTAACTTATATTTTTTGAATATTAATTTGGAATTTGGAAAAACTTTAAACATAGAAAGTGTTTGGATTTGAATAAATAATTCAAAACCATTTTCTATTTTTAATTTGGATTTGAATTAACTTATATTTTTTATATATTAATGGGCGGGAAAAAAGGACGGGAAATAATGGGTGGAAAGATAATTTTATTAGGATAGAACTGGAATTAAAGTACATAACCCAACTAACATAAAGTTACATAGAAGAACTGAAAATTAAGATACATGGCCAGATTAAGCCACAATCGGCCGAACTTGTTTTGCAATGTTGGAGTGATTCAGTCATGCTCCTGCCTACACCTGTAATACTCGCCACGGTAGTCGTCGTACTCGCCGCGACCGTCGTTGTTGTCGTCGTCGGGGTCGCCGTAGTTGAACCTTGAAGGCTGTGTACAAGTGGACTAGACTTGAGGGTAGCGCAGGCGGGGGCTAGAGTCGATGGCCATGTCGTAGGCCATGACGCTCTGGAGAGTCTGACCGCGCCACCACAACCGACGGCCGGCCTCGTTGAAGTTTGGAGGAGGTAGGCCGTCCTACTCGTTCCTGGCGAGCGCCCTCCCACGCCGATCCACGAAGAAGGCTTCCCAAGTTGGGAAATAGTCGGGATGCCATCTGGGATTCCTCCGCTCCTCTGGCGTGAACTCGAAGTAGTAGTGGTTCGTGATGTCCATCCGGCGTGCCACACCTAGAGGGATAGGAGGAACCGGCACGCCTCCGGCGCTCAGCATCCAGCCGACGGGGACACAAGCCGTGAGCGGCGAGGGGGATAGTCGGCGCAAAGCGCCTCTGCCTCCCTGGGAGTTAGTGCTACGGTGGAAGTCATGGGAAAGAGTGATGAGGTTGCATATATGAGTCTAGAGATGTGCAATGACAATGTAGGCCAACCCTACATATATATACAGTGATAAATGGCAGGAAGATAACTGGAGGGAAGAACTGGCGGGAAGAACTGGCGGGAAAAACTGGCGGGAAGAAATGGCGGGAGAAATGCCGGGAAAAATGGCGGGAAGAAAAATGGCAGGAAGAAATGGTGGAAATAAAAATGGCTCATTTAGAACTTGCATTGGATCTCCGAAGAAACCACATATTGCGAGTCTAAAAATGATTTTTTCAAAAAATCACAGTCGATAGATCATGTACCTGTAGTACAAACCGGACCCACTTCCTACCGATTCGGCGGACATTTGTCCTTCTTACCCGGTATGGACGAAAAGGTTTGAGATGTCCCGGTTGGGAGATAGTCCATGTAAGGTGGTCTAGTATTTTAGGAAAATGGGACGGTAGCATTCTGAAACAGCATTTTGGTGGTTACTTCACAAAAAGACCCATTTTTTGCGCTCGGAAAATGGAAAAGGGCTTTTCCGTGCGACAAAAAGGAAAACTTCCTCTTGCAACATTGTTCTCCATACCAATGTCCACATGCATGCATAATATGGGCATAGCATCACAAACTATGTCGTGATTCAGCACATAACATCGGTCATTTGAACCGAAAGCCATGAAACCTCGAATATGATAGGTCATTTTGTGAAGGTTTTTTCGAGACAAGATCAATATACCAAGTCTGGTATTTTTCCTTTCAACTATGTCACATAATATGACACCACGCGAAGGATTTTCATTGTTCGGACTTTTTTTGAATTTATTGTGCCTGTTTTGAATTTTCTGAATTTCTAACTACGGTCGAACCGGCGTGCATGAAGATAGGGGACGAGCATCGTTAGAACTTGCATTGGATCCCTGAAGAAACCACATATTGTGAGTATAAAAATGATTTTTTCAAAAAATCACGGGCGATAGATCATGTACCTGTAGTACAAACCGGACCCACTTCCTACCGATTCGGCAGACATTTGTCCTTTTTACCCGGGATGGACGAAAAGGTTTGAGATGACCCAGTTGGGAGATAGTCCATGTAAGGTGGTCTAGTATTTTAGGAAAATGAGACGGTAGCATTCTGAAACAACATTTTGGTGGTTACTTCACAAAACGACCCGTTTTTTGCGCTCGGAAAATGGAAAAAGGCTTTTCCGTGCGACAAAAAGGAAAACTTCCTCCTGCAACATTGTTCTCCATACCAATGTCCACATGCATGCATAATATGGGCATAGCATCAC
This sequence comes from Avena longiglumis, assembly GCA_030063025.1. Lineage (NCBI taxonomy): Eukaryota > Viridiplantae > Streptophyta > Magnoliopsida > Poales > Poaceae > Avena > Avena longiglumis. The sequence goes on along the minus strand of CP125978.1, from coordinate 365,384,004 downwards.
AAACTATACCGTGATTCAGCATATAACATCGGTCATTTGGACCGAAAGCCATGAAACCTCGAACATGATAGGTCATTTTGTGAAGGTTTTTTCGAGACATGATCAATATACCAAGTCTGGTATTTTTCCTTTCAACTATGTCACATAATATGACACCACGCGAAGGATTTTCATTGTTTGGATTTTTTTGAATTTATTATGCCCGTTTTGAATTTTCTGAATTTCTAACTATGGTCGAACCGGCGTGCATGAAGATAGGGGGCGAGCATCGTTAGAAATTGCATTGGATCTCTGGAGAAACCACATATTGCGAGTCTAAAAATGATTTTTTCAAAAAATCACGGGCGATAGATCATGTACCTGTAGTTCAAACCGGACCCACTTCCTGCCGATTCGGTAGACATTTGTCCTTTTTACCCGGGATGGACGAAAAGGTTTGAGATGTCCCGGTTGAGAGATAGTCCATGTAAGGTGGTCTAGTATTTTAGGAAAATGGGACGGTAGCATTCTGAAACAGCATTTTGGTGCTTACTTCACAAAACGACCCGTTTTTGCGCTCGGAAAATGGAAAAGGGCTTTTCCGTGCGACAAAAAGGAAAACTTCCTCCTGCAACATTGTTTTCCATACCAATGTCCACATGCATGCATAATATGTGCACAGCATCACAAACTTTGTCGTGATTTAGCACATAACATCGGTCATTTGGACCGAAAGCCATGAAACCTCGAACATGATAGGTCATTTTGTGAAGGTTTTTTCGAGACATGATCAATATACCAAGTATGGTATTTTTCCTTTCAACTATGTCACATAATATGACACAACGCGAAGGATTTTTATTATTCGGATTTTCAATATACTAAAGGTTCATCTTTAGTCGCGATTGGAGGAATTTTGGCAGGCTGGGCCAAGCAGCACTAATGATAGGGGTGAGTGTCGACATTATGTCGTGCGTGTACCTTGTCCCGGATGGTTTCACCAACCGGGACTAAAGATGAACCTTTAGTCCCGGTTGGAGACACCAACCGGGACAAAACACGAGTCAGCACTAATAATAGGGGTGAGTGTCGACTTTATTTCGTAAGTGTCGACACTATCTTGCTTGTACTATAAATAGGCATCCTTGAGTCAGTCCTCGGCTGATTGAGGCATCTCCAATATTGTTTTGAGCGGGACACCACTACAGGTTTGAGGAGATGCGGATCGATCCTCGGCATCTCAAAACTGGTCATAGAGGCACTCCTAATATGTGAAATTAGTTATCTCCCATGTGTATTGATCTAGTTAGAGTTACAAGCTGCAAGATGGTTTCGAGCGGGACACCACTCGACCATTTGGGGAGATGCCGGATCGATCGGCATCTCCAAGAAACTGGTCATAGGCACTCTAATATGTGACGTGGCGTTTGGAGATCAGATCTTAATGGTAAAATGAATCAGGACAACTTCTTCATAGTCGGTCCAGCCACAAAACAGGACTAACACTCAAGACATTTATTAATATTAAAAGCGAGACTACAAAACCGGGACTAAAGGCCCCCTATATATAGTCGGTCAAGCCACAAACCATGAAGATATCCTTGATGAAGCCACAAACCGCGAAAGACATGAACTAGAGTTACATAATATGAGCATGAACTTCTTGGCATATGTCCTTCCTTATGATCGCTTCAGACGTAACCAGGGAGCATCTTCTTTACCGAACGGAATGCTTGGGTCAGTTTTCCTTGAAGGGAATTTCATCAAACTTATTATAATCTTCTGACATGTCTATCTTGTCCTCGATTCCCACAATGTTTCTTTTCCCTAAAAGAACTATGTGACGCTTTGGCTCATCATATGATGTATTCTTTGCATATTTTTTTCTTTTTTTTCGGTCTGGAGGACTTGTTCTTCACATAGAAAACCTGAGACACATCATTGGCTAGGACGAATGGTTCATCTCTATAACCAAGATTGTTGAGATCCACTGTTGTCATTCCATAACCGGTCTATCTTTACCCTTCCCCATTCAGGTTGACCCATTTGCGGTGAAACAAAGGGACCTTAAAAGAGACTCCATAGTCTAGTTCCCATATCTCCTCTATGTAACCATAGTATGTGTCCTTTTATCCATTCTCGTGTATTGCATCAGCGGACACCACTATTTTGGTTGGTGCTCTTTTATCTTGGCGATCGTGTAGAATGTATTCCCATTTATTTACCCTTGGAAATTCAATACATAGAAGATGGTGGCTTGCCAATAAGTATAGCTGATCTCCAAAAATGGTGTCATTCAAGAGATGTGTCGCATCCAACCAGAAAGACTTCATGTGTTCATCGTAATCCATGATTGAGCTTCCCAGTTTTTGGCGTACAATATTCTTGTGTTCCTCGATATACGGAGCTGCCAAGGTGGAATTATGTAGAACTGTGTAGTGTGCTTTAGTGAAAGAATCCCCTTCCCTACATATCATTGCTTTCTTTCCAAGCGTGCCTTTTCCACTTAGTCTTCCCTCATGTCGCGAGTCAGAAACACGAATCGTCTTAAGGTCAGGAATAAAGTCAACACAAAACTCAATGACCTCCTCTGTTCCATATCCCTTGGAGATGCTTCCTTCTGGTCTAGCACAGTTATAAACATATTTCTTTAAGACTCCCATGAACCTCTCAAAGGGGGACATATTGTGCAGAAATACCGGACCGAGAATGGCAATCTCTTCCACTAGGTGAACCAGGAAATGCGTCATAATATTGAAGAAGGATGGTGGGAACACCAACTCAAAACTAACAAGACATTGTACCATCATACGTAACCTTGGCGAATATCTGGATTGATTACCTTACGAGATATTGCATTGAGGAATGCACATACTTCACAATGGGTACTCGAACATTTTAGGTGAAGCCCCCTCGATGCAATCGGAAGCTGCGTCATAATCATGTGATCCATGAGACTTCAGGTTTTGGAACTTTTCTCTACCATATTTATTATCCCTTTATATTAGATGAGAAGCGAGCACCTTGAATCTTAAAAGGACTTCAAAAAGATTTCCTTCTGCTTTGTAAGAGCATAGTACGACTTAAGTGACGCCCTTTATTTGTCTTGTAGCGTATGCATGTTCTTTGGGTCTTTCATAATTTGTTGATCCTCCGTGCTTGGTGTATCTTTTGTCTTCCCATACACGCCTAGGAATCCTAGCGAGTTCACGCAAAGAAGATTCTTCATCACGTGCATCACGTCGATTGAAGAGCGGACATAGGAATTTCCAATATGCGCTCCCAAAATATAGATTTCTTCTTCCACATGGGTGCGTGTCACCATGGCGATGTCGTTGGGCTGATTGACCGTCGGTACCCTTTCCAAAGATTACTACATGTCCTTGACCATACCAAATACATCATCACCGGCGAGTTCGGGCTTCTTTCGGTGATCTGCCTCACCTTTGAAATGCTTGCCTTTCTTTCTTACAGGATGATTGGTCGGAAGAAATCATCGATTCGCCAGGTACACAACCTTCTTGCATTTATGCAAATATGTGCCTTCAGTCTTATCTAAATAGTGTGTGCATGCCTTATATCCCTTGTTTGTCTGTCCTGAAAGGTTACTAAGAGCAGGCCAATGATTGATGGTTACGAATAGCAACCCTCGTAGATCAAATGGCTCCTGTTTGTTCTCATCCCACGCACGTACACCTGGTTTGCCCCACAACTGTAAGAGTTCTTCAACTAATGGCCTAAGTGTAGGGTTCGCAGCATAGAAAACAAAAAAAATTCCTACGATGGGAACAACTATGTACCAAGATCTATCTACTAGATACAAACAACGGGCGGATGTATATCCGTAGAGAACATACCCTTGAAGACCGACAAAGCTTAACGAGTCCAAACTCGTGGTTGATGTAGACGATCTCTTGCCGATCTCAAGATCGAGAGGAAGTCCTAGCGCCGTAAAACAGCAGCGCATCCGTGCTCGCACACACGTTCGAGGCACCGAGCAACCTCCGCCTCCTCGCTCCGATGCGGCGGAAGCACAACTCTTTCTTCTTAGAATAGCCACGGGAACATGTATCTCGCTAGTCGAGACCATGGGAATAAATTCTAGAGGGAGAGTGATCCTTCACGAGGAGGTGTGTTGTGAGAGGAGGAGAGGGCCTTTTATAGGGAGAGGGGGCACCCAAGGGGCATGGCGCCCAGCCATGGGGCTGCCCACCTCTTCCACATTCATGTGGGTGGAGCTCCCACTCAAAATGAAAAGCCTCCACTCCCATTAAAAAGCCTCCACTCAAAATCCACTCACATGCATTAAATTTCCACCAAATTTAATGCAAGCTCTCATTAAATAAAACTCTTTTATTTATTTATTCAGAATTTGTTAATTACTTTAATTAACAAACATTCACATAAAACCCTTGCTAGTATTCCATTTCACATGCGAACCGGTTTACAATTTCAAAGCAGTTTGATTGTCTAGTGAAATAAATTCCTGCGCTTTCCTTTTCTTTCCGGCATGAAACTTTTGCTCCAAATGGATGTCGGTGTCTCTTAAGTGTGTCACCCTACGGTTCGCGAATAATGCGGACATGATCGAGACCCCTCTCAGATCAATAATCGAGCGGATCTGGAGACCCATACTGACTCCCACACATTCAACGATGACTTTCTTATGATCGTCGGAACCTTTTACGCTAGTATCTTAATCCCTTTGTTTCGCGATATATTACATGTCCGAGATTCGATCATCGGTATCTTCATACCTAGTTTGATCTCGTTACCGACATGCACTCTTTTCTCGTTCCCGTGATATAACATTCTAGTGATCAAATCACTTGCTTGCAAGCTAATCAATGTGATATCACCAAGAGGGCCCAGAGTATATCTATCCGTCATCGGGATGAACAAATTCCACTCTCGATCCATGGGCCTCAACATAACACTTTATTAGTTCTGAATCCATATTTATAATCACCCTGTTACAGTGTGACGTTTGATGTTATCAAGAAACTCTTCCGGTGTTAGTGATTGACATGATCTCATGGTCTAAGGACTAGGATTACTTCGTAAGTTGTTATAGCAATATAAACTCAATGACTTTGATCGTAATGCTATACTTCGGATGAATGTTCATCACACCATTACACTAATGTTGTGATCCCGTTATTAACAACATCCAATGTCCATGATCAGGAAACTTTGATCATCTTGTTAATCAACGAGCTAGTTTATGAGAGAGGCATCACTAGGAACTTCCTTTTTGTTTATTAAACACACATGTATTAACGTTTCCGTATTAATACAATTATAGCATGTAAAATAAACATTTATCATAAACAAGGAATACGATAATAACCACTTTATTATTGCCTCTCGGGCATATTCCTTGATCTCCCACTTGCACTAGAGACAATAATCTAGTTTGAAAACTTCTGCGTATTGAACACCTATGGCTTTACGGTGTTCCATATACGCAATTGCAAGTGGTTAACATAATCTACGGATCGACGCTTCAGGTGTGTATTTGCATGTCTTTGCGTCTTCACGCATCACTCATTCTCAATGAGATGGCATTGTATAAATTTGGTCTTTCGGTGAGACCTTTAGTTCCTTGGGGTTAAATCATGTCGATACTATTGTCATACAATATATCTTTAGTGTTAGCCGTTCTGAACCACACCTTAGTTTGATAACAAACTACTTGACACAAATTCCTCCTTCTGCTACTATAGCAGTCATATACTTAACCTTTTGTTGTAGTATCCGTCACAATGTCTTAACTTTGGAACTCTTCCAAATCCATCATGAAAACTTTCTTTCCATTTCATTGTGCCACTCATAGTTTAAATTGAGATAAACTTAATTTGTATCTTGTGACAAAACTAGTATCAATGTAACGCTTTACAATGAACTATTTATAATTGTTTGTCACCTCTACACAAATATATTCTTAGTTCTTCCAAAAGATCATAAGAATATCCTTACTATCATCCAATGATCATTTTATGATTCATTCTGGTATTTGATCATAACATTTAGCGCATAGGACATATACGGATGTGTACATATCATGGTATGATTGATCAAAACATTCTCGTGATTTCACTCATCAAGTGTCAAAGCACTTGAATCTTGTTTCACTTATCAAGTGTCGATACACTTGAATCTTGATTCAATTCCTTTCCATGCGACAAGAACCGTTTCTTGTTGATTCTATATTGAACTCCTTCAATATCTCATATATGCGTTTGGCAACCATATTGGCGTTACGATCTATCCACTATAGACATTCACGCTAAATATTCGGGTTTTGCCTAAGTCTTTCATCGAAATGAAATTCTTAACCTTTGTCAATAAAGATACATCATTTCTAATCAACAAGATGTCCTTCACATAATGTATTAGAAATATGTCTCATGCTCCACTTAATTTCTTGCAAATGCAAGCATCTTCATCGTCTCACGATGAAAACTCCTTTTCATCATGGTGAAGATTCCAACTCATGATGCTTACTTCAACCATTGAAGTTTGCATGCCCTTTAACATCCTTTGAATTTAACAAAACCCTTTGGACCGTGTCATGTACCGTCCTAGGTAACCATTCTATTAGAAGAACTTTGTTTTGTTTATTCATCTACCATATACCAAATTATATGTAGTGGTTGCTACTTTAATCCGTTCAGACTAAATATCGCTATGAAAGATCAAATCTTGTCATAGTCAACTCTTTGAACATTATCATAAAATACTTTACGACATGTCGAATATTTCATAGATGTGAGACATCCATGTACATTTCTTTATAGATCCAAATCGGTGATAGGTTTTACACCTTTCCGGAGGGTCTTCCAAGTTCAAAACATGATTTCTCGTATATGGAACTATCACGGATTTTATGGCTTCAAGCCATTTGGGTCGAGGGCCCATCATCGCTTCTTTGTATGTATTCGGTTCATCATTGTCAAACAATAATGATTTACTCTCAAATCTTAGCATTTGATTGTTTAACCGACCTTCTTGGTTCAATAGGAACTTTAGACCTCCGTGACCACAACCTTTGAGGCACATAAGCTATGAGCATTATGGCAGCCTCGAGCGATTTCTGGCGCTGCATGACTCAAGACATTTAGCTAAGGTTCGTTAACCTTATCAAAGTTCTATTGTCCTCCCACTTAACTTTTATGAAAAATTCCTTCTTCAAGAAACTTCACATTTCAAGCGACAAACCCTTTTGTCCTCGGTGTTATGGAGGAATAACCAATTGTTATTGAAATAACCTACAAAGACATGCTCATCCGACTTTGGTTGTAAACATCTTACTTATGTTTAGCATACCAAAATTTAAGAAAGGACAACTTGGGTTTTACCCCAAACCATAACTCATATGGTGTCATTTCAGCGGATCAAGATGGAGCTCTTTTCGATTAAAAGCGGTAGTCTCTAAAGCTTTAATCTTTTAAAACATAATGGCAGTTTATAAATAACACCTTTGATCCAACCATGTCTCACAAGGTTTCATTACAAATCTCAAACACTCCATACTCCTATGGTGTTTCGGGATATGTAAATCTAGGTGTTTTGCTAAACTTGCAACTCAAATAAATCCCTTTATGATAAAATCATAATTCATTTATTTTTCTTGTTACACTTGTAACTCAAATAAATCCCTTCATGATCAAATCATAATTCATTTATTTTTCTTGTTACAATGATTTTCCACTTCATCTTGAAAGTCTTTGAAACATTTTCAAATATTTCATACTTCTTTCTCATTAAGTGAACATTCACTCAAAAATCCGTAGAAAGCATATGAAGTTGAAACCCATCGCTTACGACTACACATAATGGACTACATACATCGATATGTATAAATTCCAATAATTTAGTCGTTCGTTCTTCTTTGGCCTTTGAACGAAGTTTTAATTATCACGTGGAAAGTCTCACAAGCGTCACTTGATCAAATCAAAGACTCCAAAAATCCATGAATATGGAGATTCTTCATGTTTTCTTTCCAATATAATTTAAACAGCGATGTCACTTCATAAGTGATCTTTCAATCATTTATCTTGCAACATTTTAGCATTAGGTTTTATGGATGTGATTTCTTCAACTAGATTTGTAAATCATCCATCTTATATGGAATACGGTAATTATTTGAACAACCTTTGTTCTTATAATACCTGATTCAAATAACAATTATTAAAACAAATCATGAAGTCAAGCTTTGATGTCAACGAGAAATACAAACAACGTTTTGTTTGTTTCGATGAACGTCATCACATATTCTCTTGCTAGTTACTTAGGCCATTGTGGTTCATGAATTGCGTCATTCCGTATGAAATTTCATACCAACCAATTCGGTATCCAATACCCAAGAACCACATTGTTTAACAAGCAAAGAATACAACCATAACATGTATATCATCCATATACCTAAATTGGATATTTCCAATCTTTTCTTTTCTGCCAAATATATTTTATAGATTCTCTTTCAGCATTTCCTTTTCCTTTTTAAAAGAAACTATCAACATCAACAGTGGCGCCATATACATGACACATAGTCCAAAGCGTGTATATTCAAATAATAATACCTTTGGACTTGCACTTTGAAGTAGATCACCATCATCAAAATGATCGGTCTTCTTTCAAAATTCATTCTTTAGTAATCTTTTAGTGTAGTAAACATTTTACATACATATTCTATTCACCCTTATCATGACAACTTTCATGATCAAGCTACTTTAGCTTATAAAGGCGAATCGTGAGTATAACATTACTTTCCAAAAGCCTTTTGGATGATTAGGATGTCTAGCATCTCCAACCTTCGTAAATTCTCATCCAATATGAGAACATATATTATACTCTATCATATTGCAACCAAAACATTGTTTCAGATATCGTTATATCTGCCACACATGATGGTTTCTGAAACAATTCTTTCAGCTCCTATATAAACTTGATGTTTAAATCAAGAATCATGGAGGCAAACATGATACTTAAGATACTAACACTGGAATTGTTACTCTCGATTTAATACCAATTATTAAATTTCACGGAGTAAAAAAGTTCTTTGAAAGTTTGCAATAGGACTTTAAACTTTAGATTGACACTCAACACAATACGATACCGGTTCGTAAAGTATATATCCAATTCTATAGTTCTATTATCTCAATTACAACTATGCATAAGGTGGTGAGCGAATGCCAATGACTACAACAAATTATGCAAATTCACTTTGATTTAATTTATGATAAATTGAGTTCTACTAATCCAAATTAGAAATGAACTCCCACTCAAAAACATCCCTCGTGTCTTTCGGTGATTACATGAACCAAATCCACTACACCAAGTCCGATCATCACGTGAGTCGGCGTAGCTTCAAAGCGAGCATCCATATGGTCATCATATCAAAACATATGACTCATGCTTAACCTTTAGGTCCGTGTTCGAGGCCATGTCTACATGCTAGGCTCGCTAAGTAAGAACCTTAGTATTCGCGTGTAAGCTGTCTTACACCGAGATATGCTCGTGGATTCAAGTACACCCGATCATCACGTGATGTCTTGAAGCGAAACATTGTCGGTGCATACTTAAGGAAGAACACATTTTATCTTGATATCTAAATGAGGATCATCTTATTATGCTAATAAAAGCCAAACAAGCAATATAAGATGCTATCAAACATCACATGTTTATTAGTGGAATGATATGGTTCGCATATGATCTCTATCATGTGCACCGTGGTATGATCACTATCATACCTTTATGTGTAAATCAAGGTCTATGGAGTTTACCGTTATGTATGTTGTAGTATCATCTCATACTTCTACTTACAACATCACCATATCATAACACTAGCCCGACAACAAACTAAACTAGGCCTCTAATTTATCCATTGCAAATTTTACGTGGCTTAGGGCTTTCGAAGATAGAACCGTTCTTTACCTACGAACATGAACCTAGCGAGGATAACCAAATTGTTGACAACTCGTTGCAAATTAGATATTGACTATAGTAGGAGAGCAGACACCGCTAGCCACTTATGCAAAACTAGTTGCATGTCAAGCGTGGAGCAGTCTCATGCGAGGACATGTAAAGTTTGTCCGGGCCGCTTCATCCCACTATGCCACCAATATCCAAAGTACAACTAAGAAGCAATAAAATGATCATCATCGCCCACATAATCATATGTACTACCCGTGCAAAGCATCTACGCATAGATCCGGCTCTGATACCACTGTAGGGTTCGCAGCATAGAAAACAAAAAATTTCCTACGATGGGAACAACTATGTACCAAGATCTATCTACTAGATACAAACAACGGGCGGATGTATATCCGTAGAGAACATACCCTTGAAGACCGACAAATCTTAACGAGTCCAAACTCGTGGTTGATGTAGACGATCTCTTGCCGATCTCAAGATCGAGAGGAAGTCCTAGCGCCGCAAAACAGCAGCGCATCCGTGCTCGCACACACGTTCGAGGCACCGAGCAACCTCCGCCTCCTCGCTCCAGCGATGCAGCGGAAGCACAACTCTTTCTTGCGAATAGACACTGGAACATGTATCTCGCTAGTCGAGACCATGGGGAATAAATTCTAGAGGGGAGAGAGATCCTTCACGAGGAGGTGTGTTGTGAGAGGAGGAGAGGGGGCCTTTATATGGGGAGAGGGGCACCCAAGGGCATGGCGCCCAGCCATGGGGTTGCCCCACCTCTTCCACATTCATGTGGTGGAGCTCCCACTCAAAATGAAAAGCCTCCACTCCCATTAAAAAGCCTCCACTCAAAATCCATTCACATGCATTAAATTTCCACCAAATTTAATGCAAGCTCTCATTTAAATAAAACTATTTTATTTATTTATTCAGAATTTTGTTAATTACTTTAATTAACAAACATTCACATAAAACCACTTACTAGTATTCCATTTCACATGCAACCAGTTTGGCAATTTCAACGAAACAGCTTGATGGTGTCTAGTGAAATAAATTCCTGCGCTTTCCTTTTCTTTTCGGCATGAAACTTTTGCTCCAAATGGATGTCGGTGTCTCTTAAGTGTGTCACCCTACGGTTCGCGAATAATGCGGACATGATCGAGACCCCTCTCGGATCAATAATCAGAAGCGGATCTGAGACCCATCTTGACTCCCACACATTCAACGATGACTTTCTTGTGATCGGAACCTTTTACGCTAGTATCTTAATCCCTTTGTTTCGCGATATATTACATGTCCGAGATTCGATCATCGGTATCTTCATACCTAGTTTGATCTCGTTACCGACATGCACTCTTTTCTCGTTCCCGTGATATAACATTCTAGTGATCAAATCACTTGCTTGCAAGCTAATCAATGTGATATCACCGAGAGGGCCCAGAGTATATCTATCCGTCATCGGGATGAACAAATTCCATTCTCGATCCATGGGCCTCAACATAACACTTTATTAGTTCGAATCCATCTTTATAATCACCTGTACGGTGTGACGTTTGATGTTATCAAGAAACTCTTCGGTGTTAGTGATTGACATGATCTCATGGTCTAGGATTAGGATTACTTAAAGTTGTTATAGCAATATAAACTCAATGACTTTGATCGTAATGCTATACTGGATGAATGTTCATCACACCATTACACTAATGTTGTGATCCCGTTATTAACAACATCCAATGTCCATGATCAGGAAACTTTGATCATCTTGTTAATCAACGAGCTAGTTTATGAGAGAGGCATAACTAGGAACTTCCTTTTTGTTTATTAAACATACATGTATTAACGTTTCCGTATTAATACAATTATAGCATGTAAAATAAACATTTATCATAAACAAGGAATACGATAATAACCACTTTATTATTGCCTCTCGGGCATATTCCCTTCACTAAGGTACACAGTAATGTTGTTGCCTGGTTGCTTCGGGCCTTGGATGAGCACTGGCATCATAATGAACTTACGCTTCATGCACAACCAAGGAGGAAGGTTGTAGATACATAGAGTCACGGGCCAGATGCTGTGACTGCAGCTCTGCTCCCCAAAAGGATTCATGCCATCTGTACTTAGACCAAACCATAAGTTCCTTTGCCACACTGCAAAGTGCGGAAGTCTCTCTCGATTTTTCTCCACTGTGACCCATCGGCAGGGTGTCTCAACTTCCCGTCTTTCTTACGGTCTTCTTTGTGCCATCGCAACAACCTGGCATGCTCTTTATTTCTGAACATGCGTTTTAACCTTGGTATTATAGGATCATACCACATAACCTTAGCAGGAACCCTCTTCCGGAGGGGCTCTCCCTCAACATCACCAGGGTCATCTCGTCTGATCTTATACCGCAATGCATTGCATATCGGGCATTTATCTAAATTCTCATACTCCTTACCACGGTAGAGGATGCAGTCATTAATGCATGCATGTATCTTTTGCACATCTAATCCTAGAGGACAGAGAGTCTTCTTTGCTTCGTAGGTACTCTCGGGAAGTTCGTTATGTTTTGGAAACTTCGGCTTCATTATTTTCAGCATCTTTTCAAATGAGGAGTCGGTTAGACCACACTCTGCCTTCCATCGCAACAATTCCAGTGTGGTACCGAGCTTTGTGCTGCCATCTTCATAATTTGGGTACAACGATTTCTTGTGATCTTCTAACATGCCCTCTAACTTCAACTTCTCATTTTCTGTTTCACAGTCTCGCTTTGCATCAGAAATGACCCTACCATTTTCATCAGCCGGCTCATCTGATGCCCGTTCTTCACCTCCTTCCTCTCCATTGTCTTCCATTGCAGTATCACTGTATTCAGGAAACATATGATGATAGTTGTTATTATCATCTTCTTCTTCATCATCTTCCATCATAACCCCTCTTTCCCCGTGCTTGGTCTAGCAATTATAGTTGGGCATGAAACCTTTCATAATCAGGTGGCCGCGAATGATTTTCGAGGAAGAGTACTCCTTGTTGTTCCTACATTGAACACATGGACAACGTATAAAACCATTCTCTTTGTTTGTCGTAGCCATATCGATAAATTTATCCACACCTTTCATATACCCAGGTACACGCCGGTCACCGTACATCCATTCCCGACCGTTCATCTGCATCATATAAGTAAGTTTATCAGAAACAGGACATCATAAATAGTGAAATGACCAATTCACATCGACACATGCATTGTATCAATGACAGAGAAAAGATAAGATTGCTAACCTCGATCGAGGGAAATAAAGAGGAGAAAGCTCAAGTGCGTCTCAGACACCTTCTATATTTTTGTTCTATGAGAAATTAAACGGGATCATTCACTCAAACATTTCATCAAACACCTTGAATGCATGCATAGGAGGAAAAAAACTAACACACCCCTCACACCTTCCACCAAGAAAAAACAGAGTGCAGGCAGAGGCTGGGGCGTTGCATTTATAGAGGGTGGGAGCATACGTCTCGGTTTGTAACACAAACCGGGACTAAAGGTGTGTGCCACGCCACGTGGCTGATGTCCAACCTTTATTCCCGGTTTGTGTTACAAACCGGGACGCATGACTCCCTACCAACCGGGACGCATGCCTCCGGGCCCGTGCCCGCTTGAACCGGGACGCGTGCCAGCATTAGTCCCGGTTCGTGGCGAAACCGAGACTAATGCTGTTAGGAGGCACGGACGGATAACCTTTTTTCTACTAGTGATAAGCTAGAATCAAAACTCTCATAGTTGAATAACTCCATCGTGTTTTTTATGGTACTTATAGGAGGTGCACTATAGAACTAAAACGGAAGGTGCATTAGAGATCGAGTGTAGAACATATCATATGTATGGAATAGGATACAATGTGTGGTCATGATTTTTGTGTGAACCGTCTTTGTTGTTCCTAAATCTGTGTGTTTAGTGAATCTCGTGTGAAATAAATATTTTGTCTAATGTATGTCATACATACATATGTAACTGATTTGGGGTTCTTAAGCGATTAGCCTCAGCAGTAAGGAGCAGCAGTTCCTTTCTTTTGTATACTTGACAAACAATATAACATATGGTTCCTAAGACCTTGGAGAAATCGATCTGATAGAAGAGGCTGGACAATAAATTTATACTTCTACACTTATGAATTGATCACAGACTTGCACAACACGTGTATACTTTACATCAAACGCGTATGGTCCTTCCTCATTACAAGGGCCAAAAAAAAGAGCCAGAGTAGAAGTAACCCTTTTCCCCAGTGCGACCGGTGGTGTCATCGGCATGCTCCAATTACAGGATCTCAGCATGGGATGAGTGAACTAGCATGTCAACCATGCCATTCCTACGGGTAGCTCTATCGTCCAGGAACCTTGCCTAACTGTAAATTACCCCAAGTCATCCCTTGATCAAATTCCATATTTGAATTTCCTAATGACATCACTAAAGAAGGTATGATGCATAAATTGGCAAACATAAGTGATGGGATATGCCGAGTGGGGTATGCCCAGCAGGACATTTCCATTGGCCCATACTGCCAGCGAGTCAGCCTGTAGGACGACGACTGGATCAAGATTCAATAAGGAGCCAGGCGAGTGAAAGCTGGAGGACGAGAAGCGTAGCTAGGCCCAGTCAGATTAGGCCAAACACCCTTCGAATCCTTAACTAATTCGGTTGTAGATCTGTAAACCCTAGCGAGGTGACACTATATAAACCTTCCTAGGATACGCATAGGACTCACGTTCCATCATACACCCATGTGACTCGCCGCCTAGCCGTCGAGCTCGCCCTTGTACTCTCTCGTCAATACAATCTAGCAGGAGTACGTATTTACCCTCCGGGGAGGCGAACCTGGGTAAAACCCTGAGTCTTCGCCCTCATCTCGCACCGCGGATGGTTGGCCGCCCTTGCCCCTCGTTCTACTAATCGCTGCCGATTGCATCATATGTCGTGGCCATTCCCACGACAGTGGCGCCCACCGTGGGGCCTGGCCGGTCAGGCATGTGTTCTGCGGCGAGATCCAATCTGCCGATCAACGAGACGATCGCCACCGGCCGCATGATCGCGATCGGTGAGATCCTCCAAATCTTGCCGAGCAGCTACGTCCTGGCGGCACGCCCCGTCATGAATAGCATGATCATGCCAGTCGGCACGATTAGCCTCTTCGTCGGCTTCACCGACGGCATCGTCTCGGAGGACTCGGCTCGCATCCGCGAGTCGCCACCGCGCGACCGGCTCTCTGAGATCCAGGTCTGCACCATCCACCGCCTCGCCTCCGAGTACGGCTCGGCCAACAGCAACATGGCCGAGACCAGCGAGGCCGCAGACGACGCGGCCCTCACTGATGACGCCGACTCGGCGACCCCGGCATCGAATGCTGGATCCATTGTTCCCGCGTCACCCGCGGGCTCCATCACCCAAGTCTCCAACGTGGGAGACTTCGAGGATCCATCCATTCTCGGGATCTTCGACTCCGACTCCGGGTCGGATAACTCCTGTGACCTCCACGCTGGATTGGGTCGCTTCGTCGCGACCTACATGGCGAGCGGCACGAGCACCCGCAAGACCCCTTCTCTACACCGATCCCGACGACCGCGACGGCGACGGAGGTCGAGGAACTCCACCTTCGACTGGAGGAGGCGGTCCGCAAGGAACAGGCCGAGCGCATATTTTTTGCCTCGAGCAAGTAACGGCTCAGGAGCTCTCGCTCTACCACCATCGCCGCATCAGGTCACTCCTGAACCCCACCGTTTAGGGCCGTGCCCTGAACTTCAACGACGAAAACGACCCGGCCCGCATGGCCGACCGTGTGGCCTGCGAGAATGCGCCACCAGGAGGAAGCGCCCGGCCGCCACCGGGTGCAACGGTGAACGGTACTCCCCCACCACCGCCCGTTCGCACCCCCCCGGATCAGCCAAGGATCATGATCTCCCCGCAAGAGCGGGACGCGAACGGCCTCCCGTTGTTCTCCACTCCAATGGACAACGTCATCACGAGTTGAGCCGCGGTCGACATCCTCAACGTGACCGGTGAAGGCGCGTTGCAGATCCAGTACGCCAAGACCCTACTCGCCAAGGCCGTCGAGCAGCAAACCGTAGGCGCCGATTCGCGGGGGCGCATGTACTCCCGCTCTTCAGGAAGCATGGCGGCCTCAAGCGGCCGCCCAACTATGGAAAATACTCTCAATTTCCCACCTACCGATCCCCTGCATCTCCAGCCGCGACCCGAGAACGCGGCACTCTCCACCAATGACCCGCGACCGACGAACAACATTGTTGCTGCCAACGGGCAGCCAGTCAACGCACGGACTCACATCATCAAAAACCAAAGCTGGCGTGCACGCCAGCCCGACGACCTGAGGCACACCCTCACGAACCGCTGCGATGGCGAGCTAAGGGGCTCCCTCAGCCGAGTCGGCCCCCAGTTCTTCGGGCCAATGATCTGAGGCGAAAAATACCCGACGAACTTCACGTCGCCAAAGGATATCGAGAAGTACGACCCCTCGTATGACCCATCCGTGTGGCTGGACACATACCTCATGGCGATGGGAATCGCCGGCCACACTGACCTACTCGCCGCTCGCTACCTCCCCTTGATGATGGAGGGAGAGAGCCGGCAATGGATCAACACCCTCCCCGCAGACAGCATCGACTCCTGGGAGAATATGCGTGACGCCTTCGTCAGGCATTTCGAGGGTTCGTACACCCGCGCCACCACCATCGAGGACCTGGAGCGATGCGTCCAGGGACCCCGTGAGTCGACTCGCGGCTCGGTCTAGCGGTGGCAGGGCCTATGGTTCAACGCGGCCAGCATCCACCCAGACACGGCGATACATTGCTTCAAGACCTCGTGCCGCTACGAGCCCTTGGTCGCCAAGCTCAAGTGGGTGTACAAGACACTCTATAACATACCGGACCTCCTCGAGATCACCAAACGGTACGCGGAGGAGGACCCGAACCAAGAAACCGACGACGAGTCGGGAGGAAATCGCCGCCCGAGCGGCCATGACAACGGGAGGCGACCCGAGCTACGCTACAGCAACACTCACCTCACGGGAAAGCGCCACGGTGACGGGCGAGTCGACTTCATCGCCAACGTCGGCTACGCGCCATGTGATCCCAAAAGTTTCCGCCGCGATGGAGGCCAGCGCCACGATAGCGGAAACTACAAGGCAAGGCCGAAATTCCACCATGTGGCTCTGCTTAGTCAGCCCTATGTGTTCCACAGCAGGGAGGGGAAACCCTCCATGCACTCGACCGCTGACTGTCACTCCCTGAAGGAGATCAAGAAGGCACAGCACGCACGGGAGGACCCCAACAACCACCCGCAGAATGGCGGGACATTCGGCAACAACATCGGATCGCTCCACACCTTCACCGGATTCAGCACCAAGCGCGAGAAGAAGGTCATCGCCCGCCCCGTCGCCGTCAACATGGTATCCCAAGTCGACGTCCCCCGCTTCCTCAACTGGTTCGAGCAGCGGATCACTTGGATCTGCGATGACCACTCATCACGGATCGAATATCCAGGACGAGTCGCTTTGGTGGTAAAGCCCAAAGTTGGCGATTATTGGATCCTCGAGATGCTGATGGACGGCGGGAGCTCCATCAACATCCTCTACCTGGACACGTTCAGGCGACTGCGGCTTCCGCAGTCGATGATCGAGACGACTTACACACCTTCCACGGCATCATTCCCGGTCAGAAGTTGTACCCGATCGGCAAGGTGACGCTGTCAGTCACCTTCGGTACACCAGCAAATTTCCTCACCGAGCGGATAGTTTTCGAGCTGGTGCCCTTCAACAGCCCCTACCATTGCGTCTTGGGGCGGCAAGCGTTCACCAAGTTCATGGCAGTGCCACATTACGCGTACAACGCGATGAAGCTCCCAGGGCTGTGCGGTATCATCACCGTCCACGGCGACCCCGACATGGCTGCGAAGTGCGAGGCCAAGGACGTCGAGCTCGCCGACGCTGTCATCACCACAGAAGCCAACCACGCGGAGGAGCTCGCCAAGTACACGAGCAGGGTCAACAATGACGACCCCGCAATACTCAACAAGCCTAACTCGGAGAACGGAGGCTCGACCACGTTCGAGGCAACCACGCACACGCGCTCCATCGAGCTAGTCCCGGGCGACTCCAACCAGACAGTGATGATCGGGACGGGCATGAGCCCAGCATAGGAAGGCGCACTCATCGAGTTCCTCTGTGAGAATCGTGACATCTTTGCATGGAAGCCATCTGACATGCCTGGTGTCCCGAGGGAAATCGCTGAGCACAAACTTAATGCCAACCCCAAAGCGCGACCTATCAAGCAGTCGTTGTGGCCCTTCAATGAAGAGCGTCGCCGAGCAATCGCCGAGGAGGTGCAGCGTTTACTTGCTGCAGGCTTCATACGGCCAATCAAGTACTCCAAAGTGGCTGGCAAACCTCAACAGCGCCTACCCCAAGGAGCAGTTCTTCCTCCCACGGATCGACCAAATCATCGACTCGATCGCGGGCTCGGAGTTGCTGTGTTTCCTTGACGCCTACTCTGGTTACAACCAGATCAAAATGGCAGTCGAGGACGAGGAGAAGACGGTGTTCATCACGCCATTCGGAGCATTCTGTTGCACTGCCATGACGTTCGGCCTCAAGAACGCCGGAGCAACCTACCAAAGGTGCATGTAGGAGTGCCTTGCGAGCCAAATTGGCCGCAACACCCACGTCTACATCGACGACGTGGTGGTGAAGTCCACTCTCCAAGGCGATCTACTCGCCGACCTGGCCGAAACCTTCACAAATCCGCGAAGGTACAAGATCAAACTCAATCCAGGAAAGTGCACCTTCGGTGTACCCACTGGACAACTTCTGGGGTATGTAGTCTCTAAACGAGGCATCGAGGCGAACCCCACCAAGATCAACATGATCGCCCGGCTCGGCAAACCCAAGTGCCTACATGATGTCCAGAAGCTGGTCGAACAAGTCGCGGCTCTCAGTCGCTTCATCCCCTGGCTAGGCGAGAAGGCAATGCCTCTCTACCGCCTAATGCGCAAGAATCCCACGTTCCAGTGGGAAAAGGAGGCAGATAATGCGCTCCACGCACTCAAGGAAGTGCTACTCGCGGCCCCGCTACTCGTCGCCCCCGTCAACAAGGAGCCCATTCTCGTCTACATCGTGGCTTCCGAACGAGTCATCAGCGTCGTCATGGTCGTCGAGCGACCAAAAGAGGGCATGGAGCGCCCGATGCAGCGACCCGTCTACTACATCAGCAAAGTCCTCACCGAGTCGAGCCAGCGCTACCCGCAGTACCAGAAGTTGGTATATGCGGTCTTCCGAGCCCAGGGATGACTGCCGCCCTACTTCCAGGAGCACCCAATCATGGTCGTCTCCTCAGCACCGTTGCAGGACATCATCCACAACCGCAAGGCGACTAGGCGAGTCGCCAAGTGGGCCGTCGAGATCGGAGTCCACAACATCAGGTACGAGCCCCGCAAGGCAATCAAGTCGCAGGCCCTAGCGGACTTCCTCGCCGACTAGGAGGAGGCGCAGCAGCTGGAGAAGCTGTCGTACCTCCACTACTGGTCGCCTACACTTTGATGGGTCCAAGAACACAGACAGTGCAGGGGCAGGGATCGTCCTCACGTCTCCCAATGGCGACAAGATGCGCTATGTCATGTACCTCGACTTCACCCACTACATCAACAACATGGCCGAGTACGAGGCCCTCCTCCACGGCATGCGAGCAGCCAAGGAGATGAACATCAACCGCCTATGCTGCTACGGCGACTCCGATATTGTCGTCGGACAAGTCGTTGGCACCTGCGACGTCGTCTCCTCCACCATGGCAGCTTACCGCCATGAAGTGGACCAGCTGGGGGGGGGGCACTTCGCCGGCTACTCCGTCGAGTGGATCGACCGGCGCAAGAACAAAGAGTTCGATGCCCTCTCTCGGATCGGGTCGGCTCGTCTCGCGCCACCTGCTGGTGTCTTCCTCGACACCCTCACCAAGTCATCCGTCTCTCCCTCGAGGGAGATCGACATCGGGATACCACTACAACCAGAACCAGACCTAGTCGCCATGGTCGTGGAGCCAAGTGACTGGACCGCACCATACGTCGCCTACCTGGAGGGAGGGACCCTACCCGCAGACGAGACGGAGTCCCGCATGATAGTACACCGCTGCACGTCCTTCGTCATCATCAACGGTGAGCTCCACAAGCGCAGCGTGACCGGCGTGTTCCAACGCTGCGTACAACCGATGGAAGGTCACAAAATCCTCCAAGACATCCACGCCGGCGACTGCGGCCACCATGCTAGCGCTCGGTCCCTGGTTGCCAAGGCCATGCAACATGGCTTCTACTGGCTCACCGCACACGCCGACGCGGCCGACATCGTCCAACGCTGCGTCGGGCTCCAGAAGTACGCCAATCAGACTTACATGCCAAGCTCGGCACTCAAGACCATCCCCATCACCTGGCCATTCGCCATGTGGGGCATGGACATGGTGGGCCCCTTCAAGAAGGCCCCCTCCGGCTACACCCACCTCTTAGTCGCATTCGAAAAATTCACAAAGTGGGTGGAGGCCAAGCCAGTTCGCAAGTATGACGGGAATACCGCCGCCAAGTTCCTACGCGAGCTCACCTATCGCTACGGGTTCCCGCACAGCATCATCACGGACAACGGCACCAACTTCTCCAAGGGGGCCATGGACGAATTCTGCGAGGAACACAACATACGACTCGGTATCGCCTCAGTCGCCCACCCGGAGTCCAACGACCAGGCGGAACGCACCAACCAGAGCATCCTCCACGGCCTGAAGCCACGACTGCAAGTCCCCCTCGAGCGAACCCCGGGGTGTTGGGTCAAATAACTCCCCTCGGTCATTTGGGGAATTCGCACCTCCATCAACATGTCGACTAGCTTCACCCCCTTCTTCATGGTGTATGGCACCAAAGTCGTCATGCCGACCGACCTCGAGCATGACTCACCGCGAGTTGTCAACTATGCGGAGGCCGACAACGAGCTTGCACGCCAAGACGGGGTCGACCAGCTCGACGAAGCTCGTGACCTAGCTCATTCCCGCACCACCATCTACTAGCAAGGACTCCGCCGCTACCACAGCCGTCGAGTCCGAACTCGCACCTTCTAGGAAGGCGACCTGGTCCTCTGGTTGATCCAGGACAAGAAGGGCATGCGCAAGCTCTCTCCCCCATGGGAGGGACCATTCGCCATAGGGTGAGTCCTAGGCAACGACGCCTACTACCTCATCGATGTTCGAGGCGACGGACAGCTCGACGTCAAGCGGCCATGGAATGTAAACCTCTTAAGGAAGTTATACACTTAGAACTCCAACATGTACTCCCCCCGCTATGAAATAAAGAAGACCGATTCACAGAAAATGTGTCCACTCTCCGTATCTTGTGCCACTTGAACTCGTAAGAACAGCGTCACGCTAACCGCGGAAGTCAACCTTTGGTACGCGACCGGTACGGCTAAGTAGTGTGACACAAGGGCACCGACCAAATTCAGGCCTTGTGTCGTCCATGAAAATGCTAAACTCGGAGCCCCATCAGAGTCGCCTCGCTCGACTGGCCTATCAGGCCAAGACAACCACACTCGCTTCTCACTGCGACCCAATCCTCCACATCCTTGGCGCAGCGACTCGAACGGTTAAGTACCACGCTCGGGGACTGACGCTAGTCTAAACCCACGCGGCCAGGGAAAACATGAAGTATGAGAGCGCGTCCTGGACTTGCCGCGGTCGATTCTTGAGTCGGTGGGCGACGGCGCCAGTACAAACGCGCCTCGTCCTCACCTACCTTGGGCATGCGACTAGAACGGCTAATTACCACGCTCGAGGACTCGTCCAACCGACCCCATTCGCGCTCGGGAAAACGTCTAAGTATAGAGCACCCCTTGGGGTCACCACGCGGCTGGCTTTCCAAGCCACGGCGAGTAGACCTAAACTAACTAACAGTGTAACAATAAAACATACACAAAAGAAACAAGGTAAACCCCACAAAAGGGTGGACACGCTCGGGGACTCGCACAACCCAACAATTCATAATCAAATTAACACTGACAAAAGCATCCATGCATTCCTTATGGCAACAAAATTTGTTTGCTTACAAGGGCAGGCACATTTTTCCTTACAACTAATGCAACTCGGCAAACTCTCCTACTCTGCAGGCTTCGACGACGACGCGCCACCACCTCCATGGACGCGGATGAAGGGAACCCACGGGTTCGATGGGTACGTCGTCAGAGCACTCTCCATGACCGCTCGGAACGGCTGCTCCTCCTTGAAGTCGCGCTTCGCCGGCTCAGGATTGTTCGGGGCAACGATCGTCTCCTGATACGGAAGAAGATCACCCATCGCCAACACCCGTTTGGAGTAGACCGCGGCCCGGTTGGTCAGCTTCAGCACGTCGGCGATCTTGACCACGTCCGTCGATGAAGGGTACCCGCTGGTGACATCGTCGAGCTCGAATTTGTCGGGGAAGTGTGCGAGCCCGAGGCTCAGCATAGTCGCAGCCCCACGGCGGAAAGCCGAACGCGACATGAACTCCACAACCGCCGGAGCTTTCTCCAGGTAGCGCCAGACCTCAGTGAGCTCGCTGGGGATCACCTCCGTCGGTGAAATCTCCTGAAGGTATGCGAGAATGCAAGTCACCGACAGAGCGTCAGAGTCCACCAACGTGGTGACACACTGCCGCGCATCGTACGACTGCGCTTCGGCCTCATCGTCCAGAATCTTCCCTGCAAAACACAAGAAGTTCACAATCAGGAGGGTGCAAAAATAAAAATGCAAAGGCAACCCGTGCGCTCGGGGACTCGCCAGACCAAACACACGAAGGTTAACGGAGCTCACCTATCAACGGACGACAGATCCCCGTATCGAAGTCCTGTAGACTCGAGAAGTCAGTCTGCAGCCCGACAACGAGTGCATCCGACACCTTCCGCTCCTCAGCAGCATCAGTGACGGCCTCTTTAGCTCTTCCGTCCGCCGAGGTCGCCTCCAACTTCACGGCTTTAAGATCTCGCTCCAGCTCGGCCACCCACTTCTCCGCGGCAAACAATGACGACTGGGCAACCATCAAGTCGCTCGCAGGGACCAGACCCTCGTGAGCCTTCTCCACCGCAGCCGCATGAACTTCTGCACACACGCGAGCATGAGTATGAAATCAGACAAAAAACCCATGGAGAAGGGCATCTCAAGTTCTTACCAGCAGCCGCTTGAAGTTGTTCATTCAATTCCCGCATGGAGCGGAATTCCTTCTCCAGCCGATCCCTGGCAGTCAGCCGCTCTGCCGACTCGCGTTAGAGACCCTGCGCATATACGGCAAACATCAACAAAAAATCACAAGACTTCCTATGTGCCTAGTTGCTGAAATCCAGTGACTAGACACTCGGGGACTGGGCAATGAAAAAATTTCTAAGCGCCCAGCCGCTAAAGTTCAGCGACCAGCCGCTCGGGAACTGGATATTGAAAGTCAGCACAGAAGTAAGAATCTACCCGCTCAAACTCAGCGGCCAGATCCTCGAGGACTGGACATACCTGGATGGCCGCACCCAGCATGCCGTGCAGCTCAACCGCGTCCACTGATGGGAGCACGAGAGGTGTGTGCCCGCGCTTCTGTTCGACCTCCGAGCCCAAAACATCGGGCGCCTGGGCCGACTGCTCCGACGCGCTCGCAATAGAGGCCCTCGCCACAAATCGCGGGAAGCTCGCCACTGATGCTCCTACAGTGCTCGTCGATGGGGTTGTCATCCCGACCGGTGCCACGGGTTCCATCCGCTGCGACTTCGCGCCCACTATGGCCTTTGCGGCCGCACCCGCTCCAGTCGGAGCCTCACTCGGGGCATCGACTGGCTCGTCTGAAATCGTGACAACCTCGTCCACCTTCGCCCTCTTCGCGCCCTCAGTGGGTGCCTCGACCTCATAGGTCTTCATCTTTTTTGAGGGATTGTCTTCTGCCCCAGCGGTGCCCGCTGGAACCTTAGCCGCCGAGGGGTGGCCAATTTTCTTCACGCCAGTCGTGTCGGGGGGGTAACCCCCGATAGGGTCACGAGAGGGGAAACATAGCGCAACTGGGTTGGCTACGAGTAAAGAAAGAACCGGGCCGGGTAAGAACGGCCGGGTAAGATAATCATGAAAGACGACATACGAACTATGTCGGCCCGCATAGGACAAAGTTGTAACCCTTGCAGGAACCGACGAGCCGAGTCGATCGAGGAAGGGCCGAGTCAAGAAGGATGCGTGGCACCTTTCCGAGTAAGGTTCAGGAGGGACCATGGTAAAGCATGGTCAAAAGATAAGGACAACGCCGGGTGACACAAAAGGAGCCGAGTGACGCCCAAAGCATACGCTGACGTGCAAAGTAACAGCATGACGCCAAAAGGAACAAGAAGCAGTGTACCAGAAGACCGTTAGCTGTCAAGCTTTATGGACCGGGCCTCTGGGATTAGGGAAAGCCCATGACCCGGCCCACATTGTAGGGACCAAGATCCAAACAGTAAACCTAGAACCCAAAGGGGTATTAGCTAGCTAGCACTGCCTATATAAGGGAGGGCATAGCAGTAGTAGAAGGAGGTTGGACCAAGTAGCGAACTAGTGCTGTGAACTCTATCTTATACAGCTTAAGGATCACTTGTAATCTTCGGGGTATCAATCGAATTGCTAAGTCTGGAGAGTTCTTCTTGTTATTCGTGCATGGCTCGACCGTGCACTCCCTCCCCGGTGACCGCAAGCACCCATTCAGCCCCCAACTTAAGCCTACCCATGGCATCTGCCGTGCCACCACCACGACAGTTGGCGCCCACCGTGGGGCGGAAGCAGGTGCTTGATGGAGTCTTCATCCGGACGGGAAACATCATCGCCAAGACCGGCGAGCGCGTCTACTCCGGCCTCATCCAGAGGTTTGGAGCACTCAACTTCGTCAGTGACAACGCGGGATGCTTCGGGACCAAGCTGTTCCCTAGGGGTGGTCACTTCATCAAGTTCGGCGAGCACCAGGTCTACATCGCGGTGCGCGTGGAGCGTGCATATCCTGAGCATGCCATCCTGGCGCCGGATCCTCCAACGGCTCCTATCGCTGGGAAACCACACCAACTCGTCTCCATGGAGGTAATGATGACAGCCCCAAACCCCACGGCTCCCCTAATAGTTACAGTAGTGAATGAAAACGCATAGGGAGGAAATCATGAGGAAACGCCAAGGGCTGCAAGAACAGCAAAGGCGCCGCTGGAAAAACCAGAGAACATAGCTAGGAGCAAGAGGGCTAAGGAGCTGCAGGAAGCGATAGACAAGTTGGCAGAGCCAGTGGCACTGGCAACTGACCCGACACGTGTGCAAGCCGAGTTGGAGGAAGCCAGGATAAAAGTCCTGGAGAAAGCCAAGGAGCTAGCACAGTTATAGCAGGACGTGGATATCACCATCCGAGAGCTTAACTCGGCGAATCGAGCCAAGGGCGCGAAGACCCGGCTTGATGGAACGAGATTTAGAGGAAGGAACCTCAATGAAGAGCTGGCAGATGCGACATCGAAGATAACACCGGAGAACAGCAATGAGATAGCCATGCGTCCAACATATAACACAGCAGCAGCTAATCTAAGAGCGGCAGAAGCAGCAATGGCAGAATTACCCCACTTGGAGGGGGAAGCAAAGAAAAGGCAACAAGAACGAGTCAATGAACTAGTAAAAGCAGCCAGCATGCTGAATGAGGCGTATTACAGAGCAAATCTGGGTATATAAGGGAGGTCACAGTTGGTTCAGTCGGCGACTCCTATCCCGGCGAGATCGGCTGGGCACACAGCATCCTCACCCGGAGCGGCGCCTAGGCCGAGAAAAGAAAAAAGTGTGGATTCTGGAAGAAATAAGAAGATGGTCGCCTATAATCCGGCAGTGGTTCAAGGAAACCCGGCGCTTGCGCAAGGGGCAAAAATAAATAATCCCCAAGGAAATGAAAACCAGGAAAAAGCAGGGCAAAGGAACGACAACGGAGGGCAGAATTTTGCACCTCATGCTAGGTGCAGAACTCTCTCGACGGGAGGAGGAAACCTAGCTCCGAATAACGCACCAGCTCAGCCAGAAAGAAGACCGCAAAGCGCGGGAAAAGCAGTTCAACAGCCTGCTGAACCGAACGCGAATAAGTATAATGATGGTTACTCGGCTATGGTAAATGATGGGTATGAACTGCCGGATCATGCATATCAAGCAATGGGAGCAAGATTCGGAGGAAGGAACCTTTAGCCGGATGATGCAAGGCTGAAGCTTGACCGCATAAAAATGGCAGAGATAATTGAATCGCAAGGTCCATAGGGTCCACCGTGCTTTGGCCCAAGGATCATGAAAGAGCCACCGGTGCCAAATTTCCAGCTGGCCAGAGGGACAAAGACGTATGATGGAAGCACAAAGACAAAGGACTGGCTCATAGATTATGGAACCTCTTTGAAGATCGCGCAGGGAAACTTAAGATGGGCAGTACGTTATGTGCCGCAGATGCTGGAGGGACCAGCTTGGGTTTGGTTGAACAATTTGCCACCCGGAAGCATCAACAGTTGGATCTATTTTCATGACGCTTCCGTGAGCAATTTCACGAGCACTTACAAGAGGCCTAATCGCCCACAACAACTAGCGATGTGCAAGCAAAGACCGAATGAAACAGACACTGAATTCCTCACAAGGTGGTGTACAATATGTAACTCTTGTGAAGGGGTAATCGAGTCACAAGCAATCACATGGTTTGCACAAGGATGTAGACATGGAAGTGTGATGTGGCAAAGGGTACAAAGAGATATGCTGGAAAGCCTGGCAGAGATGATAAGAATCGCTGACTCGTATGCGTTAGGAGATCCGACTCAGCCGCTGCTCATGTCGGTAGACGGGGTGACTGAGACTCAGATCTATGACGCTGCCGGGTCGCAAAGGCACTAGGAAATATCCGAATGCAGAAGCAAGAGAAGAGACGAAAGACCAGATTACAGGTATGGTTCGACTCAGGTTGCGGCTGTGAGTCGGGATCATCCAGATGCTGGAAGCAGTCAGCGTCAAAGGACAAATGGACAACAACAATGGGTGCCAAAGAATGACGACAAAAGGCCATACGATCAGAGGAAGCAATATCAGGACCGACAAAAATACACCTATGAGATGATGCTGGATCAGTCGTGTAAGTTTCACACGCCTAGTTCGAGTAAACCAGACAATCACACGACGAGGCAATTGAAAGTACCGACTTGATACGACTAGAGGGGGGTGAATAGGCGTCTACCCTATTTTAATTTGTTTCTCACTTTTAGGCTCAACGAGAAAGAAAGTTTTATAGATGTGTAACTAAGTGAACAACCTGAATGCAAGAAAACATACAACAACCACAAGAACGGTAAATAGCAAGAAGTAAAGGAAGGGAACAAAGTAACCGGAACGGGGACACAGAGATATAATTCCCGGAGTTCACTCCCAAGGAGCTACGTCTACATTGGAGAGGTGTCGGGGCCACACAAGGTCACCCGAGCGCCACAAAGGCCTCACCTTCTTCTCTGGTGAGATCCCCCACAAAGGAGGCCTCACAATCCACTAACCGGTGACCTTGAAGGCGCCCACTGAAACCTTTACACCAAGGTTGAGGGGGAGGCTCCACAACTCAATTGGAGACCCTCAACGACACCTCGAAGCTTTACAACACAAGCCTTAGCTCCAAGGATGCCCTACACCGTCTAGGGTTTCAAGAAACCCAGCAAAAACAAAATGGGAAATGGATCCAAATCATGGTGGAAGTGTAGATCTGGAAGATCTCCTAGACCTCTCTCCTTCCTCAGTCATTTAAGTGCCTGAGTCATTAGTGAGGAATGAGAGCTCAAGCATTAATGTGGGAGAGAAAAAAATCGAAATCAGACCAAAAAGGATGGGTGGGGAAATCAAATCTTCTTTGGGAGAGTGTAGATCTAGGGTCACCTTCCTGCGCCTCCTCTCAGATCAGTCGTTTAAGTGCCTAGAGAGAGATCTAGTGAGGGTGAAGCTCAAGCATTAATGGAGAGGAGAGAGAAAAAATGAGAGAAACAAGATCCACAGTTAAATAGGCCCCACTTCTGAACATTCGGCCCCATGATGAAGGGTTTGCGGCATAGTAAATCAAAATTTTCTCTGAATGAACAGAGGAAGCCAAGATCTAATCTAGGAGATGCAAACAACGAGAGATTGGATTAGATCTTCATACCCTTGAAGATTCTCATAGCGGAGCGTTAGGCCGGGCGTGGGTGATGTAGTCGTGCTCGCTTCTCCTCCTCGCGATCCGATCCGATCTAGCACCACAGCGGTGCCTCCGTGAGATGCACACGTGCGAACCTCGGCGTCTCCTCCTTCCTCGGACCAGCGAGTATGGTGGAGAGATAGATTGGATCTAACCACGGCGTGGTGTATATGGTGGAGAATTTACTGTGCGGGCTTCGCCTACAAGCAGTCGGAGGGAGAGAGGAAGGTAGCAAGGCAGCTAGGGCTTGGAGGAAGGTGTGTGGG
The DNA here is from genome assembly GCA_030063025.1 of Avena longiglumis. NCBI lineage: Eukaryota > Viridiplantae > Streptophyta > Magnoliopsida > Poales > Poaceae > Avena > Avena longiglumis. The sequence continues at coordinate 365,355,597 of CP125978.1, read as the reverse complement.
GGGCGCACCCTCTATATAGAGGCGGCCAGCCTGCCCTCCTCCAAGCCTATCTCTAGTTTAAACAATTTAAACTCTCCCTTATCTAGAAATCCTATCTCTAGTTTAAGCGATTTAAACTCTCCTTATCTAGAAATTCTATCCGAGATTTAAGCAGGTCAAATCTCTCTAGAATCGGCTGGGCCCTATGGGGCCTTGTGCCTCGGCCCAATGCGACCAGGACACTCCCTCATAGGCCCATGCCCTCCGGAAGGTGGGGCCACGTTGGTCCCCTTCCGAAGGTTCTAGAAGCTTCGGTACAATACCGATTAACCGGAACAATTCCGAACTCCAAAAACGCATCGCCTTATATGAATCTTATTCTTGGACCATTAAGAACCTCTCGTGATATCCGGATCCCATCCGAGACTCGAACAAAAATTCATAAACCAATTATCCAATCTATCCTAGCGTCGAGATCGTTAAGTGTGTGACCTGCGGGTTCGAGAATATGCCATATGATCTTCTATCAATAATCAACAGCCGTCTGCAGGCACCCATATTGACTCCACACATTCATCGATGATCATATCGGATGAACCACGATGCGAGGATTCAATCAATCCCATATATATATTCCCTTCTCTCGCGATATTTTACTTGCGAGATTCGATCGTCGGTACCGTCCATACCTAGTTCAATCTGTTCACAAAGTACTTTACTGTTCCGTAATCCGATATCACTTTGTGATTAACTCCTTAACCACATGCTTGCAAGCGGTGTTGATATCGATTACCGAGTGGGCCCAAGTATATCTCTCGGACTTGGGAGGACAAATTCCATCTCGATACATACAACCCAATGATACTTTCCGATCACCGAGAGACACCTTTATGATCACCCTCTCATAGGATGACGTTTGATGACCTCAAAGCTTTCTTCCGTGCAGGGGAGTTGCATTATCTCATGGTCTAAGGAATACAATATTTGACATAGGAAAAGCTTCGCAAAGATGAACACGATGAAACGATCTAATTGCTTAAGCTTAGTTTGGTACATCCATCATATCATTCTCCCAATGATATGATCTCATTATCAATTGACAACTCATGTCTATGGTTAGGAAACCTTAACCATCATTGATCAATGAGCTAGTCCTTAGAGGCGTACGAGGGACACGGTGTTGTTCACAAACCACACAAGTATTAATGTTTCCGCTTAATACAATTCTAGCATGGAATATAAACTTTATCATGAACAAGAATTATAATAATAACATCTTTATTATTGCCTCTAGGGCATAATTCCAACAGTCTCCCACTTGCACTAGAGTCAATAATCTAGTTTACATCTGGCAACAATCTCACACCCATGGCACTGAGGTGTTGATCATGTTTTACACGTGGAAGAGGTTTAGTCAATGGATGCGACATTCGGATCCGTATGTACTTTGCTAATCTTCAGATCTCCATCTTCTATATAATCTCGGATTATATGAAACTTGCGGTTGATATGCTTGGTCTTTGGATGATATCTTGGTTCCTTAGCGAGTGCTATGGCGCCAGTGTTGTCACATAATATCTCCAGTGGCTCCAATGCACTTGAACCACGCCAAGCTCGATGATGAAGTTTCGATCAAACTCCTTCACTTGACCTGCGGCAGCCATTATTCCGCTTCTACTGTAGATCCCGCGATCCCGCTTTGCTTGCATCTTCTCCAGCTCACAGCTCCATTCAAAATATAAATGTATCATATCTGAGATTTAGAATCATCCTTGTCGGTGTCGAAACTAGCGTCGGCGTAACCTGTTACGACAAGCTGTTCATCACCCCCCATAGACTAAGAACATTTCTTTAGTTCTATTTAGGTACTTTAGGATGTTCTTCACGGCTATCCAGTGTTCCACTCTGGATCACTTTGATATCTGCTCGTCAAACTAAGAGCATTGGACACATCGGTCTAGTACACAGATGGCATACATGATGGAACCTATGGCCGAGGCATAAGGCACTTTGCTCATAGCTTCCCTATCATTTACGTGGCTGGACCTCGAGCCTTGCTCAATATCTTACGACAACATAGGCATTGAACCTTTCTTTGCCTTATCCATTCGAACCTTTTGAACTTTGTCTAGGTATGTACTCGCTTAAAGCTATCAGGCCTTTGTCTATCTCTATAGATTTTGATGCCCAATATATAAGCAGCTTCACCTAGGTCTTTCATTGAAAAACACTTATTCAAATAACTCTTCACATCGTTAAGCATGTTGATGTCATTTCCAATAATCAATATGTCATCCACATATAGTACCAGAAACGTCACCGAGCTCCCACTCACTTTCTTTTAGATGCAAGCTTCATAGCAATTTGGAACAAATCCAAAGCTCTTGATCACTTGATCAAAACGAAGGTTCCAACTCCGAGATGCTTGCTTCAGTCCATAAATGGAACGCTGAAGTTTGCATACTTTACTAGCATCCTTAGGATCGACAAAACCTTCGGGTTGCATCATATACAACTCTTCATCAATGTTGCCATTGAGGAAAGCAATCTTGACATCCATCTGCCATATTTCATAATCATGAAACGCAGCAATTGATAATAAAATCCGAATGGACTCAAACATCGCTACGGGAGAGAAAGTCTCATCGTAGTCAACACCTTGAACTTGTCGAAAACCTTTTGCGACAAGCCGTGCTTTATAGACGGTAACATTACCATCCGCGTCCGTTTTCTTCTTGAATATCCATTTGCACTCAACGGCCTTTCGGTCGCTAGGAGGGTCCACCAAAGTCCATACTTGGTTTTCGCTCATGGATCCCAATTCGGATTTCATGGCTTCTAGCCATTTCTCGAGTCTGGCTCATCATCGCCTCATAGTTCGTAGGTTCTTTGTCTTCTACTAACAAGACAGTCAAGACAGGTTGCCGTACCACTCGGAGGGCACGCGACCTTGTCGACTGCGACGTTCGATGCAACATCGTCCAAGCTTCATGATCCTTGTCATTAGCTTCCTCTATTGTTAGTGCGGTGCTTTGGAACAATTTCAGTTGCGCTACTCTCCAATTCAAGAGAAGGTTCAATAACCTCGTCAAGCTCTACTTTCCTCCCACTCACTTCTTTTCGAGAGAAACTCCTTCTCAAGAAAGGAACCGTTCTTCAGAAATACTTTGCCTTCGTTACGTGATAGAAGGTATACCCAATAGTTTCCTTAGGGTATCCTATGAAGGCGCATTTCTCCGCTTTGGGTTCGAGCTTGTCGGCATCAACTTCTTGGCGTAAGCCAGATCCCCAAACTTTAAGAAACGACAACTTAGGTTTAGCACCAAACCACAGTTCATACGGTGTCGTCTCAACGGATTTAGATGGAGCCCTATTTAAAGTGAATGCAGCGGTTTCTAATGCATAACCCCAAAATGATAACGACAAATCGGTAAAAGACATCATTGATCGGACCATATCTAATAGGGTTCGGTTCCGGCATTCAGACACACCATTGCGCTGTGGTGTTCTGGGTGGCGTGAGTTGTGAAACGATTCCACTTGTTTTAAGATGCGTGAGAAAATCATAACTCAAATATTCACCTCCACGATCGGATCGTAGAAACTTAATCTTTCTGTTACGATGGTTCTCCACTTCATTCTGAAATTCTTTGAACTTTTCAAATGTTTCAGATTTATGTTTCATTAAATAGATATACCCATATCTACTTAAGTCATCGGTAAAAGTGAGAAAATAGCGATATCCACCGCGCATCGAAATACTCATCGGTCCGCATACATCGGTATGTATGATTTCCAACAAGTCCGTTGCTCGTTCCATCATACCGGAGAACGGGTTTTGATCATCTTGCCCATGAGGCATGGTTCGCATGTGTCAAATGATTCAAAATCAAGAGACTCCAAAAGTCCATCAGAATGGAGTTTCTTCATGCGCTTTATACCAATATGACCTAGACGACAGTGCCACAAATAAGTAGTATTATCACTATCTACTTTGCATCTCTTAGCCTCAATGTTATGGATGTGTGTTTCATCCCTTTCGAGATTTAGAAGAAATAAACCATTTACAAGAGGTGCATGACCATAAAAGATGTTACTCATATAAATAGAACAACCATTATTCTCCGATTTAAATGAATAACCGTCTTGCAATAAACACGATCGAAATAATGTTCATGCTCAACGCAGCACATAATAACACTTATTAAGGTTTAAAACTAATCCAGAAGGTAAAACTAAGGAGAGCGTCGACGGCCATCACATCAACTCTTGATCCGTTGCCAACGCCAGATCGTCACCTCATCCTCGCAAGCTGCCGTCTATTAGTAGCTCTGTTTGAGTTACAAATATTAGCAACGAACCAGGTATCAAATACCCGGGCACTACAACGAGGGCTAGTAAGGAAAACATCAATAACATGTATATCAAATATACCTTTGATGGTGCCAGCCTTCTTGTTCGCTAAGTATTTCGGACGATTCTTCCGTGACCCTTGTCCTTGCAATAGAAGCACTCGATTATGCGGCTTGGGACCGACACGAGCTTCTTCTCAGCGAGGGCATTGCGCTTACACCGCCCTTCTTGAAGGGCTTTGCTCCTTACCTTTCTTAAAGGAGGGCTTGTTGACCATCAACACGTGATTAGCCTTCTTGATGTCCACTTCAGCCTTGACTTTGCGAAGAGCTCGGTGATTATGTGGAGCCAATCTGATTATGAGTCACTACAAAACTTTTGTAGCTGGGAGGGAGTGATTGCAGAACCCTGTCAATCTTGAGCTCCTCTGTAATCGTGCATTCCAGTTGCTCAAGGCGTTGAGTGTAGCCCGACATCTTTATGGCGTGCTCACTAACGGAACTCCCTTCCTCCATCTTGCAGTTAAAGAACTTCTCGGAGATCTCATATCTCTCAGAACGGGCCTGAGTCTGAAACATGGTTTTCAGCTCCTCGAGAATCTCGAAGGGCCCGGGATACTCTTCAAAACTATTTTGAAGCTCTGGTTCCATAGAAAACAACATGGTGCTCTTAATCACACCATAATCATCTTTCTTGCCGATAGGCGACTTTTCTCATCGTACCGCGCAGTTGCAGCAGGGGGGTCACCTAACGCTTTACCAAGGACATAGTCCTTTTGTCCGCCAGATAGTATGATTCTTAGATTGCGGAACCAATTGGTGAAGTTAGACCCATTGTTTCTAAGCTTTTCCTTCTCAGCAAAAACGTTGAAGTTGAAGTTGGATTTGGCCATGTGATCTACAGTATTTGCAAGTACAATTAAACTATGTTCATGATAAATAGTTCAACTTAATCTAATTACTAGATGAGATCCCACTAAATTCAACATCCCTCAAGTTGTTTAGTGAACACGATCCAAATTCACCACACCTAATCCGATCATCACGAGAAGAGACGTGGTTACAATGGTGGACAACAAAGTGTCGATCATATCACTCATATGACTCATGCTTAACCTTTCGGTTCTTGTGTTCCGAGGCCATGTCTGTACATGCTAGGCTCGTCAAGCTAGACCCAAGTATTTCGCGTGCAAAGCGGGCTTGCACCCGTTGTATGTGAGCGAGAGTCTATAGCACCGATCATCACGTGATGCTTGGACACGAACTTCATAGCGGTGCATACTTGGGAGAACACAGTTTTTATCTTGATCTTTGAGTGAGGAATCATCTTATAATGCTACCATCGCGATCTAAGCATAATAAGATACATAAAGGATAAACATCACATGCATATAACTTTATGTGAGATGGTATAGCCAATCCTCGGCGCAATGATCTCCATCTTGTGCGTTAAGCATGATCTCCATCACTCCACCATGATTGCCTCCACCACGAATAGCAACTACAACTATTGTTAACTACTTAGCGATAAAGTAAAGCTATTACATGGCGTATAAGAAGTTGACTTCATGGGTCATACACAATTATAAAGACAACCATATGGCTCCTGCCGGTTGTGTACTCATCGACATGCAAGTCGTGAAACATTACAAAACATGATCATCGCATACATTATACACATCACATCTTGGGCCATACCATATCACAGAAAACACTCCCTGCAAAAACAAGTTAGGCGCCTCTACTTTGTTGTTGCATGTTTTACGGCTTATGGGAGTAGATGCTAAACGATTCTTACTACGGAAAGCCACAGCGGTGATATTATGGTTGCCAAACTCGGTGTTAATCCCATGACAACTATAGTGAGAAACCGACATCCACCAGGCCGCATGTGTGGTACAAGCCACCGCGTCAAGTGCGAGCGGTCTCATGACGGCGTCGCGTAAGGTTGGCTGGACCGCTTCAATCTCACTATCGCGTCATAAGAAGAACACAAACAAGAGGCTTGCAGCGAAAACATCAACGCCGCAACAACCATGTTGCGTTCTACTCGTGAAACACATCTACGCATAGATCTAGCTCGATACCTTGAAGGGTTTGGCGGCATAGTAAATCAAAATTTTCTACGGAGCGAGCAGAGGGAAAGCCAAGATCTAATCTAGGAGATGCAAACAACAAGAGAGATTGGATTAGATCTTCATACCCTTGAAGATTCGCCAGTGAGCGTTCGTTGGGCGTGGGTGATGTAGTCGTCGCTTCTCCTCCTCGCAATCCGATCCGATCTAGCACCACAAGTGGCGGTGCCTCCGTGAGATACTGCGTGCAGCACCTCGGCGTCTCCTCCTTCCTCGGACCAGCGAGTATGGTGGAGATAGATTGGATCTACAACACGGCGTGGTGTATATGGTGGAGAATTTACTGCTGCGAGGCTTAGCCTACAAGCAGTCGGGGAGAGAGAGGAAGGTAGCAAGGACTAGGGCTTGGAGGAAGGTGTGTGGGGAGGCACCACCTCTATATATAGGGGGGCCAGCCCTGCCCTCCTCCAAGCCTATCTCTAGTTTAAACAATTTAAACTCTCCTATCTAGAAATCCTATCTCTAGTTTAAGCGATTTAAACTCTCCCTTATCTAGAAATTCTATCCAAGAGATTTAAACGCAGTCAAATCTCTAGAATCGGCTGGGCCCTATGGGGCCTTGTGCCTCCCAATGCGACCAGGACACTCCCTCATAGGCCCATGCCCCTCCCGGAAGGTGGGGCCACGTTGGTCCCCTTGGAAGGTTCTAAAGCTTAGGTACAATACCGATTAACCGGAACAATTCGAACTCCAAAAACTGCACTTTGCCTTATATGAATCTTATTCTCGGACCATTAGAACCTCTTGTGATATCCCGGATCACATCAGACTCGAACAAAATTCATAAACCAATTATCCAATCTATCCTAGCGAGAATCGTTAAGTGTGTGACCTGCGGGTTCGAGAATATCGCACATGATCTTCTATCGGTAATCAACAGAAGTGCAGGCACCCATATTGACTCCCACACATTCATCGATGATCATATCGGATGAACCACGATGCGATTCAATCAATCCCATATATATATTCCTTAGATCTCGCGATATTTTACTTGCACGAGATTCGATCGTCGGACCGTCATACCTAGTTCAATCTCGTTCCTGAGTACTTTACTCGTTCGTAATCCGATATCACTTTGTGATTAACTCCTTAACCACATGCTTGCAAGCGGTGTTGATATCGATTACCGAGTGGGCCAAGTATATCTCTCCGACTTGAGAGGGACAAATTCCATCTCGATACATACAACCCACAGATACTTTCCGATCACACGAGACACCTTTATGATCACCCTCTCATAGGATGACGTTTGATAACCTCAAAGCTTTCTTCGGTACCAGGGAGTTGCATTATCTCATGGTCTAAGGAATACAATATTTGACATAGGAAAAGCATAAAGATGAACACGATGAAACGATCTAATTGCTTAGCTTAGTTTGGGTGCATCCATCATATCATTCTCCCAATGATATGATCTCATTATCAATTGACAACTCATGTCTATGGTTAGGAAACCTTAACCATCATTGATCAATGAGCTAGTCCTTAGAGGCGTACCAGGGACACGGTGTTGTTCACAAACCACACAAGTATTAATGTTTCCGCTTAATACAATTCTAGCATGGAATATAAACTTTATCATGAACAAGAATTATAATAATAAAATCTTTATTATTGCCTCTAGGGCATAATTCCAACAGCGACCTCACCGGAAGTTTCGGTGAGAGGCCGGAAGTTCCGCCCAGCCTGGCTCCAACGGTCATCACTCCGTTGACGCCCGCTCCAAAAGCTCAACCGGAAGTTCCGGAAAAAACAGACCAGAAGTTTTGGTGAACTTCCGATGCAAGTTCTGACCCAAGTTCCGGCAAATAGAACACTACTTACAGTAGGTTACTGATCCACCAGTGGAACTTGGAGCGGAACTAGGCGGAATTCGGGTCGTGAACGAATCGTAGGAAGTTTGATGCAGGCGGAAGTTCCGCTCAGGACTTTCTGGCAGGGAAGTTCCGATGCAAGTTCTGGCCCAAGTTCCGGCAAATAGAACACTACATACAGTAGGTTACTGATCCACCAGCGGAACTTGTGGCGGAACTAGGATCGGAACAAGGCTCAGATCAGCCGCAGAAAAGGAATGAGCGGAACTTTCGGCACCAGGCCAGAAGTTCCGGTGAGACACAGAAGGCTTCAACAAAATAGAATCTCACTCTCTCACAGAATAGTAGGATGGTTGTGGCGGTGCATATAGGTTTGTGCAAGAACAAGTGATTTCCCACAGACTTCCGAGATGGACCCCCTCTTAATAGTACGGTGACCTAAAACAACAACAGGAGAGAAACTAGGAGAAAACTAAAGGCCACCGTCTTCATGAGATCCCAAGAGAGCATCCACACATATTGAAGGAGACATCAACAGCGTTTTCCCTGAAACTCGAGCGCACAATTAAAACACAAATGGGATTGTCATTAACACCAAAAACAGCATGGGAAGATATAGTCCTTTCAATCTCACCCTTTTTGGTGTTAGATGACAATCCCAAAGATTTGCATAGTAGAAGCAATCTTTGCAATGGATGGGACAAGCTCCCCCTATATGTGTGCAGGGTAAGGAGACTGACACACATACAAGGAGGCTCCCCCTTCCAATGCAAATACAGCACAAGTGCAAGGTACAAGAAAGGATAGAAATCATACCCGGTACCGACCAGCTGTGGTGGAGACAAAAGAGTAATAACAACAACAAGAGCTACGAGGCTCCACCACCATATGCATATGCCCATAAGATGACAACGAGAAAACCACATACACGGCATTGCATAAGATACCACACAGATACCACATAGTCTCAAACATAACAAGGTCCACAAGTAAGTTCACAGACATAAAAGGTCCACAAGCACACGAGTAAACTAGAGAGTTCGCGATCTAGAAAAGATCAAAGGCAAGAACAGGCTCGCGACTCAACCCATGCAAATCCCGTAGACAACCTAATAGACATCTTTCTCCCCCTTTGGCATCGAGACACCAAAAAGGAAGAAAAGACCAATCTAATCATCCCAGCCATGAAAGGGAGGAGGAGAAGACTCAGGGACCCAAGGAACCCACTCAGGCGGCGGACTAGTGACCTCCTCCTCAGACTCATCCTCAGACTAGCGGCAGTTGTCTCGAATCCAATCATCCTTGGGAACAGTGATAGAGCTAGTGACCGGTGAGCTAGGAATGTTGAGAGCTGTCATGATGGCCTTCTGGCGCTGAACATTGTGACGCTGATCTACATACGCCTGATACTCGCGGTCCTAGAGAAAGAAGAAAGTCTTCTTCACCTTCCCAAGCAGCTTCTTTGCCCAAGACGGTTGCCTCTAGAGAGAAGTACCACCAGCACTAGAGCCACCAGGAGCATAGGAGGGACCACCAGCTTCATCTCGGGCCTTCTGGAGTTCATCTTCCTTTTCTTCTTGAGAAAGAGGCTTTTGGTGCTTACTCACACGCAGCTTCTTCTCCTCATGAATGGTGATGTTGTCTTCAGGAAAGCGAGTGACAGTCGTCTCAAGAAACTTGTGATTGATGAGAGTCTGAATGAAGGGAGCATAGATGCAGCGCTTTTCAATAATATCCTGCCACATCTCTGTGTAGATGAAGTGCATAACATCCATTGACCTGCCAGAGTCACGGCGGAGATAAGTCTGATGCATGAGGTCAACCTGATAGCCATGAAACAGATCAAAGTTGCCAGCCTTGGGACAGATGGTGTTCAAGTACACCCCGCACATGATGTCATAAAATGGCAGCAGATGATTCGCATACCCAACAGTTCCCCACCCTTCAATGTAGAGAGGCTCCAGGACCTCAGGATCAGCAGCTTCGGGACCGTGAACACGCCAACCATTTTCCCCGTTGCCAGGCTGAAGGGGATAGCCAAGAAGCTCAGCAAACTCAGACCAAGTGGCGGTAAGAAACACTCCCCTAGTAATCCACTTCAACACACCTTCAGTAGAGGAGCGCATGTGAATAAACAGAGTAGAGTAAAACTGAGCAATAGCAGCCACATCAAAGTTTTGACGATGCTCCATGAGGGGAATCAGCCCAAACTTCTGGCAAATATCAAGAGCCTCGCCAAAATATGCAAGCTTCTCTTCCATGTGAGTCACATTGATGTACTTTTGAGGAGCAACCACAAACTTCTTCTTTATTGCATAGATCTCAGCAAATATTTGTTCCTGGCGGCAGTTGTGGAAGTGAGGATCCAAGCAAAGACGTTCACGAGACACGAGATAGGGATCTGTACGCCTGAATTCAGAGTAAGCTTTCTGAGACCATTTGGAGATTTTGGCCTTGGTCTTGTCTGGCCCAGCAGCAGTCGCCTTCTGAGAAGCAAGAGCAAGCCTTTTTTCCTTCAGCAGCATCAGCACGGCGAGCAGCAGCAGCCTTCTGACGGCTAGTCTGAGTAGTTGGACGCACAACCTCAACATCTTCTTCATCAATCTCAGGAGGAATGTCAAAGGATGGTCGACGGGCACGCTTGCCTTAGAGGGTACCACCTTGCCCTGAGAAGAAAGCACAAGAATAGGGAGGGAAGGTGGGGTAAGTTCACAAGTTCGGAAGAGGAAACAAAGGAAATAGATTGGAAAAATACATTCAGGAAAAAGTTACACTGTCGCCGGAACTTCCGCTGAATCGCCGAAACTTTCGGTGAAAATGGTCCACCAGAAGTTCCGGTCGTGGCTCACCGGAAGTTCCGATGAGACCACGAACTAGCGGTTCAAGCAGCAGTTCACTAGATTTAGATCTAAAAGACACAAGTGCAAAAATTTCCAAGAGTGTATTGGACCAATCTACTCTAGCATGATACCCTAGGCCTACCAAGATCTCCCAACAAGTTCTAGCCAAAGAACTAGCCTAGACATGGTGTGCCCTAACTCAAGCAATGGTGAGAGAGCTAGATCTCCATTAATGGAGGGAGTTGAGGGCAAATACCGGAGTCCATGGCGGGATATAGAGGTGGGGAAGGTTCCCACGGAGCAGATCTGCGGAGGGGTGGCTGGAGACGAAGGGGCCGGAGCACCTTCGTGGAGAAGACTCGGTCGGCGGCTGCTCCAAATAGAAGATGGGTCTTGGGGGAAAAGGAAAGAAGATCTTGTTTTCCCCCAGGGCCCGCCTTATATAGGACAGGGAACACCATAGGAAGTTCGGTCGGGGACGGAAGTTCAGTCGGTGAACAACTTCAGTCGGGTGGTTCAGACGAACAACGGTCGAAAGTTCGCCATCGACCGGAAGTTTCGTGATGCCGAAGACCTTCTCAGGTTTGGAAGATAACAAGGAAGAACTTGTGCAGGGAATAGAGAGGGCTTGAGGAAAGGAAAGGCTTAGGATAGAGATCTCAAACTGTGAAGAACCAAAGCCAACAAAAACAAGGAAAAAAACAAGATCAAAGACACAAATAAAAACAGGTCGGTGGCCGAGGCCACCTTATATAAGAGTAAATGGCTTGACACCGCAAAGATATATCTTGGGTTCATTACCAACACTCATCATGAAGCTCAAATGGTTTCCTTTAGAGACTATAGAGTATGAAAACTTTAATGTGCGCATAATAGGGATAGCGTTTGTTCATAAGAGGAACTACACTCCCCCTAAATCCATGCCTACATCCAAACAAGATACACATTGAGACGCGGGTAGGTGTGCAAGGTACTCAAGCAACATTGCTCGAATCAATGATATTTAGCTCATGCCTTAACTCCCGAAACCTTGCTTCAATAAGAGGCTTCGTGAAAAGATCCGCAAGATTTGCCTTGGTGGGAACATACTCCAAAGAAATGTCTCCTCTAGCAACATGGTCCCGAATGAAATGATGACGAATCTCAATGTGCTTGGTCCGGTTGTGTTGCACGGGATTGTGAGCAATAGCAATGGAACTCTCATTGTCACAAAGAAGAGGCACCTTGTCAAAAGATAGTCCAAGATCCTTCAAAGTTTGCTTCATCCATCTCAATTGAGCACAACAGCTTGCGGCAGAGATGTACTCAGCTTCGATAGTGGAGATAGACACACAGTTCTGCTTCTTCGAGGACCAACAAACCAATGATCTTCCGAGAAACTGACAAGCTCCGGAGGTTGACTTTCTTCCCACTTTGTCACCAGCCCAATCCGAGTCCGTGTTACCAATAAGATCAAAGATGGCTCCCTTGGGGTACCACAACCCAAAGTTTGGGGTATGAACTAAATACCGAAAGATTCTCTTGACCGCAACCATGTGGCTTTCCTTTGGTGCGGCTTGAAATCTTGCACACATACCCACACTCAACATAATATCCGGTCGGGATGCACAAAGATAGAGCAAACAACCAATCATAGAACGATAGAGTTTTTGATCCACCTCCTTACCCTTGGGATCGATATCAAGATTAACCTTAGTTGGCATGGGAGTCTTGGCACCTTTGACTAGATCAAACTTGAACTTCTTGAGCATGTCTTGGATGTATTTGGCTTGGTTGGTGAAAGTACCTTTCCTCAATTGCTTGACTTCAAACCCAAGGAAAAACTTTAACTCCCCCATCATGGACATCTCGAAGCGATCGGTCATGAGCTTGTCAAAATCCTCATTAAAAGTTTTGTTAATAGACCCAAAGATAATTTCATCAACATAGATTTGGCATACGAACAAGTGGCCTCCAACTTTCTTAGTAAAAAGAGTGGGATCAATGATGCCCACTTGACCACTGATCTAACAAGAGCTCCCTAAGGCAATCATACCACGCACGTGGGGCTTGCTTGAGACCATAGAGTGCCTTATTGAGCTTGTAGACATGGTTCGGAAAAAGTGGATCCTCAAAGCCCGGAGGTTGCTTGACGTATACCAACTCTTTCAAATGACCATTAAGAAAAGCACTCTTAACATCCATTTGATGCAACTTAAAGTTATGATGGGTAGAAAAAGCAAGAAGCATACAAATGGATTCAAGGCGAGCAACGGGGGCATGAGTCTCACCGTAGTCAATGCCCTCCACTTGTGAGTATCCTTGGGCAACTAACCTTGCCTTGTTGCGCACGACAATTCCATTCGCATCACACTTGTTCTTGAAGACCCACTTGGTTCCAATGACGTTTTGACAATCTTTGGGCCGCTCAACCAATGTCCAAACATTGTTCCTCTTGAAGTTGTGAAGTTCTTCATTCATAATATCAAGCCAATCATCATCTTCAAGAGCTTCAAAGACTTTCTGTGGTTCCACAAGAGAGATAAACGCATGGTGAGAGCTAAAGGAAGCTAGTTGCCTCCTAGTAGTGGAACCTTTATTGAAATCTCCATAAACATTATCAAGGATATGGCCATCTCGAACAATCTTGGCGAGACGATAGGCTTGACGGCGGGCTTGTGCTTCAACACGAGATTCTTGAGCTACCACTTGGTCATTGCCACCGATTGAGCCGCCGCCTTGACTATAAGCACGAACACGAGGGTCATCTTCATCAATTTCCACTTCGGGGGAGTCATCACTTGGAGTGGAGCCTTGAGAATCATTGAATTGCTCTTGATCTTGACGAGCTTGACCTTGGGGAGATCCGTGACCTTGAGGAGGAGCCCCATCTTGGGGAGGTTGACGAGGTTGATGAAGAGCTTGACCGTGGGAGGTGCCTTGAGGAGGAGCCCATCGTGGGGAGGTTGATGTTGTTGATGAAGAGATTTATCTGGAGCTTGGAGATTCATGAGCATGGGAAGCTTCGGAAGAGCTTGAGGGAGCTTGTGCCAAAAATGTAGGTCCTTGAGGGGCAATATGATCTTGTGAAAGTGAGGGCTCCACTTGAGTAGAGCTTGGTCCTTCTCCTTCGTCCACAAGGGGATCCTCAATGGGGAGGTAGAAACCCACACCCATTCTTCTTATGGCCTTAGGAGGAATTTCATCACTTGGATCACAAACACCATCTTGCCTAACAAGAGACTCATGGTTTTCATCAAACTTCACATTGCTCATCTCTTCAACTCTTCCATTGGCTTTGTTGTAGACTCTATAAGCATGGGACTGATTTGAGTAACCAACGAAGATTCCTTCTTGAGCCTTGGATTCAAACTTGGACAAACTAACTCCTTTCTTGAGAATGTAGCACTTGCAACCAAACATCCGAAAGTAGATAACATTTGGCTTTTTCCCGGTGAGGAGTTCATAGGGGGTCTTGTTCTTTTTCTTGTGGAGATAAAGCCGGTTGGTTGCATGGCATCGGTGGAGATGGCCTCGGCCCAAAAGTTGTATGGAGACTTGAACTCAGCTAGCATAGATCGATCCGCATCCATCAAAGTGCGATTCTTCCTTTCGGCAACTCCATTTTGTTGAGGGGTATAGGGAGTGGAGTATTGATGCTTGATTCCTTCATCACTAAGAAACTCATCCAAGGTATAGTTTTTGAACTCGGTGCCATTGTCACTTCGAAATGAGAGAATAGTTGCATCATGCTTCCATTGAACCTCATTAGCAAAATCGATGACGGTTTGTTGATTCTCACTCTTGTACTTGAAAAAGAACACCCAAGTGTATCTTGAGAAATCATCCACAATAACCAAGCAATACTTCTTGCCTCCAAGGCTATCATGAGAGGGTGGACCAAAAAGGTCCATATGCAAGAGCTCCAAACACCTCTCGGTGGTGATTTGATTGAGTTCTTTGTGAGGAGTTTCATGCATCTTCCCTTCATACAAGCCCTGCAAACACGATCTTTGGCAAAAGAAACATCGTTAATTCCAAGGATGTGGCCCTCAGAGTGAAGTCTTTGCAAAGTTCTCATGTTAACATGGGCTGGGCGGCGATGCCACAACCAGCCCTTGTCGGCTTTAGCATAGAGACATAGAGCATGAGGAGCAGTGGTCCCTAAAAAGTCCACCACATACAAGCCATGCTCTACATACCCTACAAAAGCCACCTTGAGAGACTTGCTCCACATGAGGACCATGGTATGAGCATTAAAGAATGAAGAAAGACCCATAAGAGCAAGAGCACAGACTGAGAGTAAGTTGTAACCAAGAGTTTTGACAAGCATGACGTCAACCAAGGATACATCCGGAGTTACCACCACATTGACAAAACCCAACACCTGAGAACTTGTTTTGTCACCGTAGGAGACCATGGTATTAGCAATATTGGGCCTCATCTGAGTCATGATAGACTTGCTTCCGGTCATATGACTCGTGGCACCACTATCAAGAACCCATTTTGATCCACCGGAAGCATAGTCCTATAAGAAAATCAAGCTTTGGTTTTAGGTACCCATTTTGCAATGGGTCCCCTTTTGTTAGTAACAAGAGCCTTTGGCACCCAAATGGCCCAATGATAATCATGCGTATAAGAAGTTCCCACATATCTAGCATAGACATGACCATCATATGATTTGCAAAGAATATAAGAGGGATTGTTATTTCCGGCAAAGTTGTCACTTTGCAAGAGGGTTAGGCCATTAGAGGCCCCTTGAGCCATGCCCTTGTTCTTTTCTTCTTCTTGTTCTTCCTCTTCTTCTTCTTCTTAGTCTTGGCAAGTTGATCCTTCAACACCTTGACTTCCTCTATGAGATTCTCATGCTTGCAACAAGGGTTAGGAGTGCTAGACAAGTCTATAATTTGCATAGCGGAAGACTTAGCATGATCGCAAGTTGATTGAGTTTGAAGCTGTTCATGGGCTTCAAAAAGATTTGAGAATTTGCTCTCCAAGGCTTTGTGTTCCTCTTTGAGTTTCTCAAGATCCTTTTGAGTCCTATCATGACCACCCACAAACTCGACTTTTTATTTCTTAAGCACCTTAACCAAAGCAAGAGCATGATCACGTTCTTTAATTATAGAGAACAAGGTGTTGTTATGATCATCTATAAGCTTAGACACACTTTCTTCAAGATTAATTCTCATATTTTGTTCATCCTCAAGACTTTGAGTGAGAGAGGCAATTTCATCAGCGGCATCTCTTTCATTTTTACTTAGCAAGTCAAGAAGTTCTTCCTTTTCATCTAAAGCATCCCTAACATTGTCAAGTTGTGCAAGCAAGGAGTCAAAGCAAGTTTTAGTTTCTTCATCCAAGGTAGCAACAAATTCACACATGTCAATCATCTATTTCTTCACCTCTAGACCAACAAGATCAAGAGAGGAAGGCTCACTAGAGATGGGTTGAGAAGTGGGTTTCGATGTTACCTCGGTGGCCTTGGCCATGAAGCACTTTTGGTTGGAGGAGATGACATTTTCATTTGGAGAGTCGAAGAGGGATAGACGTGGAGTTGAGGTAGTGGAAATATAAGCAACTCCCACAATCTCTCCACCATGAACTTCATCATCATCATCTTCATCCGTGCCCGAAAGGTATTCTTCATGGACCACTATTGCTCGTTCCTTGTTGGTGACGTTCTTGACGGCGTAGTTCTTGTTCAAGGGATGAGGAGGTCTTGACTTGATCTTGCGAATGAGACAACCACCATTGTCTTCACGGTTCTCAAAGGGACACTTGGCCACGAAGTGACTCTTATCGTTGCAATTGTAGCACGACCTTGCCTTGGGAGACTTGTTGGGTGAGTTGAATCTTGAGTTGTACCTTGATATTGAATTGAATCCGGACTTGTTCCAAAAGGCCCTTGAAGCGAGAGCAAGATGTTCGTTGAAGGCACACTTGAGATCCTCTTGAGACCACTCACTTGATGTATCATCATCATCAACTTCAATAGCCTTGGCCTTCAAAGCAAGATTCACTTTGGTTGACCCAATGGCCCTAGCACGAGCGGACTCCGCATTCTTCTTGGCAATAGTCATGGCAATTACTTCACTCAAGACTTCTTGGGAGGTCATTAGGTGAAAGTTGGTTCTTCCCTTGATAGAGTTGAGCTTTTGTTCTTCAAACGGAAGGAGAGCTTGAATGAACTTCCTCTTCATAAACTTGTCATCGACATAAGTGTCCCCAAGGTCCCTCATAGTGGAACAAAGGACTTTGAGGCGCCTATACATGTCTTCGGGGGTCTCATCATCTTCCATTGCGAAACCATCGCACTCGTTGATTTCATCAAACTTGGAGCTTTGGATGCTTGCATTCCCAACAAAGAGCTCGGTGAGTTGATCCCAAGCTCCCTGGCGGTGTCAAATTGGCGAATGTGAGCAAAGTCCTTTGGAGTCAAAGCCTTTTGAATCATCCCCAAAGCTGTGGCATTGAGTTGCTTGTCCACCACTTCACCTCGTGTCAACTTCTTTGGGTCATATGGAGAGAATCCATCCTCCACAATCCTCATTAATTCAATAGAAGAGCTGGAAATATGTGAGCGCATTAGATATTGCCAATTGGCGAAATTAGAAGTATCTAGCATAGGTGGTGCTCCTTGAGGAATGATGTGTGTCATGGGAATGCGTGGATCTGGAGTGTACTTAGGTGGTGGGGGCACCGCCGAGTAGTCCTTTCCTCCATTTTACTCTTTGGAAGTTGGGTTCTCGGGATCCTCGGTGTTCTCACTTGGAGCCTTGGTAGAGGTTTGAGCAACAAAACCAAGTCCCAAGTGAGTGGTGGCAGCTCCACGGAGTCACCGAGGCGTCACCAGCTTGATGGGAGGAAGCTCAGTGGTTTGGGGTGTGTCAAGAGCTACCATGGGGTTTGGCTTGAGGGACTGCAAGATAGTCATCATTTCCTCGAACTTAGACATCATGGATGACTCCAATTGCTTGAGGTCATCCATAGTGGCCAAGTTCTTAGTGTTTTCGGTTTCACTACCCCCATCGTTGGCCATAGTCTCTTAGGCGGTAAAGCCCGAAATAAGAGCCTTGGATCTGATACCAATTGAAAGTACCAACTTGATACGACTAGAGGGGGTGAATAGGCGTCTACCCAATTTTAATTTGTTTCTCACTTTTAGGCTCATAGAGAAAGAAAGTTTTCTAGATGTGCAACTAAGTGAACAACATAAATGCAAGAAAACATACAACAACCACAAGAACGGTAAATAACAAGAAGTAAAGGAAGGGAACGAAGTAACCGGAGCGGGGACACGGAGATATAATTCCCGTAGTTCACTCCCAAGGAGCTACGTCTATGTTGGAGAGGTGTCGGGGCCACACAAGGTCACCCGAGCGCCACAAAGGCCTCACCTTCTTCTCCGGTGAGCTCCCCCACAAAGAAGGCCTCACAATCCACTAACCGGTGACCTTGAAGGCGCCAACCGAAACCTTTACACCAAGGTTGAGGGGGAGGCTCCACAACTCAATTGGAGACCCTCAACGACACCTCGAAGCTTTACAACACAAGACTTAGCTCCAAGGATGCCCTACACCGTCTAGGGTTTCAAGAAACCCAAGAGCAACAAGATCCACAAAGGATGGGTTGGGGAAATCAAACATTATTTGGTGGAAGTGTAGATCTAGGTCACCTCCCTCACCTCTCGAAAGATCAAGTCATTTAAGTGGCTAGAGAGAGATCTAGTGAGGTGAAGCTCAAGCATTAATGGAGGATAGAGAAAAATTCGAGAGAAAATGGGAGGAAGAAGAGGGGCGCCTTAAATAGCCCTCCCATCGACTGAACATTCAGGCATGACCTCACGGAAGTTGGGTGAGAGGCCGGAAGTTCCACCCACTGGCTCCAGCGGTCGTCGATCCGTTGACGCCCGGCTCAAAAGCTCAACGAAGTTCGGTCAAAGCAGACCAGGAAGTTAGGTGAACTGATGCAAGTTTCCCAAGTTCGCAAATAGAACTACATACATGAGGTTACTTGATCCACCAATGAACTTGGAGGCGGAACTAGGGCAGAAATTCGGTGAACGAATCGACCGGAAGTTCGGTCTGGCGGAAGTTCCGCCAGACTTTCTGGCGAGGCAAGTTCGATGAGTTCCCCAAGTTAAACAATAGAACACTACATCTGATGGGTTCTTGATCCACAGTGAACTTGGGGCGGAACTAGGATCGGAACAAGGCTCAGATTAGCCACAGAAAAGGCCTGAGAGGAACTTCCGGCGCCAGGCCGGAATTCCGGTGAGACACATACGGCTTCAACAGAATAGAATCTCACTCTCTCACAGAATAGTAGGATGGTTGTGGCGGTGCATATAGGTTTGTGCAAGAACAAGTGATTTCACACAGCCTTCCGAGATGGACCCCCTCTTAATAGTATGGTGACCTAAAACAACAACAGGAGAGAAACTAGGAGAAAACTAAAGGCCACCATGTAACTACCTCGGTGAACTACGCTCCTAGATACAAGCCTGGATGAGTGGTAGTGGTTGAAATAGTACGGTGGGGCCCTAAAAGCCACTCACTGGTAGTCCTTTCAGACGTCCCAACCACGACCCTCTCAACGGGACCTGAGGCGGGCGTGAGTCGGCGTGAAGGATCAACTACGTACACAAGTGGGTATGTCAAGCCACCATACAAGAGTACATCGAGCCATACCATCTAGAAAGAAAGGAAATATATAACGCCATACGGCAAGATTCAAATGACCTAGATAGATCTATATTTTAGGATAACTCCTCATACAACACATCGAGTATCATGCGGGCGGCAACAAAATCGAGTACGGATAAGAAGCAAATCGGCATAAGATGCCATAGAAATAAGCACATCCCAACTACGGTCTCATAGATCCCGTTCGGAATCTCTACACGAACGATCGTTGCCCACATCTTGACTTCTTCCACCCATGATCCGTCTGTGAAGGTACACATCATTTGAATCAAGAATTTATCGTGTGAGACCCTAAAAGAAGTCTTAATGCCTCTAAAGGGGACACAACCTGGGGTGACGAATTGCAACGAAGATAAACCTAGCAGTTCTCTGAGATAAGCGCTAACCATCCGCTAACCAATGATAGGCGGATGTCCGTGAATTAAGTACAACAGCTTATAATGGTAATCTCATCCGATCCATCCTCCTCCCCGCTACCAACAAGGAAGCGGACGAACAACCCCATCCGTTTGGCAATTTTATTAACCATTCCATGAGTGTTGCACTATTTACTAGTCAAGTTACTTAGTCGATTAAAGCGGTACTTTAGTTATGCTTGTCTATGATCAAGAAAGCGTGCTCCAAGTCGTCCATATCCGCGGACATGGCTTTGAAAGTTTTACGGCGGTGCACCAATAGCAACACGCTCGATCAACCTCGGAAAAACCAAATCAAAACCCAACGAGGCTTTCACGAACAATCACAATATTCAGAAATATTTCAGGGGGGGCACCTTTGAGTAGATCATAACGGAGTAAGCAAGCTCGAGACGGACTCAAGGTTAGCGCCAATGGTACAGAAGCGGCCGGGAACCCGAAAGTGTGGCTGGGCTTGTCGATACTGCGTAATCACTCCGCCTTCCTAAGCGAAGCAGGTGTGCTCCTCGCACAATTTAAATCTGAAAGTAGCATGGCATAAGTACAGGATCGTAAATAAAACCTCAAACTAGTTTGTGGCCCCAAGAAATAAAGCGGAATCAAGCTACGGCCTGTGGGGTCCCATATACCTCTGGATGTGGATAGCGATAAATCAAGGAACAGGAATCAAGTACTGGTATTACGGGACACAAGTGAGCGGAAAACCAAATAGCAGATGTTGCTCACCGTGCCACTTTCTTTAGTTATCCCGAACTACTCGAGGTTAAGTTGTTTAGGTACCTCATTATCCAACAGACTCACATACCCTACACATGCTTTCTCGACCGCATGGCTCAAACAACTCCTATAGTAATGGCTCATGGGGTGGAGGAACAAGCTTGGTGGAGTTTAAAAGTAAAGGCTATGCATACTTGGGATTCAATTTAATGCAATCGACTCAATGATGCAAGAATAAGATAGAGGCAATAGAGTTGTATGTATTCAAGCATGTGGAAGTGCTTACTGTCAACTCGTTGAAGCGAGGACGGATCAGGTAGTGCTCACGGTTCTCTTGATGCACCCACTAAAGGTGTCTGTCAAGAAAACCAAACAAACAAGGCCAACATGAATATAGAGCACAAGCATATGAATAAGATGCGTCAAGCAAACAATCATGCCATGATGAATGATGCACAAGTTGCATGGAAATAAGTAGCATGGCATGGGTGAGGTGTGGAGGACAAGAAAAAAACATTTTAATGTGGATTTGGATCACTTTTGTTGCCATAACAGTTGTTGTTCACTATATATTTATATGATGCATGCTGCAATTGAAGTTATGGATAGCATAAACAGAAAGGTCTCATCGAGCTGATCATTTTAGACACATCATTTGCTAAATTTGGATTTAGGAAACAAAAGTTATGAATTATTTAAATTCTAGTGGCAATTAGTGTAATTTAAATAAACTTGGAATTTTAATTGTGCAAAAGGCAATATGGATGGCATATTTGGAATCCTCTCATTTTTCTGAATCAGAAACATATATTATTTGTCAAATTTGGATTTACAATTGAAAAGTTATTCAAATCTGAAATTTATTTGAATTTTAAATATTCAGAAAAAGATTTGAATAAATAAGCAGAACGAACAAACTAAACTTTTCGCACCGACAAACCCAGCCGCTTCTGGTGGACTGGTGACCCAGGCCCACGCGGCAGAAACCAGTGGGCATGGTGATCCTAGCTAACGACAATGTGGGACCGCTACTCTCTGGCCACGCCACGCGTCACTCGTGAATCTGCGACACGGTGGCGATCCGAGGACCGCGAGTTGAAACACAAGGCGGGGAGCCTTTTGCATAAAACCAGCGGGAGCGGGTCTGGGAGGAATGCGGGTTTTAGGCGGGAAAAAGAGGAGGTCGATTCGCAAAGTTGCCGAACGGGCAGCGTGAAGCCTTCTGGCGGCTAAGCATCGACCGAGGTTTGAGCGACGATGGCGGCGCCGCTTCTTGCAAACCGCATGGCCCCAAAGCGAAAGTTGTAGAGGCCACGGGCTGCAACAAAGACTCGGGGTCTAACGCGGAGGAGGCCGTGGCCGCAACGTGGCTCGAACTTGGCCGGATCTCTAGCTGCCGGTATTTCTTTATCGCGTATGGTGACGTCTTGGCTGTGTATGGCCTTCAGCGAGCAGCGACACACAGCGAGAGGAAGGAGGCGTTATGCAGGAGAGGAGCTCACAGCCATGACGCGGCAGTTGGCGAGGCTCGGGAGGTCCGGATCCGCCGGAGCTCGGGTCGAGCGGCGAGATCACTCACGACGGCAAGCGTGGCTCCGGCGAGGCTAGGGCTGGGTCCTTGTGTCTGGCGGGGAAGAAGCAGAATCCACAGGGCTCTGGGCTGCCTGGCCTTCGGGATCGAAGGAAAGCAGTGGCCCGATCTAGGGGTTGAGGGCATGGTTGAGGAGGTGGCTCGCTGGGGAGGAAGAAGGAAGGCGGGGGAGCAGGAGAGGCTCGGGGACTACAGGATGCAGGGGGAGGCTAGGGCGAGGAGCAGATAAACGAGGGAGGCGGGTAGATGGGCGTGGGGAGGGTAGGTGTTGCACCTCACGTGCATGGTGTGCTCGGTGGTAGGCGTGCTAGGTGGGGCCAGGGGCTGCAGGTGGGCCAGGGAGCTCGAGGCAGGAGAACTAGGCCAGTGAGAGGCGAGGGGAGAAGAGAGGAAAGAATAGAGAGGGAGAGGGGGTGGTTCGGCCTAGGTTAGATGAGGGGGTCCTTTGTTGTTGAGAGAGGGTAGATAGGACATGGGGGTATGGGGCCATGCTAGATAGGTTTAGGGTTGATAGCTAGAGTGGAGAGGGAGAGGGGTACTTAGGGTTTGGTTAGCTAGGGTTTAACTAGGATGGTTACGGCATGGTGGTCAGGCTAGGTAGGTTTAAGAGGGTGGCTTAGGGTTTAGGTTTGAGAGAGAGGTAGATAGATGGAGGAAGGTGGTTCTTTAGATAATCAAGCATGCTTCATGAACAAACACACAAGATCAAGAAAAAGAGAAAGGAGGGAAGATAGGGAGAGATGGTCATGATGATGGGGTGGTTCTTATGCTTACACATGATCACATGTGTATGCATAGAAAAAGGGATAGGGGTTTAGCTAAGGGAGATAGAGATAGATGTTTTGATGAAGAAACTACAAGCCCAAAACAAGATTAAGCAAAGGAAAAGATGATCCACTTAGAATGCAAGCAAAAACCAAATACTAGAAAAGGTGGCACTTGCATGGCCCATGCAAAATAATTAATGCCAATTTATCCTTGTGAAAACAATAATATTAACATGGCATTATCCATATGCATTCCCAAAAGATGGGCAAGGCCAAGCAAAGATTATGGGTGGAATCCAACCAACCAACATGAGCTAGAGATAACCCAAATTAAAATGCCAAGCTCATATTAATTGGATGGTGGAATTAAAGGTGGTGAAAGAAAAAGGTGGTGGAGTCAATAAGAGAGATGCCCTCAACTCAACTTGGGCATTTAACAATATATCAAGAGCCAAATACAATATCAAGAGGCAAATACAATTAATCATGCACATGAGATAAGAACCAAACAAGAAAGGGTTTTATATGATGCTCAAATGCAAGGTGACATGATGACATGAGCATGATATGATGATGATGCAACAATTATATGTTGGAAGTGGCCCTTTTTATTATTATAACATGTAGCATTACAGGGGTTAGACAACTGGGATGCTACACACCATCTTCATGAGATCCCAAGAGAGCATCCACACAGATTGAAGGAGACATCAACAGCGTTTTCCCTGAAACTCAAGCGCACAACTAAAACACAAATGGGATTGTCATTAACACCAAAAACAGCATGGGAAGATATAGTCCTTTCAGGAATGCACTTGGTTTCAGAAAGGACATAGAGTGGACTCGCCGAATAAGCAGCTTCCACCACCTCCCCCTCCACCACTTACAGGAGGAAATGCTCAGATAGTGGGAGCAGACAACAGATATGAAAACAGGTAGCCGAGGTATCAGAATCAAGAAAGAAGAGAAGTTGTGCACCAGGTGCACAATCCAAGAGGTGACGATGCTCATGTCGGTCATGGAACTATAAATGAGTACAGAGAACATCACCAGATTTATGTTGTCTTTGTCATAGAGCCAAATGACAAAAAGAGCCAACATCGACGAATGATGGAGGTGAATGCCATGATGCATGCAATCCCCAAGTACATGCATTGGTCTGAGCAAGAGATAACTTGGAGTATAAAAGATCACCCCAAGATCATGCCAACCCCAGGAGGATATGCTCTGGTTTTGGATCCAACATTTATGGGCCCAGATATCAAATTCAAGTTTTCAAAAGTGTTATTGACGCTGGCAGTAGCATCAACATCATGTATAAGGATACAATGCTCAAGTTAAGCATTACCATGAACATGCTGGAGCCGACTAAGACCACTTTCCATGGTATTGTGCCGGGATTGTCCTGTGAGCCAATTGGCAAGATCTGGGTCGACATCTTATTCGGCAACAGAGAGAACTGTCGCACTGAGGCCATAGAGTTTGAGGTAGTGGATTTGGTCCGCTCTTATCATGCCTTGCTCGGCAGGCCGTCTATGGCAAGATTCATGGCTACTGCCCATATGGCTTACTTAAAGATGAAGTTGTCAGGCCCATGTGGGGTGATCACAGTTGAAGGGGACTACAAAAGATCTATTTCTTGTGCCTCAGCCGGATCTTCACTGGCCGAGTCACTCGTCATAGCACAAGAGAAAAGTCAAATGTTGGAAGTGGCAGCATTGGCCAAAGCAGCCCAAATGTCCATGCCGGCACTCACCAACCCGCATGGAAGTGTGTCATTTCAGGCTACCAAGGAAACCAAGAAGGTGCAAGTGGATGAAACTTTCCCAGAGCGCACAGTTACCATTGGGGCTGGCCTTACAGACAAATAGGAAAGCGAGCTCACCAGCTTCCTCCGTGAGAATCGGGATATCTTTGCATGGTCCACTCAAGATCTGCAAGGAGTTCCGAGGGAGCTGGCTGAGCACTCTATTCATGTAAGACTAGATGCCAAGCCGGTGAAGCAACCCCTCCGCCGCTTCGCCGAAGATAGGAGGAAAGTAATAGCTGCTGAGATTGCAAGACTTTTAGCTGTTGAATTCATCATGGAAGTACTGCACCCGGACTGGTTGTCAAATCCAGTCTTGGTCGAGAAGAAAAAAGATGACCCGAACATGGCAGTGGTATGGCGCATGTGTATTGATTACACGAACCTCAATAATGCGTGTCCAAAAGATCCATTTCCCCTGCCACGGATTGACCAAGTCATAGATTCTACTGCTGGGTGTGAGTTGTTGTCGTTTGTGGATGTGTATTTAGGGTTCCATCAGATACCACTGAATCCAAATGATCAAATAGAGACAGCTTTTATCACCCTGTAAGGGGCTTATTGCTATCGCACCATGCCATTCTGATTGAGAAACGCATGCGCAACATATCAAAGATGCATGCAAAAATGCTTGCAAGATCAATTGGACAAAAACGTTCAAGTATACGTCGATGACGTGGTAATAAAAACCAAACAAATTCATACTCTAATTGAGGACTTGCGTCAAACATTCACAAACTTGAGAAGATTCCGGATGAAGCTTAACCCGGAAAAATGTACATTTGGTGTCCCGGCTGGCAAGTTACTCGGATTCCTTGTATCCAGCCGAGGAATCAAAGCCAACCCGACAAAGATCAGGGCCATCGAAAGAATGGAATTGCCAAAAACCCTCAATGATGTCCAGAAGTTTACTGGATGCCTGGCTTCGTTGAGCAGGTTTGTTAGTCGGCTAGGTGAAAAAGACCTACCACTATATTAGCTGATGAAGAAATCAGACAAATTCACATGGACACAGCAAGATGATAGCGCTTTCCATGAATTAAAGAAAATGTTGGCAACAACACCAATATTAGCATCGCCATTATCCAAGGAGCCAATGTTGCTCTATCGCCGCAACCAACAGAGTTGTAAGTGCAGTAATAGTGGTTAAACATGAAGAGGGGGCAAAACAGTCCAAAGACCGGTGTATTACTTGAGCGAAGTGCTCTCTGTCTCGAAACAGAATTACCCGCATTATCAGAAGATGACATATGGGGTATATATGGCAGCAAAGAAGCTGAAACATTATTTTCAAGAACACCCAATCCAGGTAATATGTGAGGCACCTATCTCGGATATATTGGGTAGCAAAGATGCCAGTGGCCGAGTCGCCAAATGGGCTATCGAACTGGCACCATACACTCTACAATATGATAGGCGAGATGCAATAAAATCTCAAGCTGTTGCAGATTTCTTTGTAGAATGGATGGAAATACAGTACGAACCACCACTGCTAGATCTGAATTACTGGAAATGCATTTTGACGGGTCCAAGACGAAAATGGGTCTGGGCGCCGGGATAGTGCTCACATCTCCAAAGAGGGATCAACTCAGGTATGTGTTGCAGATTCATTTGCTGCTTCTAACAACGTTGCCGAGTATGAAGCACTTGTCCATGGCATTAAAGTAGCCAAGGAAATTGGTATCAAAAGGATCATGTGTTTTGGCGATTCGGATTTGGTGATTCAGCAAGTGTCTACACATTGGGATGTCTTTGGGCAAACATGGCATTATATCGTTTCCACGTGCAACAAATTTGGGATATCTTGACGGTTGTGAATTTCATCACATTCCTAGAGCGGAAAATGAGGCGGATGTATTATCAAACTAGGGTCATCTAGGCAAGCAATACCACCAGGGTAGTATTGGAGCATCTCGATAAGCCATCGATCAAGCCGTCACGAGTCCGAATCAATCGGTCATCCGTGTCGAGAATCGGATCGATGCCAATGGACATCAACTCGGGGGTAGGTTCGAGTCACTCGGGGACTGATCCGTTCAATTCAGGGATCGTCGAATCACACTGGGGACTCCTCAGGTCATGTCGGCGGAACCAATGGATATTGATGTTGAAGCAGACCCGGAACCACTAATACCAACGTGGGCACAGCCAATATTCAGCTATTTGAAAGATGGGACCTTGCCGAGTGATGAAACATTGGCAAGGCAAGCAACACGAAGAGCAAAAGTGTACACCATAATCAACAAGGAACTCTACAAGCAAAGTGTGACAAGTGTACTACAGCGTTGTATCAGCCCAGAGAAAGGCCAGGATATCTTATTGGATATCCATCAAGGAGAGTGCGGGCACCATGCGTCATCAAGAGCGTTGGTTGCCAAGGCATTCCGACATGGATTCTACTGTCCAAGCGCATTGGCACAAGCGCAAGAGTTAGTCGAAAGATGCAGTGGTTGTCAACACTATGCATCCAAGTCGCATTTACCAGCGTCTGAATTGAAGACTATACCAATCACTTGGCCTTTTGCAGTATGGTGCCTAGATATGGTAGGACCATTCAAACCGGCAAGGGGAGGCATGACTCATATCTTGGTCATGATTGATAAGTTCACCAAGTGGATAGAAGTGAAACCAATCAAGAAATTGGACGGTAAAACAGCTGTCACATTCTTAAGGGATATAATCCTCAGATAAGGTTACCCACACAGTGTGATCCTGATGGCACGAACTTTGAAGGAGCTTTTGCTTATACATGGGAAACACGAATAAGACTCGATGTAGCATTGATCGCCCATCCGAATCAAAGGGACAAGTTGAATGGGCTAATGGCTTAGATTACATGGGATAAAACCCGCTTAATGGAACCACTCCAGATCACTGGTTGTTGGATAGAGGAACTACCCTCGATCTTGTGGAGCCTAAGAACAACTCGAATCGGTCATTTGGTTATCGCCATTTTCCTCGTATATGGCGTGCGGTTTTGCATAACATAGAATATGACTCGCCAAGGATAAGGCAATACTTGGAAGCCGAGGTAAAAGAGGCTCGAGAAGATGGAGTAGACTTACTCGAAGAAGCAAGGGAACTGGCATTATCCAGATCTGCTATATATCAACAAAATCTCTGACGCTACCATAGCCGGAAAGTGCAACCTCGTGTTTTTTGAGAAGGGGATTTGGTGCTCGGGCTGGTGCAGCGCACAGCAGGAATGCATAAGTTACCACCCCCATGGGAAGGTCCGTTCATTGTAAGCAAAGCATTGCACAATGATTCTTATTATCTCATAGACGCTCGTGAAGCGCAAAAGAACAAGGCGGATAGGTCAGGAGATGAGACCAAAATGCCATGGAATGTGGCACTACTTCGTCCCTTCTATACTTAGGAGAAGCAATGCATGTATCACTCGAACTCTCATATGTCGGACGTGTGTGCCGGCTATGTGCTGATAATAAAATGGTATGATTCGAAAAACTGACTCGGGGACTACCCCTTAAGTTTTCCATCTCAATTATTTTATGTCTGTTGGCGTGACACCCGAAATTTATCTCGGAACAAGTACTGTTTACTTGGAAGAAATCAACTCTTCGACTATGCTGTTGTCCGAAAACACGGTACAAAGGAGAAACGTGAGTCGGCTTTAGTTTTTTGCCTAACTCTCTGTAGGTCGCGTTATGCTACGTGTCGAGTAATCTCGGCCAAGTGATCCAAGTTTCATACCCGTTAACTATATCCTTAGTACTTTGAGACTCTAATGTCGAACACCGAAAAAGGTAGACAGGGGCCAAAGTCAAGGAAAGGTGACACGACAAAATGAAACTCGGGGACTTGCCCTTGAATAATTCACACTTAGAACATAATGCAAATATATAAATCCCATTAACAGGCGCAAAATCAAACTTAAAAAGTGCAATGTATGTTACATATGTACCCGGCATACGGGGGATCTGATCAAAGTTTGAGTGTTGGTTAGCCTAAGGAGCAGAAGAACTCGGAGGAGCATTCTCGGAGCCAGGAGTAGTGCTTGGAGCATCGGCCGGGTGAGGGGCATCTGTGGCCGGGTCATCTGGATCATCTGACTCGGTTGCTTCGCTATCGCCACCCTCTTCATCAGCAACTTCAACGAGCGGGCCTCCAAGGTCGAGGAAGCTGGGTCCGTCACACCAAGCGTGCACCATGGTGTACTCGATCATGGCGTACGCTCGCTCCTGGTGCTTCTTGATCAGATCCGGATCATTCAGCCATTTGTCGTCCCCCTTATGCGAGCAAGAACATCGAGGTTGATGTCCTCTTACCATGAAAGCACGAAGGAGAGAGCCTTGTCCGCTACAGCTCGGCCGGCCGACTCACGCCATTGGTCCAGCCGGTCCTCAGTAAGGAGAAATCTTTCGGCAAGTGGCTCGACGAGTTCGGGTGCGTCTTCATCCGGCCAGATCATGTGAAACGCATGAATAGCCGACTTAAGAAGGTCCACTCCGCAAGACTTGAGAGTCTTGACCCGTTCCGACACCGCTTTGAGTAGCTCCTCCATGGACACCTCGCCGTCAGCCGGAGCACCAGACTCGGCCCTCACCTTCTTCATGGCTCGGATCGCAAACATATTGGCCTCAGGAAAATTCTCTACAAGCGAAAAGGGGAATTTAGCAAAATAACAAGAGAAAATGGCAGAAGTCCAGAATGACTTATACAGTGCAAAAAGAGTAAGGACTCACTACCGAGAAAGAAGTTGATAGCGGCGAGCTTGCTGTGCCAAGTCTTGGTTTTGGTTGGGAGGGCGTCAAGGTTCAGATTCGCCGACTCAACCGATGACTCGACCTCGTCAAGCAGCCTCTTGGTCTTCTCGGCGCTGGCGGCCTGCTGCTCATTCTTCTCGGCAAGCTCTTCCTTCAGCCCTTTCACCTCGGCCAAGTGCTTCTGCTTCGTCTCGGCCATCAGTTTCTTCAGCTGAGTCACCTCATCATGATCGCTTCAACAGAAAACTTTCAGCTATTGGCTTAGGGAGGCAAGCAATTTACTCTCGGCCTCGATGATTTGTGAGTGAAGATCATTGATGGTAGACTAAGCAGTGGCTGTGGAATAAGAGCGAGAGAAAAATTGAGAAAATGAACCAAGGAAAATTACACCGAATAGAAAAAAGGAAGAGCAAAGATATTACCTTGGCCTTGGGTGTCAGTCTGCAGCTTCTCATACGCAAGTTCAAGCTTGCGATGCGCCAGGACGAGATCTTGATGCACCTTGGTGCGCTTGTTATGCGTGAGCTGAACAAAGAGGATATATAATAAAGAAAGGTCAAGTCAAGCAGCCATCAAAGAAAATAAGTTATTTACCTCGTTCACTTCGTCGGCATGGTCCATCAAAGAAATGGCCTGCTGGGTCATGTCAGAGACGGCCTTGGGGCCCAGCTTCAATTTCTTGCCGGCACGGGTGCCGAACCTAGGCTCTTGCCACTGAGCGTCCGAGTGAGAACCTGACCCGTTTTCAGGGTGGTTCCCACATTTGCACGAGTGACTGCGGCACTAGCATGGAGAGTAACATCCTTAGAGCCATCTGACCGGCATGATTCGCCTTACTGTTAAGCGATCATGGTCGCCAACGCCGAGGCCGGATCTGGGAGCGAACCCGGCGCAAACTAGAGTTATGCGCTTAGAGGTGGATTTGCGGATGTAGAAGCGGCGAGCCGATGGCCTTGGCTGGGTTGGCAGCCTTTGTGAGCTGGAGAGTGAGCAGGAGGATTTGGAAAAGATCCTAGAGCCGGCTGACTGGGCTCAGCGGTTTTGCTAGCTCCAAGATCAGGAAGTTGTTCATTCACACCAGCCTGAGGGCCGATGCCAGAGGAACTGGTGGCGAAAGGTTTCTCGGCACCAGAGTCACGGGCACCAAGATCAGAAAGTTTCTCCTGGCGGCGCCGGGCGTCGGTGAATGACCCACCGGTCGACTCTTGAGGCGTGAGCCTCATGATGAGCCTCGACCAGACGGGACTCGGCACCGAAGTCACCGAGGAGGCGAGCCTTAGCAATGAGGCAATGCTAGAAGCGACTGGTTTGCCGACAAAGGTGCGCATCGAAACAACTGTGAGACATATATAATAAAACGTCAATGACGAAAGAAAAAGAACGAAAGGGTAAGTACAAGAACTAACCGGTGACAGATCACAGACGACTTCGGTGAAATCCGCTTCGGCAGCAGCGAGTCTCGGCCAGCCGGTGGCGGAGAGGCAGCAGGAGCTGCCGGAGTGAGCTTGCTCTTCTTGGCCGGATGGGTGCTGGAGGAAGCTACGCGTCGCTTCGGCTTGGCGACGGGGATCTTGCCGACTCCACCCACGGTGAGAGGAGGAGTGTCATGTACCTGGCCAGCTGCATAAGTAAATAACGGGCTTACTCGAATAAGCTAGGAGACTAAGGTCACAAGGCATATACCTCCAAAATCGTACAATCATCATCCTCATCATCGCCAGACCAATCTTGTAAGGGATTGCGGGATTGACTATTACCCGAAGCTGAAGCAGCCGCAGCGTGCGAGATAGGCATGAAGCACTCCAGGTCATACTCGACCTCATCCGAATCGGAGCGATCCCTGTTATAACCAGAAGGAGGGATAGTACTGTCATCAACCTGGTGAAGGAGATTCTGCGGAGGACAAACAGAATGAGAAACTAAAAAACTAAACTAAGAGTGGCAAAATAGCTAAATCCTACTCGGCAAGAAAGTGATTCGGAAAACTTACCCAGGGGACAGGCCTGACCCGGCTAAACGGTGGGCAACTCCATGCCCAGTCATCCGCCAAGTTCAGTTTGAAGATTGATCTTACTCGGCGGGCGATGGAGTCATGGGTGAGCTCCTTAGGGGAGTGCCGAGTGGGATCGTGAGATCCACTCATGAAGCACATCTTGTGGCTCCTCGCTTGGATGGGACTTACCCGGCGTGAGACGAAGGTGCACATGAGGTCAGAGTCGGCAAGATGAAAGTTTTCATCCGGCGACAGCAACCTTTCCAAGATCGCGTTAGCCTCGTTTACCGCAGCGTCTTGGTCACGCGGGTCGAGCTGCCAATGCTTCTTGTTGGGAACCTCATCCGAGAAAGGGGAAGCCGGATGTTATCGGTAAACCCGTTGTTTTTGACATAGAAGAAAGTCCTATGCCATTTCTTGCAGGAGTCAATACCAGTAACCCGAGGAAAGATGGAATCTCTCCTGGTCTTGATACTAGCAGCACCACACCGAGTCAGCCTCTTCTCGGATCGAGGAGCACCAGGCTGGGGAACAACACAACAAAGCCAAATATTTGGCCCTAAAGGAACGGGCCAAATTCCAAATAGGCCTCAGCGAGATGAAGCAAGAAAGAGAGCCAATCGCATTGGCAGGAAGATGGTGGGCCTGCAGATGGAAGGTGGAAAGGAACGAGGAGAATAAGGTGCTCACAGGAAGAGCGAAACCGCGTTCAAAATGAGAAAGGAAAACCACCCGCTCGTTAGCTTGGGGTTTGGGAGAAATCTCACCAGTGGGGAGATGGCAATCCACTTGCAGTGGGATGCGTCTGGTGGAGCGGAGCCACTCCACTTCTTCGATGGAGACCTTCGAGCCTTCCCAACCGCCGCGCTCGCCGGCGGGAATCTCCTGCTCCTCAGCACCATCGGCGCCGTCGCGAGCATCCATGAGATCAGCAAGTTCATTCTCCTCCGTGGTTGGAAAAGGCTTGGAGCAGCGAGGACCCGTGGTGGAATGGAAAGAAGAAAGGGGCGATTGCAACACAAGGACTGGAGGAAGAGGAAACCGCAAAGGGGGCAGTTTGATTTTGCGGGCGCGAGGAGAAAGGGCAAGGGAAAACTGAACGGGCGTGGGGGAAGTGGAAACCTCCACCCCCCCCCCCCCCCACTTAAGGACAGTAAAAACCCCGGTAGTGGGATCTATCTGTGTCGTGCGGCCGGCGTGTGGCCGTGTATCAGGCGAGGAAAGCCAATCAGCAAGCGCCATGTATCCAAGGATACATGAAAAATCCCGTGCCACATCATGACTAGAAGGACAAGAGGCGCAGGCCGATGGGACCGCCACGGTGACGGGGAATAGCTGCTTGCCAAAATCCTTGTGCCAGAGCTTGGAACAAAAATTGAGGCAAGTAATCATGATTATCGGTGTCGGTGGTGAGCGCCAAAATGACTCGGAATTGGCCAAAATAACTTTCTCGAGGCAAGAATGAGCCAAGAAGTCAAAGTCGACCAGAAATTGTTAGACTCGGCAAGGTGATTGCGACGGATAAAGACAAAAACTAAGTTCCACTCACACAAAGGAACGGAGATGCCTAACAGCTTGAGCGCTAGACCTCACCGACAGGGACTAATGTCGGGGGGATAACTCCCGGTAGGGTCACGAGAGGGGAAACATAGCGCAGCTGGGTTGGCTACGAGTAAAGAAAGAACCAGGCCGGGTAAGAACGATCGGGTAAGATAAGCATGAAAGTCGACATACGAACTATGTCGGCCCGCATAGGAAAAAGTTGTAACCCTTGCAGGAACCGATGAGCCGAGTAGACCGAGGAAGGGCAGTCAAGAAGGATGTGTGGCACCTTTCCGAGTAAGGTTCAGGAGGGACCATGGTAAAGCATGGTCAAAAGAGAAGGACGACGCCGGGTGACACAAAAGGAGTCGGGTGACTCCCAAAGCATACGCTGACGTGCAAAGTAACAGCATGACACCAAAAGGAACAAGAAGCAGCGTACCATAAGACCGTTAGTTATCAAGCTTTATGGACCGGGCCTCTAGGCTTAGGGCAAGCCCATGACCCGGCCCACATTGTAGGTACCAAGATCCAAATAGTAAACCCTAGAACCCAAAGGGGTATTAGCTAGCTAGCACTGCCTATATAAGGGAGGGCATAGCAGTAGTAGAAGGAGGTTGGACCAAGTAGTGAACTAGTGTTGTGAACTCTAGCTTATACAGCTCAAGGAGCACTTGCAATCTTCGGGGTATCAATCGAATTGCTAAGTCTGGAGAGTTCTTCTTGTTCTCCGTGCATGGCTCGACCGTGCACTTCCTCCCCGGTGACCGCAAGCATCCATTTGGCCCCCAACTTAAGCCTACCCATGGCATCTGTCGTGCCACCACCATGACAAGTCCTGCAAAACGACATTATCAGTAGGCCAGCAAGACAAGTTCAAGCCAGACACCCAAAGTAATACATCAAAAATACTTACTTGGGCGACTTGGATGAAGCGTAGACCGGTGCAGATACTCGCCGGTTTCTCCAACTCTGGCCCCCGCTTTTGGCTGAGGCCTGTCTCGAACAAACTTGGCGCCCATGACACGGACGCCTTCTTCGAGGATGAAGCCGTGGCAGGAAGCTCCTCGGTGGTCGACGCAGGTGCTTCCCGTGGCGGCGACGCTCCTGCGGGTGGGGCGGCCCCGAGCCTGGTGACTGCAGAGAAGGGCGGTGGCAGCGACGCCAATGGCACTTCATCTTCTACCACGACCGCATCATTAGCCGCAGTCGCTTGCGCCGGCACGCTGGCCCCGGCCTTGTCGGTCACTTTGGTCGCTTTGGAGCTACTCGAGGACCAAGGCGGTGACACCGCATTGGCCGGAGCCTTCTTCTTCTGCGGCGATTTCTTCTTCGACGGCATGGTCGCGCGCAAAGAAGTGTGCTCGAGGCCCTCGCCTTCGCCCCCGTCATGAGCCTCGAGGCTCTTGCTAGCCTCGATCTCGCGTTGCCGCTGCCCGCGGGTCCTCCGGGCCGCGGGTGCGGTGACCTCCACGGCCTTGTCGTCGTCTTCATGATCATCATCGCCTTCGACGTTGCCTTTCTCGAAGGACGACTCGCTCTCATCCTCAGCGGACTCGCTCAAGTCTTCGTCATCGGCGGGTGGAAACCAACCTTCCACCACTTGGAATAGCTATACAAATGAAACACGATCAGTAAGAGCCACGACTGCAATTCTGCGATTGCGAAATGGACAAGGGAGAGTGAATTTACCGGTGGTGCCTTACGCTTCGCGGTGTATGGAGGTATCCCGGCCTTCGCGTCGAGGTACTCCGTGTCGGTAATCTTCCTCGGCGCAAGGGCGTAGTCGTCGGAGCTCCATTCAGCGGTGCAGGACTTGGTCGGGTTGTTCTTGCCCGTGTACTCATACATCCAATGGACGCGGCTGGCCAGAGGCACCAGCCGCCGCCCAAGCCAGCAGTTGTACAAGTTGATTGTCTAGAGGCCCTTCTTCTTCAGATTGCGGATCGTCATCAATATTTCGTCGACCACCATCCGCTGGTCGTGCGGGAGCTTGGCGACTTGAAGTTGACGTGGCTCGGGTTGATCGGCGGAGTACATCGGAAGTGCGACCTCGGCGTCCGGTGTCGACTCGCTCACGTAGAACCAATGTTTCTTCCACTCGTTTGTCGCCTTCTTCGGCATCATCAGGTCAAGGAAAGAGGCCTTGGACTTCAGCTAGAAGGTGAGGCCGCTCGCAGCTAGCATCGGGCCGCCTTCCTCTTCGCGTCCGACCCACCCGTGGAACAGATCTTGCCACAAGGGGATGTACCGGCGGCAGCCCAGATAGCATTCGCAAAACGCCACGAAAATGGCGAGTTGTTCGATGCTATGCGGCCCCAGATCCGACGGATGGATGTCGTAGTATGCGCAGAAGTTGCAGGGATACGGGTAGGCTACACTAGCGCAAATCAAAAAAATTCTACCGCATAAACCAGGATTACTGTTGTCATAGATCACGGGATTACCACTAGATTCGCAGTTGCGGAACTTGATGAAGCGCGTAGAGGCAGTGTAGATGTTCTACGTCTCCTCCTCGTCCTCGTCTGTAACACCCTCAGAATCGGACCTACGCAAGTTTGAGCAAAATTCGCCAAACCCGCATAGAAACGATTCAAAGGTGCCCACCAGGCACTTTCGTGCGGGTGGAAAACGAAGTAATAACATTACACAATAGTCCTCGATGGAACCCACAGAACAGATATATATAACAGCGACTCAAAGAGTCAAGAATACAGATATAATATACAAAGACCCAAATCACCTTGAAAACGATAGAGTGTTCGACTACGGACAAGATGCAAATGGGGCTAAGAGCCCTGAAGAATAACCAATGGCGTCCATAACCCTGCCCAGGCCAAGCCGGAAGGGTAACCACTATGACGTCGATCTCAAACCTCTTGAAACAAAAGGGTGCCGACAAAGGGCAAAGGAAAAAGAAGGCGTCGATCGAGGCGATTGCAGCGAGGCTAGAATTCGGCGGTCCTCGCCTACATAGGTATGGTGGTGGGCGGCGGCAAAGATGCACTAAACAACCTATAGAGACTCGATACAAGTGCGGTTATTAGAGAGGGTAAGAATGACCTATCCGGATCAACCTGAAACTAACACCAAACAAACCCATCCACGGTGTTTCCCCTCGAGACCAAACGAGGAAGTCAACCGAGGAACTCACGGTTGGCGTTTACTTATTCGGTTATCGTTGCAGCAAGTACTAGTCAGGTATAGGTAATCATCCTGATAAAGTAAGCAGTGGGCAC
Organism: Avena longiglumis; assembly: GCA_030063025.1. NCBI lineage: Eukaryota > Viridiplantae > Streptophyta > Magnoliopsida > Poales > Poaceae > Avena > Avena longiglumis. Next base: position 365,318,995 of record CP125978.1, on the reverse strand, counting down.
TTTTAGTTACCCATTCCGTGATAGTGGCAACACTTACTAGTCAGATACATTTATCATGAGATAACCCAAAAACACAGTTGTTGGTACTTTTATTCACCATTCCGTTGAAGTTGCAAGATTTACTAATCAGTACAATTGTGCATAGCGACAACCAAACAAGCAATTGTGGGCAGTATTAATTAGCCATTCCGTTATAGTGAAGCTGATTACTAGTCATTATAAGTCAAATTTATAGCAGTAAACTTTAGTTATCCTTGTCTATGATCGAGATCTTGTGCTCCAAGTCGTCCATATCCCGGACACGGCTTCGAGAAAGTTTTACCCGCCGGGTGCACCAATAGCAACACGCTCGATCAACCTCGGAAAAACCAAATCAAAACCCAAGGCTTTCACGGTGAACAATCACAGATTGAGAAATATTTCAGGCCACCTTTGAGTAGATCCATAGCAGTAAGCTAGCTTCGAGACGGCCTCAAGGTTAGCGCCAATGGTCAGCATGGCGGGAACCCAACTCGGTGTCGATACAGCGTAATCACTCCGCCTTCCTAAGCGATGACAAAGTGTGCTGTCGCACAATTTAAATACGTAAAGTAGCATGGCATAAGTACAGGATCGTAAATAAAACCTCAAACTAGTTTGTGGCCCCAAGAAATAAGAATGAATCAAGCTCGGCTCGGGGGTCCCATATACCTCCGGATGTGGATAGCGATAAAACAAGGAACAGTATCAAGTACTCGGGGTCTTACGGGACACAAGTGGGCGTTCGGAAACCAAATGTTATCTATCACCCACCGATGCCTGCTTATTCAATGTTAGTTGTTAAACAGAATTTAAAGTGACGATAAGTAAAACTAGAATCATCTCCAACATCAACATGCGGCAATACATCAAGGCAAGCTGGCATATGACGACACATCAACACTTGAGCAAGCACTACGCCGCAAGTCCAACTAACTACCAAACAACGGTAATAGGGTGTGTCCAAGGCAATATAGGGTTGCGGTATATCACAGTGCGGAAGCTAAAGCATCGCAACACGATAGCAATAGATCAACAGGAGGGAATAAAGACTATAAAAGTAAGATAGGTAGAAAGGGAGATGCTACTTTGAAAACATTGTCGAAGGTTCAAGAAGATCGGGCGAGCTCACATCAACTCAACGGCCTTATCATGAAGAAGCAAAACACTAGAAGAAACACGGATGCACTATTTAATACTAAGGCAAAAGATCGGCATGATGCATGCATGATGAATGACAAGGCAAGGTGCAATTAGGTCATATTAAGCGGAACCGGGTCCCGACAATTAATATATGGTTCAAGTTGTTTAAACCCCGCATATTAAATGTTGTTTAGCATGGCAAACGATAATCGTTCGCTACACAAGTTTAAATGAGGCCAATATAAGGCTAGATTTGCCCGCATATGGGCCCCATATTTAATTGTTAGGCGAATCGGCATAAGGCCCCCAAACCACAAGACCATATGCATGCATGAACAATTAAGATGCGACAGGTTTTATATTTAGCATTTATAAAATAGAGCTCGGAAAAGGGGTCACACATTAGAGGGTCTCGACGAACTTGGTGTTCGGGTTGTTGGGTCGGGTTCACGGATCGGTTCGGGGTTCGAAGCGTTCTCGGATAGCGGGGGTAGGTCTTGTTGCATCCGGGGTCTCGGTCATGTCGACGGTCGTGGCGTTCAGGGGGAAGTTCTCGGTGTCCGTGAGGTAGACCTTGGCGTTCACGAGGAAGTACTTGGTTCGGCGTCGGGGCGCATTGGGTCCGACCTGGTCGGGGCGTTCTTGTCGCATGCAGATCTTGTCGGGTTCCACGGGGTCGAGCTTGCCGTGTCGAGGCCCGGCCTATGGTTCCATGTCGAAGGTCTTGGGGTTCCGCGGTCTTGGGGTTCCGAGAGGGTGAACTTGGCGTGTTGGTAGAAGAACTTGTCGTTCCGACAGGTTCGGATTCCGTCTTCGGGGTTCTACCTTGTTGTTGCACTCCATCGGTCAAGGTTGAGATTGTTCCGAAGATCGTGCCATGCGGCGCATAGTCGATGTAATACCCACCACATCGGTGGCGTCGGGTAGCTCTTGAAGAGGTCCTTTAGCACCAACATGTCACCTTGAGCTCATCGAACATGGTAACCAGCAATGCCGAGGTGGTCTCGAGAACGGCGGCCCACGCAGCGGCCGAGACGTGCATCGTGACGAGGGCGATCAAGAGGGCACGGGCGGTGGCGGGTTGGCTCGGCGGGGAGGCAGGCGGGGCAGCGAGGTTGTCGGGCGGGTCCCGACGCGGCGGCGACGCGGCGTCCGTGCGCGCGGGGAGGCGAGTGGGCGTCGGGGCGGGCGGGCGGAGGAGAGCGGCAAGGCGAAGCTTGATGGCGGGCTCGGCGGCGCTTCAGCGGTTGGAGGCGGCAGCGGTGAGGAAGGCAGCGGCAGCGGGTTGGGCGGTCCGCGGTTTGGCGAGGCTTCCACATGTGGGCGACAGCGTCGGCGAGGTGGTCGCAGCGGCGGCGAAGCTCGATGTGGCAGAAGCGGCGAGGCAGAGGCCGAGGTCGGAGGCTGGAGGACCAAGGAGGAGAGGGGCTCGCCTGTGCATGCGCCATGCTGGTAATGGACTCGCCGAGGAGGCGCGAGGCGAGCTTGTGGCCGAGGCGTCTCGTGGGAGGCTGCGGTGGTGGTGGCGTGAGCTGCGAGGGTAGGCGCAGGGGAGGGCGGCTCACGGCGGCGGCGGCAGCGGCCGGGAAAGCGAGGGTGGAGGCGGTCCGGCGTCGGAGAGGAGAGGCGGGTGTGAGGACGCCCGGTGGAGCGGGAGGTTGGGGAGAGGGCAGTGCGGGAGGGAGGCGGCCAAGGTGGAAGACGTGGAGGGCTGGGTGGGCCAGGCGTGGGCGGGGCAGGCGTGCGCCTTGGGTGGGGTGAGTCGTGGTGGCGTGTGCTGGGTGGGGCCAACTGTGAGAGAGAGAGAGAGAGAGAGAGATATGGGTGGGGAGGATTAGGTGGCAGGCTGCTGATTGGAGGGTGAGGGAGAAAGGTGGCGTGGCAGGATGCTAATGGAGGGGAGTGGTGGAGGGGGGGTGGGTAGAATTTTAGGTAGCTGTAGGATTTAGGGGGACTAGCTGGACCGATTTTAAAACAGGGTGGTCGTTCGGGTCTATTCGCCCGCTCGTTATGCCCGCTAAAATAAATTAAATATTTTAATGTTTTAAACGGGCTTTTTGCAAACCGATGCTAGACAAAATAAATAATCCGGACAAGACCGGTTTTGCGTTAATTAGGATGGGCGTTTAGAAACAAAGCGGGCTTGAAAATAGTTTTGGCAAACAATGCATGATGATGACGATGCAATGCACAAATTCAACGCGATTTTCTAGTAGTGGTTTTTGCGGGATGCCACAATTCGACACCACTAACAAGGGATCTCGCCCTCGAGATCCGCCTCATGGTACCGGAAGGAAGACCGGCAATCTGCATCTTCTCGCTTCGCGTAAATCCTCGCGACACCACTAACGATGGTCCATCCTCCATCTTGAAATCGGCGACACCACCAACAAAGGTTCGTTGTCCCTGATCGTCGAGAGAACACTCCGGAGAAACAAAGGACGAAGATAGAGGTATCAAACGATACGGCCACCTCTAACTTCCATTAGAATAGGAAAAAGTTACATTGATCCACCAGTTCGATGTACAGAGCGAACAGTAAGAGTCGGGTAGGATGATCAGTCCATCCCGGAACCAACTATCAACTCTATACATGGTTAGGAGAATCAGGCAACTCAACTCTCGAGATTTAGACTGAAGACCTTCTTAGGCGGTGTCCGGAACAAAGGAATGTTGCCAGCAGAAATCGTATGAAAGACACAATGATTAGGTTTCGCGATGGTTCCATTGGCCTGAACAACACATGCTCAAGGTCGACTCCAACTTCACCAAAGCTCGTCCTTCTCATATGTTTTCCACGACACTGATATCCAGCAAGGAACACAGATGGATAAAGATCTCAAGAACAAAAGATTGGAGGAAGGTACAACACACAAGTTGCAGATCGATGATCGTAGCATCTCTGTTACAAAAGGGAGAAAGCGAAACCCTGAAGGTAAGACGGAAACCCAACCACGAGAAATCCTGGACTCGAAGAGAGAGAAGAGAGCGGATTCAAAACGCGTAGAGGTAAGAGGAGAATAGCAGAGGGGTAAGGAATAAAATCAGACCTAACCAGAACTATCCAACCGATTTTCTAAAATAGTTTTGACACTTCTACTTCGGCCATTAGCTAGGTTATCCTACAGGCTGGACTTGTGGGGTATCGCAACTGCTGAGCTCTGATACCACTCTGTAACAACCTCAGAATCGGACCTATGCAAGTTTGAGCAAAATTCGCCAAACCCGCATAGAAACGATTCAAAGGTGCCCACCAGGCACTTTCGTGCGGGTGGAAAACGAAGTAATAACATTACACAACAGTCCTCGATGGAACCCACGAGCAGATATATAACAATGACTCAAAGAGTCAAGAATATGTATATAATATACAAAGACCCAAATCACCTTGAAAACGATAGAGTGTCCGACTACGGACAAGATGCAAATGGGGCTAAGAGCCTCAAGAATAACCAATGGCGTCCATAACCCTGCCAAGCGCCGGAAGGGTAACCACGCTAACGTCGATCTCAAACTCTTTGAAACAAAGGGGAGCCGACAAAGGGCAAAGGAAAAGAAGGAGCGTCGATCGAGGCGAAGACACGGCGAGGCTAAATTGGCGGTCCTCGCCTACATAGGTATGGTGGTGAAGCGGCGGCAAGATGCACTAAACAACCTATAGAGACTCGATACAATGGCGGTTATTAGAGAGGTAAGAATGACCTATCCGGATCCAACTCAAACTAACACCAAACAAACCCATCTGGTGTTTCCCCTCGAGACCAAACGAGGAAGTCAACAGGAACTCACACAGTTGGCGCTTTACTTATTCGGTTATCGTTGCAGCAATTAATAGTCGGTATAGGTAATCATCACGATAAAAAGCGATGGGCACTTTTAGTTAACCATTCCGTGATAGTGGCAACACTTACTAGTCGAGATACATTTATCATGAGATAACCCAAAAACCCAGTTGTTGGTACTTTTATTCAGCCATTCCGTTGTAGTTGCAAGATTTACTAATCGGTACAATTGTCGCATGGCGACAACCAAACAAGCAATTGTGGGCAGTATTAATTAGCCATTCCGTTATAGTGAAGCTGATTACTAGTCATTATAAGTCAAATTTATAGCGATAAACTTTAGTTATGCTTGTCTATGATCGAGATACTGTGCTCCAAGTCGTCCATATCCGCGGACACGGCTTTCAGAAAGTTTTACCCGACCGGGGTGCACCAATAGCAACACACGCTCGATCAACCTCGGAAAAACCAAATCAAAACCCAACGAGGCTTTCACGATGAACAATCACAGATTGAAATATTTCAGGGCCACCCTTGAGTAGATCATAGCAGTAAGCTAGCCGAGACGGCCTCAAGGTTAGCGCCAATGGTCATGGCGTCGGGAACCCAAACTGGGTGTCGATACTGCGTAATCACTCCGCCTTCCTAAAGCGATGCGGTGTGCTCGTCGCACAATTTAAATCTGAAGTAGCATGGCATAAGTACAGGATCGTAAATAAAACCTCAAACTAGTTTGTGGCCCCAAGAAATAAGATGAATCAAGCTCGGCTCGGGGGTCCCATATACCTCCGGATGTGGATAGCGATAAAACAAGGAATGTATCAAGTACTCGGGGTCTTACGGGACACAAGTGGGCGTTCGGAAACCAAATGTTATCTAACCCACCGATGCCTCTGCTTATTCAATTTTAGTTGTTAAACGGAAATTTAAAGTGACGATAAGTAAAACTAGAATCATCTCCAACATCAACATGCGGCAATACATCAAGAATCGTGGCATATGACGACACATCAAGACTTGAGCAAGCACTACGGCGCAAAGTCCAACTAACTACCAACCAACAGGTAATAGGGTGTGTCCAAGGCAATATAGGGTCTGCGGTATATCACAGTACGGAAGCTAAAGCATCGCAATACGATAGCAATAGATCAACAGGGAGGAATAAAGACTATAAAAGTAAGATAGGTAGAAAGGGAGATGCTCTTTGAAAACATTGTCGAAGGTTCAACCGAAGATCGGGGCGAAGCTCACATCAACTCAACGGCCTTATCCGCGAAGAAGCAAAACACTAGAAGAAACACCGGATGCACTATTTAATACTAAGGCAAAAGATCGGCATGATGCATGCATGATGAATGACAAGGCAAGGTGCGGTGCAATTAGGTCATATTAAGCGGAACCGGGGTCCCGACAATTAATATATGGTTCAAGTTGTTTAAACCCCCGCATATTAAATGTTGTTTAGCATGGCAAACGATAGTACTGGTTCGCTACACAAGTTTAAATGAGGCCAATATAAGGCTAGATTTGCCCGCATATGGGCCCCATATTTAATTATTAGGTGAATCGGCATAAGGCCCCCAAACCACAAGACCATATGCATGCATGAACAATTAAGATGCGACAAGTTTTATATTTAGCATTTATAAAATAGAGCTCGGAAAAGGGGTCACACATTAGAGGGCCTCGACGAACTTGGTGTTCCGGGGTTCGGGGTCGGTCTCGGGGTTCGACGGATCTGGGTTCGGGGTTTGACGGAAGCGTTCTCGGATAGCGGGGGTAGGTCTTGTTGCATCCGGGGTCTCGGTCATGTCGACGGTCGTGGCGTTCAGGGGGAAGTTCTCGGTGTCCGTGAGGTAGACCTTGGCGTTCACGAGGAAGTACTTGGTTCGGCGTCGGGGCGCATTGGGTCCGACCTGGTCGGGGCGTTCTTGTCGCATGCAGATCTTGTCGGGTTCCACGGGGTCGAGCTTGCCGTGTCGAGGCCCGGCCTATGGTTCCATGTCGAAGGTCTTGGGGTTCCGCGGTCTTGGGGTTCCGAGAGGGTGAACTTGGCGTGTTGGTAGAAGAACTTGTCGTTCGGCGGTGTTCGGATTCCGTCGGGTTCTACCTTGTTGCACTCCATCGGTCAAGGTTGAGATTGTTCGAAGATCGTGCCATGCGGCGCATATAGTCGATGTAATACCCACATCGGCACAACGTCGGGTAGCTCTTGAAGAGGTCCTTTAGCACCAACATGTCACCTTGAGCTCATCGAACATGGTAACCAGCAATGTCGAGGTGGTCACGAGGCAGCGGTCCCACAGCAACTCGAGACGTCTGAACCGCATCGAGGCGCATCCGAGAGAGGGGCACGGGCGGTGGCGGGTTGGCTCGGTGCTGAGGAGGCAAAGGGCGGGGCGAGGTTGTGGGCGGGTCCGACGCTGGCGGCGACGGCGTCTTGGCTGTGGCGAGGCAGTGGAAGCGTCGGAAGGCGGTAGCGCCGGGAGAGGCAAGCAAGCGAGCTTGAGCGGCGCGGGCTTCGGCGGCGGCCGGGCGGGCCGTGAGGGAGGAGGCGGCGCAGCGGCGAAGGGAAAGCGGCCGGCGGCGGCCTGAAGGAGCCAGACGGCGAGTAGGTGGCGAGTGGCCTTGTGAGGCATGGCTCGTGGCGGAGGCGCCAGGCGAGGCCGAGGTCGGGCGTGAGGACCAAGGAGGAGAGGGGCTCGCTTGGGGTTGCGCTGGGCGAGTACGGGACTCGCCGAGGCGCGGCGGGGAGGCCGGGCTGGTGGCGGTCCTGAGGCGTAGTGGCGCAGGGTGAGGGGCGGCTCATGGCCGGTGGGCCGCAGGCCGGCGGGAGGCGGTCGGAGGAGAGGGGAGAGGCGGGTGTGAGGACGCCCGGTGGAGCGGGAGGTTGGGAGAGCGTGCGGGAGGAGAGAGGCGTCCAGCGTGGAAGACGCGATGGAGGGGCTGGGTGGGCAGGCGTGGGGCGGGGCCAGGCGTCTGGCGAGGTGGGGTGAGTCGTGGCTGGCCGGCGTGTGTTTGAGGTGGGGGCCCGGTGAGAGAGAGAGAGAGAGAGAGAGAGAGATGTGGGTGGGGAGGATTAGGTGGCGGTGCCGATTGGAGGGTGAGGGAGAAAGGTGGCGTGGCGGGATGCTAATGGAGGGAGTGAGGTGGCGTAGGGGTGGGTAGAATTTTAGGTAGATGTAGGATTTAGGGGTACGACTAGCTGGACCGATTTTTAAACAGGGTGGTCGTTGTCTATTCCATTCGTTACCGCCGCTAAAATAAATTAAATATTTTTAATGTTTTAAACGGGGCTTTTGCAAACCGATGCTAGACAAAATAAATAATCCGGACAAGCCCGGGTTTGCGCGTTAATTAGGATGGGGCGTTTTAGAAACAAAACGGGCTTGCGAAAATAGTTTTGGCAAACAATGCATGATGATGACGATGCAATGCACAAATTCAACGCGATTTTCTAGTAGTGGTTTTTGCGGGATGCCACATCGTCCCACGAGCATCTCCCCTTGCGCGGCTCATCCAAGTGCTACAGCTGCAGCACCTCCGAGGTATCCACACGTGTGGGATGGAAGCGTCAGACGCCGGACTGCTAGGTCCGTTCAACACAGGCGTGAGGAGTGGCAGCTGGGTGGAATCGTCTAACCCTGGTCAGCTCGCCCCACCCTCTCTTATATAGGCATCCCTAGTGGGCTTCTACATTAGCAGCCCATTAGTAGCCTAAGTCTGGTCTAATTCGGATCCAATCCTTATTAGGCTTCCAGCCCCTTAAGTGTGTGACCCTATAGGTTCATATATGTATAGATGACACGAATACACTTATTCTGTCAATAGTTGGTAGCGGTCTCTAGCAAGACGTGCCAACTCCTAAACGCATACAAAGATCATATCGGACGAACCATCACAAGGTTTAGTACGTGTCTTTCCCTTTGCCTCACGATATTTGGTCTGGCTCCAAGCTGACCTCCCTTTCTCGATACTTTGATTCGAAATCCCTTTACTAGGTTAACTCTTAACCTTATGTAGCATGGCCATGCATTTCTGGATCTGATCACTCGAGGGGCCCAGAGATATCTCTCTCAAGTAGAGAGGGGCAAATCTCATCTTGATTGGCCATGCCTTGCAGCATGCTTCGGGACAAACCCGAAAGCTACCTTTATGACTACCCAGTTACGGAGTAGCGTCTGATAGTCCCAAAATAGGTCGATCCACATCTCAAGTACATGCGACAATCTCAGGTCTAAGGACAAAACGTACACGATGTGTAGAGAGAGCTGCTGACATGGTTTAATCTCGTCAATGCCCATTGTTATGGACTTGGATTTTGGAGAAGATGGGTATGCTGGAGATCGTGGCACGGTTAACAGACAAGCAACCAGGGGACACGAGATTTACCCAGGTTCAGGCCCCCGGAGGGAAAACCCTACTCCTGCTTGTCTGCTCTTTGATTACTGGCGGAACCGAAGGTTCTGAGGTCTTGTGATTCGATCTGGCGTGGATGCGTGTGCGAAAGTATGAGTCGAGTTGCCCTAGGACGTGCCCTCCTGGCCTTTATATAGACTTAGGCAGGTCCCGGGCGTAGTCCTAGTCGGTTACAAGTTCTAGGGTTTTACCCCTTTGAATTTCCTATCTCCTCTAGTCTTGTTCTCCAAGGATCCGAAGACGTCATGGGCCTTGGCCACCCGAAAATCTTCATGGGTCAGCGTATGTCTGCCGTGGGTCTTCTTTGGGCTGGACTAGGTATGCTGAAGTTACGTACCCGTAGGGTATAACCATGTCAGCTGCAAGTCTAATTGTCAGTCTCAAGTTGGGTCAGTCCAACCTCATGTTCATAATATGTGTCCACATCATTGGTTTGATATCTCCATGTCTATGACTTGCGAAACATAGTCATCAACAAATCGATGTGCTAGTCTAATATTCACGTGTGTCCGCACATGAACTTCGACTAGGGACAACTATTAAATAACTATACAAGTAAAGAGTTTTACAAACAATTCACATAATTGTCAATCAATACAAGTTGTCTGATATGGATATTTAAGGAACATTATAATAACTCATGGATACATATGAAATATAATCATCTCTATGGTTGCCTCTAGGGCATATTTCCTTCGGAAGCGGCAGAAAAAGATTGAGGAGGGGAAGCTGAGCCCCCTCTCCAAGTGGCTGGTGAAGCAGACGAACTCCCCGGCGCGCGGATCGGACATCACCTCTCCGGCCGCTGGGATCCGCCACCTACCAGCGCAAAGAATGCCCGCGTCTTCGAAGGATTTAAATAGCACCTTCGTGCACTTGGATCTCCCCACGAATCTGTTGGAGGCGCCATCGACCGAAGGATCTGGGTTCGCGGAGTCGCTCTGGATCGCTCTAGGTCGCTCTGGGTCGCTACGGAGGAATGGGAGATTGGGAGACGCGCGAGATCGAAAGGAATGCGGGGAATGATCACCCCTCGCCTATCACTTTCCTTATATAGCGGTTTGCTATCCGTCATTTTCGGGGAGCCGTTATCGCGCGATGATTACGCCGATATTACCGTTGGATTACCCAATGGCTAGTTTGACCAGGCTGACGATACAACTTCGTCTACTCGACTCGCCAGCCGTAGCGACTCGACTACTCGCCGACCCATTCGCCAGAGCTGCGAATCGACTACTCGCCGACCCATTCGCCAGAGCTGCGAATCGACTACTCGCCGACCCATTCGCCAGAGCTGCGAATCAACTACTCGCCGACCCATTCGCCATGGCTGCAATTCGACTGGTCGCCGTTATTGCGACTAAGGATGTGTTTGGGAGGGCTCAACTCTACTTCACTCCACTCCACCTCTAAACTCCACTTCACATAATTTGCTCTGGAGTAGTAAACTGTGTTTGGAACGAAAATTAGCTTCAGAGTGAGATCCATATTAGTGAGAGATTGTTGTAAAAAGTCTAAAATACTTCTATTCTTTTCTATTTCCTTTCTTTCTATCGATATGGTAGCAGTATGACAAACATTTGTTGTATTTTTTTGTCACTGAAGGATACAAGGATATTTGTGCGTCATTGAACGTACACACGTGATTGGTGCCATGTCTGGTATTGTACATGAGTTGGATAAAACTGAAGGCCGCCGCTCAATTATTTTTGATCTGAACGCCGTTTTAAAATATATGATGTTTTAGCTATGTAAAGCAAATGTATCTATACTATTTTTAAAATATATGATGTTTTAGTACGTAGGTTTACTCAGATTTGAAATAAATCTACATACTAAAACTAGTTTAGATATTTTTTTCACAAAACTAAAATATTTTATATTTTAAAACGGAGGGAGTAAATGACAAACTTAAGTTTTCTTCTGCACTGAAAATTGAGATGTACAGTACTCGTTAATTCCAGGACACAAAAATCAATGGCAATTCCCCTGAACCGAACAAGACGCATGATATATCGCCTAGGCAGGTGGTCGAACAGGAAGGCCGGGCCGCCGGACGGCATCTCGTCAGCAAGGCTAAGCAGCCCCTCGCGCACAGTTGGGAGGAATACGCACATGGAGTACCACGCGCCGCCACCGCCCTTCACTGTTCACTCCCTGCTTGTAAGCCAAGAGAAGCAGGGGACGGGGGACTGGGGAAGGGGGAGAAGGGCGACGGATATTGGCCGAAGGGAAGAGACTTGGGGCTGTTCGGGAGACAGGAAGGGGACTCGGTGGTCACCGGGCCGGTTCTAGAGGGGAAAGGTCGTGCCAGAGACGGAGGCGGCGGCGCACCCTAGTCGCCTGCCATTGAAAGAGAAACCAATCGAGAGTTCCAGACTAATCGACAGCCATCAGAAAAGAAAACGTTTCATTCGGCGTGACTTACGTGATGGCAGTGGCGGGTAAATTTATCCAAACTCTGGGGCAGATAGGTATTAATAAGGGGTGAAGTGGAGCAGCCGAAGCACCTATTTCCTCGCTCCAGTAAATTGCACTAGAGGGGGTCTCTGCTCTGCTTCACTTGCACACTGGAGTTGGCATGTTTGGAACAACTTTACCTGCTCCGGCTGTAATTTGGTGGAGCGAAGCTGTCCCAAACACATCAAGGTGACATGTTCTCTTTTTATTAACGTGGACTGGACGTCCTAGTTGGATCCAAATACTCCGAATGCCAAGGAATACTTGTGACGAATCAACGACGGTCTCGGAAACTACTGATGGGGATATGCCGAGTAGGGTATGCTCAGCAGGATGTTTTCCATTGGCCCATACTGCCAGCGAGTAGGCACAGGACTGAATGGATCAAGATTCAATAAGGAGTCGTATCGAAAGTCAGGAAGGGTAGCTAGGCCCAGTCGGATTAGGCCAAACACCCTCCGAATCCTTAACTAATTCGGTTGTAGATCTATAAACCCTAGCAAAGTGACACTATATAAACCTCCCTAGGATACATATAGGACTTACGTTCCATCATACGCCCTACGTTCCATCATACGCCCCTGCGACTCGCTGCCTAGCTCGCCCTTGTACTCTCTCATCAATACAATCTAGCTGTCATCAATACAATCTAGCTGGAGTAGGTCTTTATCTTTCGAGGGCCGAACCTAGGTAAAACCCTGAGTCTTCGCCCTCATCTCGCACCGCAAATGGCTGGCCGTCCTTGCCCCTCGTTCTACTACTCGCTGCCGATTGCAACATCTGCCGTGGCTACATCTGCCATGGCTATTTCCACGACAATAAGAGTCCGCTGGTGCCAACAATTTGGGAATTTTACTACCAGGAGAGTAGCCTATTCCTATTTGGGAATACAAAGTGACAAGCCAAGTTGCTATTCTCACCGACTCACTTTTAAGTTTATCTTGGAAACCCATAAAGAAAAACATGACGAGGATAGACCTACAAAGCCTGCCAGTTGATCAGCACTGAAGATTTAGATGACAGACATAGGCAGTGAAGCAATAAAGAGAACATTTCAAATAAGCAAAAGCACTTTAGTTCCAGCTAAATCTTCATAAAAGCCAAGGTACATATATATACAACAATAACTTGTTCATACTACTTCCGAAGCTTCTTGCAAGGTGACGTTATGCCAGTATCTCACAAGACATCATCTTCTTGCAAGTACAGACCCCCGTCAGTCTCGATGGGCATAGAAGGTGGTGTTCCAGCTGGAATGCAAGCGGCCCCCTCATCACCTGCAATAGTACACAGTGCCTCGGCGTCCTGAATAGCCCGGTCGATATTGATCTGACCACTGAGCTCATTGATGAACTTGAGAAGAGTGTCGAAGTCCATCTCTTCTCCAATTATCCGCAGACGGTACCTCTTTAAGATACCGACGCACAAGTACAGATGGAAGTGTTCTGACATATAGTGAGTCCACAAAACTTCCCACAGGAGCATGATCTGATCAAAACTGAACTCCCTGCAATCCATAATAAATTGGGTCAAGTGGAACTTAGAAGAGACATCGAATGACTGCTAACTGCTAACTGCATTTTCTTCAATTTAATAAATGTATCGCTATAGAGCTCACTGGATAAATCCAACTCTTTGTGCAATTAGTGTTTGTCAACCAAAATGTTTTTTAATTCAATCAAAATGATTTAAAAAGAACAGGAAACTGATAATAGAGAGAACAGTTTGTGTTTCCGAGCCTAGGTCAGTAACAACTTGTAGATTACTGGTAGCCATCGCTTAGTTGCTGGGGAGCCGGTAGACTACAAAGAAGGTGCTAGTCTACTGGCTGTACAAACCAAAATTCTACTAGATCTCATCTGCTGTCAGGGTTTAGGCTCCTAGGTTCGGCCCTGGTTAATGTGGCTGCTTGACTAACTCTATGCTTTCCCTAGAAGAAAGGGAAACAAAACTAATTGTCTGCTGCTGTTTTAGTTGCAAGTAGATCAAGAAAAGAGCACGGGGAAGTTATCTGAATCCAATACCTATCTCGATATGCTGTATTTGCAAACAGATCAAGGAAACAACACAGGGAAGATGTCTGAATCCAAAACCTATCTTGATCCAAATCCCATAGCATAGAGCTAAAAACTGCTAAATATAAGACATCCAAGCAGTTCAATTTAAACTGCCAGAAAGTCTTATATTTAGTTGGAGGGAGTAAAGCGCAAGGTAACTATGCAATTAATATAACATTCAAAGAACCTTGCGTTGCACAAAGATTGACTCACAGGCACCAGCACGGAGTTGTGACAATGGCTGTGCAGATCGGTAGATGTTCCCTGGCCTGGATACCAAGTTTCCAGCAGTTGGGACTGGAGCCTGGAGGATCAACGGGGGTTTGCTGGACAAGGTTGGGATCGAGCCAGGTATTGGTCGCCGGTACTGGCCAAAGGAACATAGTAGCAATGGAAGGAAGCTGGGGGCTAGAGGGCTGGTACGGGTCAACCCTCGAGACATAATGGTCGCCCTTATTGGCCCCTAGCATTTCCTGGGCTGACATGGACCATGTGCATCTAACCTAGAAGCAACATATGGCTTCATCTTCTGGAGAACTATGGAAATAATTGATTCCCTTAGTTTGGCTACTGAGGAACACTTATTTCCTTCGTTATCTCGATTTAAGTAAAATTGATGAGTTAAATTCAAAAGCAGCTCCAAGTACCTAGAATGCAATGCGAGAATTTGATGGTGGAAGCTAAATTGATATGTAGCATTTATATAATGAATGGCTCTCCAATAAATCAAAGTGTATAAGATGGAAACACCGCAATTTGAAAATTATAATAATGTTACCTTTTGAATTGTATAAGAACCCAGCGGAAACAGAAGAAGTAGTTTAGGCAGTCGTTCTGCCTAAAATAGTTATGCAGTGAAGGATCGAGAAGCTCCACTAGCTATGAGTTAGAAAAAAAAAGTTTGTTATATTCATATTAGATTAAAAAGTAAGAAAATGATACAACTACTTACTGTGAGGACTAAGCTGAACAGCATTCATCAAAGACAACTGTATAATGAATAAACACAACATGGTAGGACTAGAAGACTATACCATGCACCGATGCATTATAACGCATCTTACATTATAACGCAACAATAGTGATGCATTATAACACACTTAAGCTATGGAAATTAATAATACATCATAACGCATCTTTCAAAGTTGAAGTATCTTTAAAGCCTTGCTATTTGATAAAGGGACTGGGAGTATCATATAAGATTAATGAACACAAACCATGTGCCCAAAGCGAAGTTGTTTTCCTTGATTTGTACTAGATACGCCAAGAAAAATATTCCAACAGATACTTAAGTGCTTTGCAGATAGCATGGTGAATGGATAGACAATAGCCCTTACATACCTTGGATAATCCAAGTAGTTGAGCATGCATGCCATTCTGATCACGATTAAAATTGCCTCCTAGTCGTTCCATCAATGTAGCAAAGCACCAAAATGATTCGGACTCATCTTCCATGACATAAAGTATAGGTGCCAAAAAATCGCTCATTCCCTGGAAGACAGATCATCTATGATGTTATAGTTCCAGCAAGACAACAGACAACTGTATGGGCACCATAAAAATGCCAAGTTTATGTAAGGTTTGAAGTTGAACTTTGTATCCCAAATAGTTTTACTAACTTGTATAGATTTACAAGTTAATAACATAAGGATTTACTGAGTTAGTATACACTATCAAGTATCAATTACAAAACAGCCAATGTACCAACATGAATCCCTTGTTATGTGTCAACACAGCAAAAATATGGACAAATGTCCAAAAAATAATCCACACCTATAGACGTATGATGGCATGCCTAACTCTCTCGATACTTGTATTCAAACTATTAGATCTAAAATTGGAAGTTTATAACCAAAAAATGCATAAAAGCATGGTTTTAAAGGCGTTGAGGCATCTTAAGGCGATCTGGGGCGCTCTGACGCCTATGTGGGCGCTTTGGACGCCTAGGCGCCTAAAGCGGTCGATTTTCCAAGGCGGAGGAGGGGCGCCTGAACGCCTAGGCGACGCCTTTTTTTTCGCCTGGACGCCTAGGCGACACCTTTAAAACCATGCACATAAGCATTAAGGCCAAGAGATGGTAACTAATAATAAGTAGTCAAAGACAGCTAGTGGACACTTCAGTTAAATGCCACAGTTCGTTTACATGGCGTGCAATGCAGGGCTATATGTAACTGAACACTTACTTGACAATAACCAAGGTCAAAATTATAGAAGGAATATGTCAACAAGATGTCACGTAGAACTACAACATTCCGATTGTCATCTCCTTCGTAGTAGGGAACAGATCGATCTGTTCTCACCTTCATGCAAAAAAAAAGCAACAAAATGTAATTAAAATCAGTAATAACAGTACAGAACTATAAATAAGAAGCGAACAGTCAAGAGGAAACTTATCCTTACCACGTCTTTGTCAATAAGGCCTTTTCTTTCCCTAAACTTGGTGAACCTTTTAGCTTGCGTGGCTGAGATACTCTGAAAAATGTCAAATGTATCAGAATAATCACGACTGTTTATATAAAATAGAGATTGGAGTATCTCCTAATCTGAAAGTTCTGTTTATGATCAAATCAAAACAGCTGAAGTGACCTAACAGTACTTTCAACAGGGTGTTATCTATGTAACAAGCAGTAAAACATAACCAGCCAATGGACAAAACCACACCCAGAAAATTTGTCCAAAGGTTAATATCCAACTCTTTTCCTACTCATCAAACCCAGAAATGCCTCGCAGACCATAAGCCTAAGAGAACACTATGTGTTCAGCCTTCCCTATAAGTCAAAACACTATGTTCAGCCTTCCTCGGTCAATTGTCGACTCTGTAACTGCAATTTGTATTTGGCAGATCTATACTATTACAAAGAACCTGCCAAAATATACCGAGAGTCTCTATGGTTCTGCGGATTCAGCTTCTACTTTACTATACAGGCAGTGTGTATCTGGCATATCCACATAGTTGCTGATCAAACTTTTAACTAACAAGTCTCTATTCATACATCAGGCACAATTAATTGCAGAAAATTAAACTTATGAACCTTGACTAACCTTCCACTGGGATTTTATGGCTTCATATTCTTCTCGTTTTATTGCAGCAAGGTATTCCCTCTCAGCTTGTGTTGAATCATATTCATGATACCCCAACAAGAATTTCCAGACCTACATGTTCAATCTTAGTATATATGCATACGATTGCCTTGCTGACTAATTATCGCAAATCAGGGACCAAGTATAAAACCTCTTTTCTCAGAGCATGATCAACTCCCCCATAGAAAATCTTTTTCCTCAGTGCCTTCGAATCCATAATTCTACCTTCAGGATCTAAGAAAGCTCTCCACTGTTCAAAGATATTTAAAGCAAACAATATAAGGATTCAGAGGAAACAGAAACGTACTGACAAGATGATCAATAGAGGTTAGTTTGTAACAAGATTATCAATATAAGCAAACAAGATGAAGTTTAGAATAAACAAACACAATTCTTAGTGACTGGAAAAAAAGACAAAATAGGCTTTGGTAAGCAATCCTTTTAACTCATGCTGAAGTGTCCAGCATACTGCAGCTTAGTTTGTGACATTACCAAGGATATCTAGGAGTTTGCACTGGAGAAAAGGGGTAATGACCACCCAGGAATGGTTTTTTCATATCGAAGGTTTTGATATCTGATACAAAAGTTAGTAGGCCAGCCAGGAAGAGTAAGGTTTGGAACTTATTGGATAACACCCCCATTACCATTTTAACTTCTTAGAACTTCCTTGATATCTGATACAAAAGTTAGTAGGCCAGCCAGGAAGAGTAAGGTTTGGAACTTATCGGACAACACCCCCACTACCATTTTAACTTCTTAGAAGTTCCTTGATATCCAGGCCATAAACCAAAAATGGACAAGATGCTTCCTAGAGTCTGAGCCTGAGACTAGGTGAATCTGGGGGATGTGTATGCCCAAATTCGTATTATAGATCAATCATTTAACTGTACTTAATTGTCATGATGACCATAAAACTTTATGATGATGAACACACTATAAATCTAATGGTGGACACATCCCATGGTTTATAACATACAGAAGATGTGTTATGCGAACTCGGTTACGGAACTAGCAACAATTACTGCTGCTTTGTCAGCAGAATATGTGTAACATGGAATTTAAGGGAACATATATAGATGGTGAAATGAAGTGCTCAATAAAATTATATCAGACGTCCAAGAATTGTTACCTCTTCAACACTTAATGGGCTGCTTCTCTTTTTTCCCCACACTAGCAGTAACTCATCAGACTATCAAGAGTAAGGAAACCGGTGTTACACAAAATAAAGTATGCACAGTTCAATAGGTCATAAGTATGCGAAGTTAAGCAGGTTCAAAATTTGAACGTCATCAAAGATCAGATCATAAAAGTAGATCTTTTTTTAGTTTTTATTTAAATCATGTTTCAACTTTAATTCCAACTATCTATTAGCAATTCTGGGTTCAATAATTTGCAGAACCTAAAGTTAATACAGCCTCTAATGACTGATTGTAAGTTGACAGATTATGTTATTAAACTGGAGCAAATGTCAAAAAAAAAGCGCGTATTCAGTTTTCCGTTCAGTAGAAGTGGCCCTGATTCTAATTGACGTTTTGAATTAAATGCCAATTTTGTTTGAACATGAGTGAGGTGTATCCATAGCTGGTAAGCTTCTGCTTCAAGGATATGTATTTCAGTGCTTTAATTTGTGGTGCCTGAATGGATACAAAAACAAATATTATGCAACGTATGTTACCTCTACTGAGTTTGAGGGCAAAGAAGCATTATCTGGCGTTAATTGCTCATCTTTGTACTTTTCAGTTTCTCTATTGTCCAAAACATGTTGTTTCTGCCGTCCATATGCAGGAGAACCACTACTATGATTTTCACGGAAGAGGCTTGATGTTGTCTCGCGGGCAAATTTTGTAACCAGTGAGAACTTCTCCAAAACTTGAAACGAAATTTCACGGCCTGGATCGTTTGATTTGTACTTTTGCTTTGATCCATATGCAGACATGCTTGAAGGCCCCCCATATTTACCACCATCTCCATGTCTAGTTTCACTAACTGAACCAGTGAAGCTGAGCGAATTCTGTCGTGACATTGCATTTGCCACAGAGGCAACTCCTGGAAGCTCCAGAGATGACAGGCTTTTCTACAAAGGCATCAAAATAGTTTGATTAAGGATTAAGACTTTTCTACAAGGCACCAGTGTAAATCCTGCATCTGTAATTACTGTAAGTTCAATTTGGGCAACTCCTTGGTTAGATCAAAATTATAAATAACAGCAAACTCTAGATTACTTCACAGAAGTCTGATACTTGAGGACTTAAGTTCAAACTTAACAGACTCACAAGGTCAACAGTTGCTGCAGGAAAGAAAGAAGGAAGCCAAAGAACTACATAAAATGCTATTGAGGGTACCAGGTCAGTTAAGTAAGATAAAGTAAACTACCACAACAAAATTCCAAATTATCAGCAGAGAATGGTTTTCTCAATTCAAGAAAGTACAGTGGGATAACACACCTGAAGAGGATCTTCAAAGTCGTTGACAAGAAATACATTAGGATCGTCGTCCGACCTTACAACATGAGAGAACACATTCAATTCACAAGCAGAGAAAAGAATAGATTCTTTCACAGATATTGCAAAGAGCATTTAGATCTGGAATTTTAATCGGCATGGACCTTGTGGTCAGTCTTTAATGCTTCATTCAATTATAGGATGGGTTGATATTAAGATCCACAATCAAGCTCTAGTTGAGTAGATTGCAAGGTCATCAAGCTTTAGTTAAATAGATTGCAAGGTCAACAGTCAAGATTTATCTCTCCAGTGTTGATTCATGTGGCATTAAGATACAGCAGGAGGAAAGCGAGACATGCATCGAGAAACTGTAGTTAAGCATCTGGTTGGTAGCCTTAATGTATTATAATTTGTCCATAAAGGAATTTGGCAACTTTTTCAGAACTTTGGTCAAGATAACTTCATATTCTATTTCTTGGAAGGAGCAATTTAGTCATTAATAGCAAAAAAAAAAGTGCAAACATGATCAAATATTTAAGGCCATTGAGCCCAAGAAAGAAAACCTGATAATGAAGACATGTTGCTTCAGTGTTGCGAACAACTCGCGAATTCCACCATTGTAGAAATAGAAAGGAGGAAAAGCCAAGCCTGCAAAAGTTGACAGACAAGATAAATAAGACTGATACCACATTCTATTTTTTTTCTATCAGTGTTCATTTAATGACTGTATTCGATTGGCACAAGAAAATCTGCTAGGTGCAAACAATACAGTATTTTTTCGAAGATAACAATCCGACTGCGAAGATACAAAAATCATGCAACGTTTCAAACTAGCTGTAAGATAAATCGGAACAAACACCAAGAAAAAAAGATTCACCTGATGAGAGGACAATGATGATGTACTCCAGTCCAAACGTAGGGGTGTGCCTACGGATGAAGCGCACGTCACTTAGAGGCAAGGCCTGGATAGTGTACAGGTTTCTATCTGCGCAGAAACCGAGTATGGAAAGAGTCATGCACCATCGCTGATGATTGGCCAAATCTAGCATTGGCTAAACACACAAACTATAGTCCCTTACATTTCTCGATTTCTGCAGTGATTGAACTGGTTGAGAAGCTGTCAACTCCCTCATTGGGCTCCCAACTCTGGCAAACGAAACAGACGAAGCGTTAGCAGGACAATTAGGCAACTTAGGAACAGCACACATCACCAGCAAACCTGTGTTCATGCAGCATCTAGTCTAATGTCCAGTATATATACAACGGATTAGTATGAAGTGGAAACAGCAGCATGCTCCTGATCATGACCGCATAAATGATAGCAGAAGATAACTCGTGTATATGATGTGGGTAGTCTCACCAGGAAGAGGGAGCCGAGCTGCAAGTAGAGGCGCAGCTTCCCGCTGATCCGGCCGGGGCCGTACTGCGTCGGGTGGATGGTGACGCGCTCCTTCTCGTACATCACATCCATCCTCGCCGACTCCTCCGACCCTAGGCCCCCCATGTCGGTGCGCATCGCCTTGGATCACCCAACAACCCACGGAAACGAAATCAGTTCAGCCAAAAAAGGGGATACGGGGGTCGGGGGCTACGTGCACCACCGAACACGCTGCTGCCGCAGAATCGATCGCGCATGGAAGCAAAGGGCACTTGTCCCCAAAGTATCCGATGCTAAAACAACAGAAGGGGGGCAGCAGAAGCAAGCCCCAAATCCGTCCCCCGGAACACCTAATCGAGCAATCCGTTGGCCCCGAATCGCGCTAGGGTCGAGTCGACTGGAGGCGCGGGACTGATCGGTCGGAAGCGGAAGAGGTGGGCGGGCGGGCGGGCGCTTACCGCGTGGACGGAGGCGGAGACGGATGCTGCGGCGGCGTAGTCGGAATCGTCGGAGAGGTCGTGGGGCTCCGGCGAGCGCGGGTGCCACGCCGCCTCGGCGGCGTCTGCTGCTGCTTCCCCACCCATCGGTCGACGGCGTTGCTCGCTGTGGATTGATTCGGGTTTTTCTGCTCAGTCGTAATAATGGGGATCTCTCTTGTTACTATATAGGCTTGGCGTCTGCCCCGTCTCTCACTTGCCCTCTTCGCTTGGCTGCCTGCCACAGGGCAATTTTTTTTTGGCCCAATCCAAAAAAAAAATCATGTGAACCCAAATATTTTTAGGCCGGAGAAATAAGAACAGCAGTTTTCCTAAAAAAAAGGAACGGCAGTTGAGAATTGACTGTTTAATAGTACTACCAGTACTCCCTCTGGCCGAGAATATAGCTCACGTCCTTCGTCCAGAAATAATTGAGATGGATTTGCTTATATTTAAATAAATCTAAAATACGTTTAGATGTATATTTTTTTGCGAATTCTAGATGTATATGAATTTAGACAAATTCAAATCGGTTATTTATAGACAGAGGGATATTTTTGAATGATATATAGTTTTTGCGTTATATAATTCATATTCTGCTGGTAAAATTGACTATCTAAAGATAAACGCAGCACCTATAAACCTAGACGGAAGGAGTATTTTGCAAATGGCAGAAGGCAAACTCATCATCTGAAGGAGTTCCAATAGTAGTACTTCCTCCGTTTTCAAAATATAAGATGTTTTAGGTTTGTGAAGAAAATGAATCTAGACTTGTTTTAGTATATAGATTCACTCAACTTTAGGATGAATCTACACACTAGAACAAGTCTAAATTCATTTTTTTTACAAACCTAAAACATCTTATATTTTGGAAGAAAGGGAGTAGCATACAGGTGCCAACAGAAAGTGGCCACATCCACAACCAACCGGAAACAACTCGAAGCAAAAGATAGTGTACTGGTTTGGTCTCGCACCTGGAGAAGGGAAAAACAGAAGGAAATTGGTCGTGCCTTACAGACAAAGGCAAGGAAAGAGATCAGCATCACCTCACCTTAGCCGCGTCGACAAGGACCCCCAATCACACGGAACCAAACTCCCGTCCCAGGCAGGAAGTACATGGCCAAGCAACCTATGCCGACCTCAATCCGACTTTTGGATCCAGTTTCGGTGCTCCTGTTATTTAAAAAAAATCGAAAATTGTATTTGCGAGATTTAAAGAATTTTGAAAAAAAATCCAAGTATAGCTAATGATTTATCCTACATCCTACACAAAGGCAAAATATCAAGTGCAAAAACTTTGTATTCTGAACTACAAAAATAAATGACAAAGCATGGATCTGTGCATGCATATTTTCATATACCCAAATCTTATTAGATTTTATCATTTTTATGTAGCCCACAATACAAAGAATTTAGTATCGCCTGTATACAATCTCTTACTCTGCAAGCTCAACACAGCCAGCCAAAGGTCTGCAGATGATTTTCTGCTGCGACCATTTAACTGTGATTTGCTTTCTTTTTCAAATCAAAAGAACCAACAACTCTGTAAGGTCATCAAGCAAGTAATCTGCTGGATCACTTGGGATAAGGAACAACAATTACAAACCTCAACTCCCTGACTGACTGTTACAGGCATCACTCTGCCTTAAGAGTACGTAGTACACATGGCATCAGCTAATTTCTGTGAGCGCCATTCAAACTATGTCTGACTGTCTATCTGTCTACTACAGATATATTTCAATTACATGACGACACGACATGATAATAATCAGTGCAAAAGCTACCAATACATCATATCACCAAAGCACAGCACGCAACCTAGAGTGAGTCCCAAGAATGGCATATCACCAATCCAAAAACAGAAGAACACTAGAAACAACCCTAAACCTTCTGCAACTCTTGTCATGTCGTGAAGAAAGACCATAGCGTTTTCCCGATTGATCTGTTCCGCCTCGCTGAATCATCGTCGTCCTCGTCATCATCTTCAACAGCAAGCTCACTCCCTGACGGTGTCATAGGCATCCCATCTTGACCATCAACAACATCACCATACTCCTCACCAGCAGGAGCATGGGTATCAACAGTTTCAGCCTAACATCAACAACATGGTTTACCCCAGTTAGCTCAGGTCCTTGATATCTGCACCGCACAACCCAAAAAAGCATATGCACCTAGGATAATGCAAACAATCCCAAGCACAAGAGAGTAGTACCTGGGAGAACTCTTGCAATTGCGATGCACCATCAGCTGATTCAGAGGCCCTCTTGCTAGCAGCAGGTTCCTCGACTTTAGAGGTTCCTTCTGTATCATCAGCAATAGCTTCTACCGTCTGCTTTCTTCCTGTCTTCGCAGCTTTCTTTTTGTCGGTTGGAGCTGCTTTTGCACTTCACCATGCAAACGAACAATATTTATTTACCCCACAATTCAATAAACAAACGGCAAGACAACCCAGATTGAAAAAAAGGAAATAAAGGGGTCAATTCAATAAACTTACACTGTAGTGCGTCTCAAGTTGTAGCGTTTTTCACCTGGGGCTTGAGTCGATGGCCCAGCTGCTTGCCGCCTCTTGCGACGCTGCCCACCAACTGAAACACTTTCAGACTGTGCCTCGCTGCCTTCTTCATCTTGCTCACTAATTGCCGCTCCAGCAAGGCGCTTCCTTGTGCCACCAACAGTCACTGAATCTTCCTGGTCGTCATTCTTCTCATCAAAATCCTCACCAAGTATTGCTTTAGCATCTTCAACTACCGCAAGAACAGAATTTGTCCTTTTCACACCTCTTGGTCTACCCTTCCGATTTGGTTGGCGTCGTCCTTGCTTAGATGTTTCAGGTTGCAAATCTACTTCAGGGGGAGCTGTCAAGTCCTTTCCATTTTGGTCTACAGAGGCAATGGTTGTGTCAACTGCCATGTCATTAGCACCACCAAATGACTGATTTTTTATACAATTATCTGCGACACCAACAGACGACTCCATCTGGACATCATCTGCTATATCAAGCCTTTCAGATTCTTCATTCCCTGTTGCTCCAATGTCACCAGGGAGATCCTCAGCATCAAAAGAATTATTTGCTACCTGATAGACAGGAGTTGGCTCATAATCTTCACTCGGTGATGCTTCCTCTAGTCTTGCACCAAAAGGAATGTTTCTTTCAGCTTCCTGTTCTGATGATTGCTCGGCCTTTTTCCTAGGAGAGAACTTGAAAAGCCTAGTACACTTCTGCAACAATGAGAAACGACCAGCTGAAAGCATTCCTGTGTCTTCAGCCAAGGTATCAGTGTTCGGGGAATGATCATCTCCTTCAACAGCCAAATTTGGGTAGTTGATATCCTCAAGAGATAGATCACCAAAGCCCTCAAAAATAGAAACCCCACAGCTTTTGCACACCTTGTACTTCTCAAACATACTGACGAGGTTATCCCTGTCCCTGATGTATGCTTCTCGACGGGCTTTCAGACTGTTGCTGAGTGTATTTAGACTATCAATGTCTTCTCTAATATCTGCCTTGTCTGTTTCCAATTTTTGCTTCTCCTCTACTAGGACATCCCTTTCCCTCTGGAACTGTTGTTTCTCCAATATTATCTTCTGAATCTTGGACTCATTCAAATCGATAGCATGCTTTAGTTGATCTTCTATAAAATACCTCTTCTTATTTAACTCATTCTCCTTCTCTTCCAGTTCCCTCTCTTTCTTTGCTAGTCTGTTCTCCATCTCCATCTCCAGTTCATGGCGGTGGAGCTGCAAATTACGCTCAATATCACCACGCTCTTTCTTTAGAAATTCATCAATCTCCTCACGTTGGTGTTTTATATCATCCAACAAAGCTTTTTCCTTGAGTGCAAGGTTCTCCTGCCGCTCCCTCAATTTTGCATCCATTTCATCTTGTGCATCCTTCAATCTCTGCTCTTCATTGTCACGCCACCTTTCTAGATTTGTTTTTTCATTCTTGAGCGTCTTTGCCTCCTCTTCTAGCTTAGCTCTTTTCTCATCAAGCTGATCCCACTCATCTTCAAATTTCTGCCGCTGCTTCCTCAAATCTTCTGTTTCCTCAGAGAGGGAGTTGCTTCGCATTCTGTACTCGTCAATCTCCTTCTTCAGTTGTGCTGTCAGCATGCTATGCTCTTGCCTCTCTTCCTCTGTAACTTTCAAATTGTTTTGCTCTTCTAAAATTTTCTTCTTCTCAGCTTCTATTGTGACCTTCACACGTTCAATATCTGATTTATATTTCTCAGCCTGTTTTCGCTCCTGATCCAATTGCAGCCTTTCCTCTGATAACTTCTTCTCTTCATTTTTCAGTGACTGGTCCCACTTCTTCAGAGCTTTCGATTTGGTATCAAGGTCATTCTGCAGTTCTTCCAGTTTTTTCTTCCTCTCGTTCAATACTTGCTCAGTTTTAGAAATTTTATCCTCCCGAGACATGAGCTCTTTTTCCTTCTGTACCAAATCAGCTTCTCTCTGTTTCATCTTTTCATCGAAAGATTTCCTCTCATTCTCCAGTTCTAATTCAAAATCTCGTCTTTTTGATTCAAGCTTCACCTTATGATCCTCAATAAGCTTCTGGAGCCCCATCTGAAACAGTATTCGTTGATAAGATCAGATCACTGAGAAAAGTGCATGCAAGTGCACATTACATGCTGCACTGAAAATGTTCCGATATATATTGGTTGTAATAACATCTAATATTATGGGACGAATGTAGTAGCTGGCAAGCATAGTAAGGAAAAGAATACATCATCTCTATGAAAAGCTCGATGGCTAAAGCCACGAGGCAAACACAGGATAGTGGCCTACCAATTCGAACCTTGCAAGGTTAGCAAGTAACATAACATATTGAAAAAAGAAACAAATCAGCTAGGCATATAAACACGAAAGCTACACCATGTAAAAATAACGAAAAAACTCAAGGAGAACATAGAATATCAAAGGTATAACATGTCATCAATCTTGCCAAAGTTAAACTGCTCAACCTGGGATCATCACCACATAAATGTAACATCAACATCAGTTGTACACATTTACTAATAACACCAAATAGAGAGAATACAACCTATCAGTGTATTATACTTACTTTTTCTCTTGCGCTAGCTTTTTCTTCCCTCTCAGATAAAATCCTCTCTCTTTCTTCCAAAGTCTTGCGCTTTGAGTCAGCATCCTGCAAATCAATCAGAAATTAACGACATATATCTTTTAATTATAATATCTACTCAACGTAAACCAGAATAAGCAGAAAAGAATAGGCAAGTCCAGTCACTGAGTTACCTTTTCTTGTGAGCGTAATTCAGTTAGCCTTTTGGTAATATCGTCCTCCTTTGTTTTCAAAGTGATTTTAGTGGACTCCACTATCTTTTTTGCCTCCTCCAGTTCTTCCTGTTTTTTCTTACAAAGTTGGTCGTTCAAGTTTGCTCTCTCCTCTCGGTCATTTACTGATCTCTGCAAGTCAACAAGTCTGCTCTGACTTTCTTTAAGCTTTTTCTCCCAGTCACGCAGAGAGTCCTCCTGCTCCAAGAGTTGCTTCTCTCGGGCCTTCCTCCTAGACGTGCCAAAACAATTAAACATGATATAATCATCTGCATAGCATAGCACAATATAAAGTAGATAAGAAAGAAAGAAAATTGCCGTACTCAGTCTCAAAATATAGCTTCTCCTTCTCCAACCTACGTTGACGAGCTTCTACCTCCTCCAAATCCCGGTCAGCTTGTGACTTCTTACGGTTGGCCTCTGCAAGCTTCGCGTCTGCGGCATGGAGCTTTCCATCGATTTCCAAGGATTTTTCCTCCAAATTAGCCTCAAGAGATTGAGCATCAGCTATCTTCTTCTGAGACGTAAATTTAACCAGAGCTATCTCTTCACGAATTTCACGTACTGCCTTTTCAAGCTGCATATTCAAACAAACAAAAGGCGTAAGGAAAACCAGAAGGAAATTATTTGAGTAGATAACCAGAAGACTAGTTCCAGGGGACGAGTGTTGATATGCCGATCCAAAGAACAGAATGGAAAATGTGGTATAATGCCAGGTATGATCATACTAGTACTTTCAGTAAAAGCAACACTGATGGCTATGATGGATAAATTCTCTAAAATTCCTACCAACTCATTGTCTATAAGAAGTTATACACAAAACTAAGATTACATAACATTAAAAACCGAGATTGGAAATTTTGGAACCTTTTGAGAATCAAATGCCTGTGTAAAAGATGTACAGAACATTTATCTACTCATTAGTTAACTGCTATTAGCAGTGTTAGCAGAAGCCAGTAAAACAAGAGTAAGAAAATATGAGATATAAAACATACATCAGCTACACATTGTTTCTCAACACCCAGTGCTTTCCTCATGCTTTCTTCTCGCCTTTCATATTCTGATATGGCATTCAAGTGTGCAGCTTGCTCCCTCTTTAAAATCTCTTCTTTTGTTCAAGTACTTGGCTGACTTCATCAAGCTTGGCTGCCCACTCTTTTTTCTCAATCAAAAGCAGCCCCATATTGTACTGGTATTGATGTAACTGCAAATATACACACAAAAACACATGTAAATAACTATTTTGGGAATGATCAATGTATGAAAAGAAAGGTAAAATGTCCTGACAGAAATACTGTGAACAGGGGGAAAAAAAGGTGTGACGAAAAATCCAAATAAAAAGAAAGTGCAGGAAACAGAAAATTAAAGTTTCACGTAAGACCTTTCACCTTTGCATGAATAATTACATGTATATTATTTTTAAATGGCAGTAAACACTAGCTATAGCTTACAGTTATTTATATACTGGAGAATCCAAACATAATGACAACTAACATGACTGAGAAAAGTGTTAAGTACTAGTATAAAAAGAACCCATCTAACATTGTGCTTTGTGGAGCGCTTAACTTGCAGAGTTTGGACAAATCAACGAGAAAAGTCGAGTTCTTCCATGGGTCACATGAAAATTTGATTCTTTATAAGAACCAGCAAAGAGTAAACCAGCGTTGGAGCCTTCAGGAAACTTGGTCATGGTAACAAACACTGTTAACCCTAAGTTTTGAAATTCTTGCTGTTTAAAGTCAAGACTTGGAGGCATTGCTGATTTAAATGTTTTAACTTTTATACTTTTCACACACTAACGACATGCCATAGGAAAAAAAAGGACACTATAGGACAGTACTTGGTACTACGGAAGAGCCCTGGATTGAAATAGAAGCCAGAAGAAATGTAGACCAAAAATTAGATTCAGAAGCTGCACCAACTGAACAAGGAAGCAAAGATTGGGTAGAACCTCCGCCTCGAGCTCGACAGCTCTCTGTGACGTCCCCTTGGCCTTGCCAATGGGCGCAGACGCGGGCGGAGGGCCACCACCGCTCCGCTGGTTGGCTGGGGATGGCGTCGACCACCCATTCCAGCCGCCTTTCCCCTGCGGAGTAAACATCACGGCTTGTTGCTCCCAATTCCTCCACGGCGCATCAAAAGGAACGAGGCGCCTCTCTCCCTATCTGCAATTACGAAGGCCAAGAAAAGCACATAGATTAGCCAAACAGTCCCGCAAAACCCTAATTCGCCGAGGAAGCACAGCAAAGAAACCCTAATTCTCAAGAAACGCGACGGAATCCAACCACGGAGCCACGAGAAGGGCTCCGTTAACAAGCACCAAGAAACTTCCCCCGCCGAAAGCTCCGGAATTTCAAACCCTCGAAACGCCAAGAAAACACCCCCAAGAAACAGGCTGTGAGAATGAAAAAGAGTAACGGATCTGCGAGGAGGGCGCTCACCGGGAGGTGGCCGGGTCTCTCCCGGCGGCTCCGGCGCGGCGGCGCGGTGAAGGCCGGCTCTCCGGGCTTGCGAGGGGCCGGGGTTGGGTCGGGCTCGGGGAGGGGCTTGGGGTTGGGTAGGTGCGTCGTGCGGCTGCGGTCAGATTTGGGAAAGGCAGCCGGGAGCGGGGGAGCGGGGAGAGAGAAAGAGAGGGCAGAGGCGGGCGGGGGGCTAGCTGTAAATTCGCAGGGTCCGTCTGGCTGAAAAGCGGTGCTGGCGAGGAGGAGCGTTCGGTGTGGCAAATGACCACGGTGCCCTCCTGATTTGTTTGTGGTTTCGATTCGATGGTGAAATCATGCGAGTCCGACGTGGCCTCCTCCTATTGGATGGTTACTTGACCCAACTAGCATCACAACGGCATCGATGTTCTGGCTGACAGCCTGACACGGGGGCCTAAACTTTGTCATAGGCACGATAGTTTGGAATATAGTGCTAACAATAATGGCTTAATAAGAGTACGAAACTTTGACCATTTTATAAGGACTCGTTGATTATATAAAGATTAAAAAAAGTCTATCTACTTGTAACAAGAAAAATAGAAAATAACACGCCCATGTCTCATGCACTTGAGAAACAAGTATTTCTCAGGTGGTCCGACGTCACATGTAATAAACTTAGTTATAACTCACTTCCAACTGAAATAAACTTAGTTACAACCCACTTACAACTTAAAATAAACTTAACTACAACCCACTTGCTGTTAGAATATTTTAGTTGCAACATAATGTAACTGGATAAAACTCATTTGAGACTCACTTGCAACCGAAAAGTCTTGATTGCAACACATTTACAACTCTCGTGGTAGCACGAATCATGACGCAAATCCAAATATGATAGGGTTTCTCAGGCAATAAATAACAAAATCGAATAGAAAAAGTGCAGAACTATATTCTCTATGAATTATTTGTCACATAATTGGTTTGCATGGTAGAATGAAAAGTTTGTTACAAACTACTTTGATGCAGTTAAAGAAAAGGTTTTCTCCTTGTAAGAGAAGTTCATAAAACAACTATGTCAAACACTAAGTATCTTAATTTCTTCTATAGTTTAACATGACACCTAATTATTGTGCATTTTTTATCCATGTTTTTTAGGCTCTAATTCGTCTGTTGAAACATATGACTAATCTCTCCTAGTTTTTAAAATGATTGGTTTGGTATTGGGTTTCTCCATGGTGGGATTGGAGCGCTTAGGAACATCAAGAGCGGCATCTAATGGGATGGTGGCCCTTGTGAGTGCATGACTTTAGAAGTGAGAGTTCCCCTCCCCCCCCCTCGGTGGGCACTTGCAAGCATGTGCGGCATGTGCTCTTTCTGGTGTAAACTTTACAATACCACAAAACTTAGGGACAGGTTTAACGATCTAGATGTAAGCTACAAACTTACCAAGGCAAGCAAAGAGGTCGTTCATGAATATATGAGCTAGTCGTTTTGGGTGAGCCACAACATGTCAAGGAGGACATTCGTACCCATATATTATCTCCTTGTTCCTACATGCAACCGTAGATTATGTGTTTGGTATGGATAGCTTTGTTAGTTGAACCTGCTAATAACATCATTGTTGAATCTTAGCAGCCTCATGCGCACATGAGCTATTGGAGGGTATAAGCTCCCCTACCCCTCGTGTCATGTTGTGTGACTTCTGTTTGTCATGCACATGAGCTAGGGTTCCAGAGTGTTAGGAATTTTATGAAAACCTCTACTTAGTTAGTTTGATTTGTTTGATGGGTGTAGACCAACATAGGAGACTAGATGACTCTGTTCGACATAGGCATGATGACATATCTACACATTTGTTTGAGCACTCTAGCATGAATTTTGTGAGACTATGGAACTAAGGTGCAAGCCAGCTGAATGTCGTCTACCAATTTACCAAAGCAACGAGACCGAGTGTGAATAGAGGAGCTAGTACTTTCGGGAGTTATCGTGATGGGAGAAAGCTCATACTCGTATATAGTAGTGAGACATCGATATAAATGTCGTGTCCCATGTCGATGGTACAACCTCAATTCCTGTGGAAGCTATGTTTGGTTTAGCTTAATTGCTAACAAAACTATTATCAGTCCTGAGACCCTGGCGATGAAATGGACAGTAGAAGTTGTTCCATCCTGCCTGCTGCCACATCGTGCTCACTCTGCGCTTGTCTAGCACTAGGGTTTTGGCGAATAAGAATGTGATAAAAAGGCGATGAGAGAAAAATGATAGCTTTAGCATAAGAGAGATCATAGACTACACACGATGTTCCATGATATAAGATGTTACGCGTGTGAGAAGAATGAAGGCGATGATATTGGGTGTTTTATGAAATGGCATATCTAATTCTTAGTCGACTAAGAATTAACTTAATTGACGGTCAACCGACGCCATCGCACAATTTTGTGGTACGTGAATATTTTTTATATTGCGTGATTTTTTTTTCTCGACCGCAACTAGTAAAATATCGAAAAATATTAAAGTTTTCACACTAAAAGGAGCTAAGAACGCCCTTACTGTGTCAATTTCAATTTTTTTATAAAAATGAATATGGCTAAAGTTTATGATAAAATAATCTTAATTACAACTAGAAAATCTAATCTGCAACCACTTGCCACTAAATAATTCTTAGTTGTGAGTTGCGATATGCAAACCATTATTTTCTCGGTTGCAACCCGCTTATACAACTAAAAATAAAATCAGTTGGAAAACACCCGTAGCTTACATAACTCTCAACCGATTGAAAATTAACAAAACCGTTTATGAAATCAATGCTTTGGCTAGTTTTATTTGTTAGATGAACACACATAGACCAGGAGACCAAGACTAGACGACGTCGCTCGAAAGGGACCTCGGCAGTTGTATAAAAATCCTCTTGTGATATCTATCTGCAGCAGCAACAACAACAACGGATATGACCCTATGCAAAGACAAGACGCTAGACGATGTCGTGTCACCACAATCCTAGGTGACCAACTAACCGCCGGATGATTTTTGAAAGGGAGCTCACGAAAAGAAGGTGGTACACCTGTACGTTCAAACCTGGTACGAGACGAACAAAGAAACATGCAAAAAAACAATTTGCGGTCGTATGATTTTTTTTACGTTGTCCGTGCTATCGACTCGGACTGTACTCACCCAACCAGATCCTCATCAACGTAAAATAGCATGACGGTTTTAGACTTTTAGCGTATATATCGTCATCAGGATAGCCCCAAAGGAGCGATGACGCATCTCATGTCCGCCTGACGTGGACGTGGATGTTCCGTTACGCGAGGGCAGAACCGTAAAAGCGCACCGCCACTAGTGCGTGGTGGGTGGGGCTCGCTGGACTATCCAACTCGGGGAGGATTTCGGGTTGGGGGTTTGGAATATGCTCTACAGCGCCCACGCTAAACGCACCTGTCTCTCGGACGACACCTGTAGCTGACCTGTGGGCCAGTTTGTAGTAGGCCCGCCAGATTAAATGGGTCACATGTGCTGCGGCGGGGCGGCGCGCGTTCGTTTTCTTCTCCAAGCCTTTACAGCGTGGTGCGGCAAGGCGCCAGGCCAGGCGGCCAGGCCGCCAGGGTGTGACGCGAATTTCTCGGCCTTGGAGGGTGGGTGTGCGTATGCTACCGTGCTACGCATCGTATCTCCTCTCCGATATCTCTGCTCCAATTTGGGTACGAGTCGTATCTTCTTCTAGTACTCCTACTTAGGTCATCTTGAGGAATTAACAGGCACAGAGAAGTTAACCACCGCGTCGAAGACAGAGAATGAGGACGATTAAGTCCAACTATAGACAGATTTGTGCGCGTCGATACACTGAGCTTCAGAGCTTGGAAACCACCCCAGGCTACTCACGCCTGTGGGTACCACTGACACCTTTTCTTTTCTTTTATGATGGGAACTACTGGTATTTCCAGGCCTCCCGCGCACCAGCTCACGTCAAAATTTTGGAAACCGAGAGCAGGTATGTCTCCGTGTGTTCACTGTCCATAGTACCACCGGGTAACTTCACGCTACAAGTCACGGAGCAAGCTAGATATGGAAAGCGGCGCTCGGAAGTACTACTATCCGCGTGTTCATTGTCCATACTTCACATTGTTGAAAAAACCTAAATAGTCCCGGCCCATTTATTATATGCCAATAAATTTCTACCTTCCCCTCTCTGTCTACAAGAGAGAGGTCGCGCCTTCTCTCAGTTAGACTGCCATACATCCTTTGCGCCCAGCCCAGAAGATCATACCTTCATCTTTCTATCCGTCTTGCGGCGTGCCGCAAGCCGGACAAGAGGCCTCAAACCCCGCTACCGAGTCCCAGACGGAGAAGGGCGATAGGGTTTTTGGGGAGCACTATCAGCGTGTGGCATCCCGCAAAACCACTACTAGAAAATCGCGTTGATTTAGTGCATCGCATCATCATAATCGCATGTCTTGTCTCGGTGCATCAGCATAACATCAGCATGCATCTATTTGTTTGAAACCGTTTTGCTAAAAACCCTAAGTTTGTTTTCTATAATAAACGCCCCGTCTTTATTTAAAACCCCAAAACCCGGGCTTGTCCGGATTAATTATTTGTGTCTAGCATCGGTTTGCAAAAGTCCCGTTTATAAATAATAAAAATTTAAATTATTTTAGTAGGGGCAGTCGAACGGGCCGTATTGACCCGAACGACCACCCCCATATTTCAGATCGGCCCACCCCTTATTCCTACAGCTACCCAGAAAACTACCCAACCCCTCCCTCCACCTCACCCCAACCAATAGGCTGCTGCCACCTCACTTCCTCCCTCTCCCTCAACCACTCACACACCGCCACATGGCCCTCTCTCTCCCCACTTGGCCACACTCCCCCACACCCCACACACACAACACCACACGCACAGGATCCAATCCACCAACCACAGCCCCAGACACCGCCACTCCCTTTGGCACCCACAGGACCACCCCTGGCCCCACGTCCCACCTCGGCGTCCTTTTCTCCTACCTTCCTCCAACCCGCGCCTCGCGACCACCCCCTGTTCCCCACCTCCCGCCTCCTCCAGGCCTCCCAGCCTCCTGTCAGCTTCTGGCCGCGCCGCCACCGGCCATCAGCCTCACTCGCCAAGAAGCCTACCGCCCGAGCTCCCCTTCTCGCTGCGGCTGCATGGCCGCCCAAAGACCTCCCCAACCCAGCTCAAGGCTGCCCGCTGCCCGGCCGCCGCCTCCAAGCTCCTCCCGCCGCCTGCCTCCTCCAAGCCCCAGCCGTCGCCATGCGCCCGCCAGCTCCGCCTCGCCGCCCGATGTCGCGAGCCGCCTGTGGCATCCCTTAAAACCACTACTAGAAAAATCGCGTTGAATTTGTGCATTGCATCGTCATCATCATGCATTGTTTGCTAAAACTATGTTTGCAAAGCCCGTGTTGTTTTCTAAACGCCTCTTCATTTTCAAACATCAAACCGGGTCCCGAATATTTTGTTTTGGCGCTGTCGGTTTGCCAACTACCTGCTTAACTGATAAAATTTATATTATTTTTAAGCGGTCGAGCAGGCGTTTCGACCCGAACGACCACCCCTAGTTTTCACAAACGGTCCAACCTGTCCCGTTCCTAAACCTAAATCTACCCAGAAATCTACCCTCCCCCAACCTCCACATCACTCCCACCAATCCCCATGAGCCACCTCAGCCCATCTCCTTCCCTCACCAATCACACCCTGCCACCTAGGCTGAGCCAGCTCCCTCCCCTCTCTCTCTCTTCCCCCTCTCCCCCTGGGACCCACCCACCAACCGGCCTCCACTCGCCTGCCACCCAACCGACAACCACGGCCTCTTCTTCGCTCTGGGCCCCGCTGCCCCACCCCAGCTGTCCCCTTCCTCCCACCTTCCACGCCTGCCTGCGCATCCCACGCCTGCAACCGCCTCTCCTCAGCAGCCGACCGCCCAACCTCCCTCCTCCTCCGGCGGCTCTCTCCCGCCGGCACCCGTCGCCGGAGCCGCTTCCCCAGCCATGAGCACCCTCCACCGCTTAGCCCCGCCTGACGCCGGCCATCCGCCCTCCCAGCTCGAGCGCACGGCTGAAGGCCCCCAGCCAGACTGCCCTCAAGACGCTGAAGGCGCCACGGCCACCCTCCCTCCGCCGCTCCGCCCGGCCATGACGGCCTCCCCGCCTCTCCTCGCTCCGCCTCCTTGAGGCCCTCGACGCCGGCGAGCCTCTCGGCCGCCCATCTCGCCAGAGCCAACTCGTCCCGAGCCTTCCTGTCTGCCGAGCCGCCGTTGCCCGTCCTCGCTGGCCACCAAGCTCACGCCGCAGACCACGAGCTCCGACCACCGCCTCGCCCTTCCGACCTCAAGGCCGTCCCTAACCTCCTGGCGCTCGCCGACGCCGTGACCTTCGCCAGCCTGGGGCTCACGCCCGCGCGGCCTCCTTTCCTCCGGAGTTCGCCGGCCCGGCCCGTCGACGCTTACAGGAGACCTCCGTCGTCCATGAGCTCCGGCCCGCCCTCCATGTGTGCGTCGCCGTGGACATCTGACCTCGTTCGGTCGTCTTCGTGGTTTTGGTGGCTCTGCTAAACGAGTACTGACGAGTTGGCCCACGCATCTGCGGTGTGTTTTGCAAGATCCACTCATGCCGACCTCGGCAAGATCCACGTCGACCGAGATATACCGAAGAACCATCGACGCGGCACCCGAGAACCCCAATAGGCGACGCCAGGCCCTACATCTTGGATCCGCCAGACGAGACCTCGTAGGACATCGGTCAAGTTCGCCACCGACAAAAGACGGACCGACAAGGTCTTCAACATGGACACCGAGTACATCTTCCCGGCTTGGCGAAGTTCTCCATCGGCGAACAAGTTGGCGCCCGAGCGACCGATCCGAAGTTACGCTTCCGACATCGAGGTCCCAAGCGACGCCCGCGACCGAACCCGAGAACCCCGACACGGACACACCAAGCTCTTCATCGAGGAAACCAAGGCCGTCGACGTGGAACCATAGAACGCCGAGTGCTTCACCCGGACACCGAGAACTTCCCCCTGAACGCCTGGACCGTCGACATTCCCCCAAGTCCCGCACCCGGATGCGCCAAGACCTACCTCGATCTCGAGAACGACCGGGCAAAGCGTTAACGTCGAACCCCGAGACCGGACCCTGGACCCTGTCGGATTGGGGGCCTTATGCCGATTCACCTAATAATTAAACATGGGGCCCATATGCGGGCAAATCTAGCCTTATATTGGCCTCATTTAAACTTGTGTAGCGAACCGGTATCTCATCTCGCCTTGATATAACAACATTTAAAATTGCGGGGTAGCTAAACAACATGCACCACCTAATTAATTGTCGGGACCCCGGTTCCGCTTAATATGACCTAATTGCATCGCATCTTTGCCATGCCATGCATCATACATGCATCATGCCGATCTTTTGCCTTAGTATTAAATATTGCATCCGGTGTTTCTTCTAGTGTTTTGCTTCTTCGCGGATAAGGCCGTTGAGTTGATGTGAGCTTCGATCTTGGTTGAACCTTTCGACAATGTTTTCAAAGTAGCATCTCCCTTTCTACCTATCTTACTTTTATAGTATTTACTTCCTCCCTGATCTATTGCTATACGTGTTGCGATGCTTTAGTTTCGTACTGTGATATTCCTGCACCCTATATTGCCTTGGACACATCCTATTACTGTTGTTTGGTAGATAGTTGGACTTGCGCGTCGTAGTTGCTTTCAAGTCTGATGTGTGTCGTCAAATGCCACGATTCTTTGATGTATTGCCGCATGATGTTGATGTTGGAGATGATTCTAGTTTTACTTATCGTCACTTTAATTTCGTTTAAACAACTAAAATTGAATAAGCGAGGCATCGGTGGGTGATAGATAATATTTGGTTTCCGAACGCCCACTTGTGTCCCGTAAGACCAAGTACTTGATACAATTTCCTTGTTTTGCGCGCTATCCACATCCGGGAGGTATATGGGACCCCCAACCGAGCTTGATTCATTCTTATTTCTTGGGGCCACAAACTAGTTTGAGGTTTTATTTACGATCCTGCTTATGCCATGTTTTATCGCTTTATTTACGATTGTGCGAGGGCACACCTGCTTGTATTTAGGAATTGTGACCCGTTCGTGGTAGCGACAAGCCCACACTTTTCGGGTTCTGTCATCACTGGCCCCACAAACCTTGAGGCCGTCTCGAGTCGGCTAACCGTTCGCAGAATCTACTTAAGGGTGGCCTGAAATATTTCTGAATCCTGTGATTGTTCGGTCGTGAAAGCCTCGTTGGGTTTTGATTTGGTTTTTCCGAGGTTGATCGGCGTGTGTTGCTATTGGTGCACCGCCGGTAAAACTTTCTGAAAGCCGTCCGCGGATATGGACGACTTGGAGCACAGTTTCTTGTTCATAGACAAGCATAAATAAAGTTCTTTGCTATAAAGTTGACTTATAATGACTAGTAATCAGCTTCACTATAATGGAATGGCTAATTAATACGCCCACAATTGCTTGTTTGGTTGTCGCCATGCAAGTGTATCGACTAGTAAGTATTGCAACTTCTACGAAATGGCTGAATAAAAGTACCAACAAGCGCTTTGGGTTTGGGTTTATCTCATGCTATACATGTCGATTAGTAAGCATCGCCACTATAACGGAATGGTTAACTAAAAGTGCCTTTGTTTACTTTATCGGACGATTATCTATACGACTAGTAAGCGCAACTATAATCTAAGTAAAATTGCCAACCGTGTGAGTTCCTCGTTGACTTCCTCGTTGGTCTCGAGGGGAAACGCCGAGATGGGTTTGTTTGATGATAGTATCGGGTTGGATCCGAATAGGTCTCTCACCCCTCTCTCGATTGACGCCATTGTATCGAGCTCTATAGGTTGTTTAGTGCATGCCGCATTGCCGCTTCGATCCACCATACCTATGTGGCGAGACCGCAATTCTAGCCTCGCCGTGTCTTGGCCTCGATCGACGCCTTCTTTGTTTTCTTGCTTGCCCCAAGACCCCTTTTTTGTTTAGCGAGGTTTTGAGATCGGCCAAGTATGAGGTTACCCTTCCGCTTGGCTCAGGCAGGTTATGGGCGCCATTGGTTATTCTTGAGGCTCTTAGCCCCATTTGCATCTTGTCCGTAGTGGACGCTCTATCGTTTTCAAGGTGATTTGGATCTTTGTATAATATATCGTATTCTTGACTCATGGAGTCATATATATATCTGTTTTGTGGGTCCCATCTAGGGCTGTGTAATGTTATTATTTCGCTTTTCCACACGAAAGTGCTGGTGAGCACCTTTTGAATCGTTTCTATGCGGGTTTGGCGAATTTTGCTCAAACTTGCATAGGTCCGATTCTCGAGGGTGTTCTGAGTGGTATCGAGCTCAGCGATGATACCCCACAAGTCCGAATAGGATAACCTAGCTAACGGCCAAGTAGAGTGTCAAAACTATTTTGAAAAAATCGATTGGATAGCTACGATTAGGTGCGATTTTACTTACCCCTCTGCTGATCCTCTCTTATCTCGGCGTGTTTGAATCCGCTCTTTTCTCTTGCTTGAGTCGAGGATTTCGTGGTTGGGTTTCGTCGCATTACCTTGAGTGGTTTCGCTATCTTCCTTTGTAACGGAGGTGCTACGATCATCAATCGCAACTTGTGTTGTACCCTTCCTCCAATATCTTGTTACGAGCTCTTTATCCATCTGTGTTCCTTGCCGGATATCGGTGTCGGAAAACATATGAGCGGGGCGAGCTTTGGTGAAGTTGAGTCGACCTTGAGCACGTGTTGTTCATGCCAATGGAACCATCGCGAAACCTAATCGATGTGTCTTTCATCGATTTCGCCGCAACACTCCTTTGTTTCGAACCTCGCTTCGAGATCTTGATCTACCGAGAGTTGGATGCTTAATCCGCCTATTCGCGTGGGTAATGGTTCGATGCGGGATGGATTAGCTACCCTACCACTTCTCTTATCATTCGCTCTTGTCGTCGAATCACCGATTCATTCGATTTTACTCCGTCCACGGAAGTTAGGGGTGGCCTTATTTGCGATACCTCTACCTTCGACCTTTTGTTCCCGGAGTGTTCCCTCGACGATCAGGAACAACGACCCTTTGTTGGTGGTGTCCCCAATTTCAAGATGGAGGAGGAACCCTCGTTAGTGGTGTCGCGAGGATCTACACAAAGCGTGAAGAGCGGAGCGACCTTCCTTCCCATTACATGAGGCGGATCTCGAGGGCGAGATCCATTGTTAGTGGTGTCGAATTGTGGCATCCCGCAAAACCACTACTAGAAAAATCGCGTTGAATTTGTGCATTGCATCGTCATCATCATGCATTGTTTGCTAAAACTATGTTTGCAAAGCCCGTGTTGTTTTCTAAACGCCCCTCTTCATTTTCAAACATCAAAACCGGGTCCCCGGAATATTTTGTTTTGGCCGCTATCGGTTTGCCAACGGCCCGTTTAACACAAATAAAATTTATATTATTTTTAGCGAGGCAATGAGCAGGCGTTTAATCAACGACCACCCCCAGTTTTCACAAACGGTCCAACCTGTCCCGTTCCTAAACCTAAATCTACCCAGAAATCTACCCTCCCCCAGCCTCCACATCACTCCCACCAATCCCCCTGAGCCCCCTCCGCCCCTCTCCTTCCCCCACCAATCACACCCTGCCACCTAGGTGCCGACTCCTCCCTCTCTCTCTCCCTCTCCCTCGGGACCCACCCACCAACCGCCTCCACTACTTTGCCACCCAACCGACAACCACACGGCCCCCTCTTCCTCTTCGCTTGCTGGCCCCACAGCAGCCCCACCGACGCTGTCCCCTTCCTCCACTTCCACGACGCGGCCTGCCCGCATCCCACGCCCGCAACCGCCTCTCCTCAGCCGACCGCCTAACCCTCCTCCTCCCCGGGCGGTTCTCCTCGCCCCATCTCCCGTCTGACGAGCCGCCTTCCCCACTTGAGCACCCGCCTCCAGCGCTTAGCCCCGCCTGACGCCGGCCTCATCTGCTCCTCCCCAGCTCCAAGGCCGCTCCAGCGTTCGCACCGCCTCCTCGGGCCGCTGAAGGCCAAGGCCGGTCACCTCCTCCGCCGCCTGGCCGTGACAGCCGCCACGCCTCTCGCCCGGCTCCGCCTGAGGCCCCCTCGACGCCGAGCCCTCATGGCCGCCCGTCTCGCCCGCCAGAGCCAACTCGTCCCGAGCCTTCCCGTCCGAGCCGCCGCTTGCCTCGCTGGCCACCAAGCTCCGCTTCGCAGCCTGAAGCTCGACCACCGCCTCCGCCCTTGAGGCTGCTGGTAGTCCCCAACCTCCTCGGCTCCTCGGCCGACGCTGACCTTCGCCGCCGAAGCTCAAGGCCGCGGACGCCCATGCCTCCCTTTCCTCCGGAGTTCGCTGCCCGCCCGCAAGATCGCTCGGACCTCCGTCGTCGCTGAGCTCGCCGCCTTGGCTCCATGTGTGCGTCGCCGTGGACATCGACCTCGTTCAGTCGTCTTCGTGGCTTTGGTGGCTCGGGCGCAAGCTACCATTAGTACTGACGAGGTTGGCCCATCTGCGGTGTGTTTGCAAGATCCGGCTCATGCCGACCTCGGCAAGATCCACGTCGACCCGAGATATGCAGAAGAACCATCGACGCGGCACCGAGAACCCCAATAGGCGGCGCCAGCCCTACATCTTGGATCCGCTGGACGAGACCTCGTAGGACATCGGTCAAGTTCGCCACCGACAAAAGACCGACAAGGTCTTCAACATGGACACCGAGTACCTCTTCCGGCTTCGAAAGTTCAGCCATCGGCACAAGTTGGCGCCAGAACGACACCGATCCGAAGTTACGCTTCCGACATCGAGGTCCGAAGGCGACGCCTGACCGAACCGAGAACCTCGACACGACACACCAAGCTCTTCATCGAAAACCAAGGCGTCGACGTGGAACCATAGAACGCCAGTGCTTCACCGGACAAGAACTTCCCACTGAACGCTCGGACCGTCGACATTCCCCCAAGTCCCGCACCCGGATGCGCCAAGACCTACCCCCGATCTCCGAGAACGACCCCGGAGCCCGAGAACGTTCCGTCGAACCCCGAGACCGGACCCTGGACCCTGTCGGACCCCGGACCCCGGAACCCCAAGATCGTCGAGACCCCTATATGTGTGACCCTTTTCCCTCGATGCCCTATTTTATAAATGCATAATAACAACTTGATTGCATATTAAATTGTCATTCCCGCATGCATAGCATTGGTTTGGGGGCCTTATGCCGATTCACCTAATAATTAAACATGGGGCCCATATGCGGGCAAATCTAGCCTTATATTGGCCTCATTTAAACTTGTGTAGCGAACCGGTATCTCATCTCGCCTTGATATAACAACATTTAAAATTGCGGGGTAGCTAAACAACATGCACCACCTAATTAATTGTCGGGACCCCGGTTCCGCTTAATATGACCTAATTGCATCGCATCTTTGCCATGCCATGCATCATACATGCATCATGCCGATCTTTTGCCTTAGTATTAAATATTGCATCCGGTGTTTCTTCTAGTGTTTTGCTTCTTCGCGGATAAGGCCGTTGAGTTGATGTGAGCTTCGCCCCGATCTTCGGTTGAACCTTTCGACAATGTTTTCAAAGTAGCATCTCCCTTTCTACCTATCTTACTTTTATAGTATTTACTTCCCTCCGTTGATCTATTGCTATACGTGTTGCGATGCTTTAGTTTCCGTATTCGTGATATTCCTCGCAGCCCTATATTGCCTTGGACACATCCTATTACTGTTGTTTGGTAGATAGTTGGACTTGCGTCGTAGTTGCTTTCTCAAGTCTTGATGTGTGTCCAAATGCCACGATTCTTTATGTATTGCCGCATGATGTTGATGTTGGAGATGATTCTAGTTTTACTTATCGTCACTTTAATTTACATTTAACAACTAAAATTGAATAAGCAGAGGCATCGTGGGTGATAGATAATATTTGGTTTCGACGCCCACTTGTGTCCCGTAAGACCCAGTACTTGATACTGTTCCTTGTTTTTGCGCTATCCACATCCGGAGGTATATGGGACCCCAACGAACGAGCTTGATTCATTCTTATTTCTTGGGGCCACAAACTAGTTTGAGGTTTTATTTACGATCATGTACTTATGCCATGTTTTACTTGCTTTATTTACGATTGTAGGGGCACCTGCTTTGTTTAGAATTGTGACCCGTTTACGTGGTAGACAAGCCCAGCACACTTCCGGGTTCCCATGCCATCACGCCACAAACCTTGAGGCCGTCTCGAGCTTTAGCCGTTGCGGAATCTACTTAAGGGTGGCCTCTAAATATTTACGAATCTGTGATTGTTCGGTCGTGAAAGCCTCGTTGGGTTTTGATTTGGTTTTTCCGAGGTTGATCGGCGTGTGTTGCTATTGGTGCACCCGGCGGGTAAAACTTTCAAAGCCGTGTCGCGGATATGGACGACTTGGAGCACAGTTTCTTGTTCATAGACAAGCATAACTAAAGTTCTTGCTATAAAGTTGACTTATAATGACTAGTAATCAGCTTCACTATAATGGAATGGCTAATTAATACCGCCCACAATTGCTTGTTTGGTTGTCGCGACACAAGTGTATCTCGACTAGTAAGTATTGCAACTTCAACGAAATGGCTGAATAAAAGTACCAACAAGCTTTGGGTTTGGGTTTATCTCATGCTATCTCAGATGTCGATTAGTAATTGCCACTATAACGGAATGGTTAACTAAAAGTGCCCACTGTTTACTTTATCGGACGATTATCTATACACGACTAGTAAGCGCCGTAACTATAATCGAATAAGTAAAATTGCCAACCGTGTGAGTTCCTCGGTTGACTTCCTCGTTGGTCTCGAGGGGAAGCGCCAGATGGGTTTGTTTGATGATAGTATCGTTGGATCCGAATAGGTCTCTCTCACCTCTCCGATTGGCGCGATTGTATCGAGGCTCTATAGGTTGTTTAGTGCATTTGCCGCCGCTGGCCACCACCATACCTATGTAGGCGAGGACCGCGAATTCTAGCCTCGCTGTCTTGGCCTCGATCGACGCTCCTTCTTTGTTTCTGCTTT
Organism: Avena longiglumis; assembly: GCA_030063025.1. Taxonomy (NCBI): domain Eukaryota; kingdom Viridiplantae; phylum Streptophyta; class Magnoliopsida; order Poales; family Poaceae; genus Avena; species Avena longiglumis. The sequence goes on along the minus strand of CP125978.1, from coordinate 365,275,964 downwards.
GCCCTTTATCGGCACCCCTTTTGTTTAAGGTTTTGAGATCGACGCCGTTAGCGGGGTTACCCTTCCGCTTGGCTCAAGGGGGTTATGGGCGCCATTGGTTATTCTTCGGGCTCTAGCCCCATTTGCATCTTGTCCGTAGTCGACGCTCTATCGCTTTCAAGGTGATTTGGATCTTTGTATAATATATTCTGTATTCTTGACTCATGGAGTCGTTGTTATATATCTCTGTTATGTGGGTCCCATCGAGGACTGTTGTAATGTTATTACTGTTTCCACCCGCACAAAGTGCCTGGTGGGCACCTTTGAATCGTTTCTATGCGGGTTTGGCGAATTTTGCTCAAACTTGCATAGGTCCGATCGAGGGTGTTACACCTTCCGGCGGTGCTGCCGTCGCCATGCCGCCATCTTTCGCCTGACACCGCCTCACCGCTCGCGACTCAACAGCGTCGCCTGTGACGCAACCGCCACGCCACGCACTTGGCTGGCCATCGCCGGCGAGCCCCCGCCCGCCTACCTCGAGGCGCCGTTGCGGGTCCCCCGGCCTGCCGTCGCCGGGCAAGATCTCGCCTGGCTGCCCGTCGAGGCCTCTCAGCGCAGTTCTGCGCCCCACGCTGGCCGGTCGCTGTCTACCTACGCCCCGAGGCCTCGTCTCCGGCGCCTCGCCCAGCCGACGGGTCGACCTCCCCGCCTGCGAACCGCATCCCGAGCCTTCCATTGGCTGCTGCACCGCCTGTCGCCGTCATCGCCGGGCGGGTCCCGCTCGTCGGTCCGCCGAGCCAACCTTGCCCCCAAGCCGCACCGCCTCGGCCCTCGCGCCTCCTCGCGGAAGAACCCTCCGGCGAGCCTGCCGGATACGCCCCGAGCAGCCAGCCGTCGCCCGGCACCAAGGTCGCCCGTCCAGCCTGCGTGGTGCTCGTCGTGTTTGCGTTGGTGCTTGTGTCTGTACCAAGACCCGTCCCAAGGCCTCAACAGGAACCACAAGAGCTGCATCAAGGCGCGTCACGGTTTCGGTGGAACCCTCAAATGCAAGCCCGCCTCACGAACCGGAGACCAATCCTCGACACCCGAACCCGGCGCCAAGGCCCGACCGAGATCGCCAAGAACGCCCGACTGGGACAAGTTCGCCATCGATTCGAGGCGCCTACGAGGGACAAGACCGCCACCGACGGCGAGACCCTGAACCCCGGTCCCGCAGAAGGTCGTCGATCCGAAGCGCCAGGACCTAAACTGCGAGAATGCCAAGATCGCCGAAAACGCCAAGATCTTCACCGACACCGAGTCCCGTGACGCGACAAGTGCTTCGTCCGACGCCGGGACCGACAACATGCCGAGAACCGGATGCGATAAGATCTACCCGCTACGAACGTTCCGCCGAGACCAATCCGAACCACGGACCCCCGAGACCAACCCGAACCGGAACCCCAAGATCGTCGAGACCCCTTAATGTGTGAACCCTCTCCCGCAAACCCTATTTTATAATTGAAATACAACTTGTCGCATAATATTTGTCTTGCATGCATACATTCATGTGGTTTGGGGGCCTTATGCCGATTCACCTAATAATTAAATATGGGGCCCATATGCGGGCAAATCTAGCCTTATATTGGCCTCATTTAAACATGTGTAGCAAACCGGTTCCATCTGTTGCATTGTTAAGCAACATATAATTTGCGGGGTAGATAAATAACTTGAACCACCTAATTAATTGTCGGGACCCCGGTTCCGCCTAATCTGACCTAATTGCATCGCACCTTTGCCATGCCATCCATCATACATGCATCATGCCGATCTTCTGCCGTTGTATTAAATATCGCATCCGGTGTTCATTCTAGTGTTTTGCTTCTTCGCGGATAAGGTCGTTGAGTTGATGTGAGCTTCGCCCCAATCTTCGGATGAACCCTTCGACATGTTTTCAGGCGAGCATCTCCCCCTTTCTACCTATCTTACTTTTATAGTGTTTTATTCCCTCCTGTTGATCTATTGCTATCGGTGTTGCGATGCTTTAGTTTCCGTACCCGTGATATTTCCCTGCAGCCTCATATTGCCTTGGACACACCCTATTACCTGTTGTTTGGTAGATAGTTGGACTTGCGCGTCGTAGTTGCTTGCTCGGTCTTGATGTGTGTCGTCATATGCCACAGTTGCTGATGTATTGTCGCATGTCGATGTTGGAGATGATTCTAGTTTTACTTATCGTCACTTTAATTTCTGTTTAACAACTAAAATTTAATAAGCAGAGGCATCGGTGGGTGATAGATAATATTTGGTTTCCGAACGCCCACTTGTGTCCGTAAGACCCGAGTACTTGATACATTCCTTGATTTATCGCGCTATCCACATCCGGGAGGTATATGGGACCCCGAGCCGAGAGCTTGATTGATCGGTCTTATTTCTTGGGGCCACAAACTAGTTTGAGGTTTTATTTACTATCTGTACTTATGCCATGCTACTTTACGTATTTAAATTGTGCGGAGCACACCTGCTTTATTTAGGATCGGGACACGCGTTTACAGCGGTATCGACAAGCCCAGCCACACTTCGGGTTCCCGTTCTGCCGTCCACCCAAACCTTGAGGCCGTCTGAGTCGGCTAACTTCGTTCGGAATCTACTTAAGGGTGGCCCCGAAATATTTCTGAATCGTGATTGTTCGGTCGTGAAAAGCCTCGTTGGGTTTTGATTTGGTTTTAGAGGTTGATCGGCGTGTGTTGCTATTGGTGCACCCCAGTAAAACTTTCAAAGCCGTGTCACCCGGATATGGGCGACTTGGAGCACGATCTCGATCATAGACAAGCATAACTAAAGTTCTTGCTATAAATTTGACTTTATAATGACTAGTAATCAGCTTCACTATAATGGAATGGCTAATTATCACGCCCACAATTGCTTGTTTGGGTGTAAACTGCGACCATTGTACTGACTAGTAAGTATTGCAACTCAACGAATGGCTAAATAAAAGTACCAACAACTGCTTTGGGTTTTTGGGTTATCTCATGCTAATTGTATCTGATTAGTAAGTCTTTGCAACTACAATGGAATGGTTAACTAAAAGGGCCTCTGCTTCTTTTATCGACAATTATCTATACACGACTAGTAATTCTTTAGCGATAAGCGAATGAGTAAAACGCCAGCGGTGTGAGTTCCTCGGTTGACTTCCTCGTTTGGTCTCGAGGGAAACACGGGATGGGTTTGTTTGGTGTTAGCATCAGGTTGGTTCCGGATAGGTCCTTCTTACCCTCTCTCGTCCGTCGTTGTCTCGAGTCTCTATAGGTTGTCTAGTGCATCTTTGCATGCGCTTTCGATCCACCATACCTCGTGGCGAGACCGCCAATTCTAGCCTCGCCGTGTATTGGCCTCGATCTTGGCGCTCCTTCTTTTCCTTTGCCCTTTGTCGGCACCCCTTTGTTTAAGGAGTTTTGAGATCGGCGCCGTTAGCGGTTACCCTTCCGGCTTGGCACAGGCGGGGTTATGGGCGCCATTGGTTATTCTTGAGGCTCTTAGCCCATTTGCATCTTGTCCGTAATGGACGCCTATATCGTTCTTAAGGTGATTTGGATCTTTGTATATTATATACGTATTCTTGACTCTTTGAGTCATGTTATATATATTTGTTGTGGGTCCCATCGAGGATTGTGTAATGCTATTACTGTTTTCCACCCTTGCGAAAGTGCTGGTGAGCACCTTTGAATCGTTTCTATGGGTTTGGTGAATTTGCCCAAACTTGCATAGGTCCGATTCTGAGGGTGTTCTGAGTGGTATCGAGCACGATTGCGATACCCCACAAGTCCAGCCTGTAGGATAACCTTAGCTAACGGCCGAAGTAGAGTGTCAAAACTATTTTTGCAAAATCGGTTAGATAGTTCTGATTAGGTCTGATTTTACTCCTTACCCCTCTGTTGTTCTCCTCTTACCTCTACGTGTTTTGAATCCGCTCTCGTCTCTTTCTTCGAGTCCAGGAATTCTCGTGGTTGGGTTTCCGTCGTACCTCCAGGGTTTCGCTTCCTCCTTTGTTAACGGTGTTGCTACATCCGGTGTTCAAGCTGCCTGAGGAATCCGCCTACGGTGTTATCATTCTTTGTTCCTTGTTTGTGCTTTCCGGTGTTTTCCGACGCGACGACATCATCTACGCCAGATCCGATGCAGAGTCTGCATCCCTCCTTTGTTTCCGAACCTCGCTTGTCGAGATCTTGATCGACTCGAGAGTTGGTTGCATAATCCGCTATTCGTGCAAAGTAATGGTTTGAGTGCGGGATGGAGTAGCTACCATACCACTACTCTTATCATTATTCGCTCTTGCATCTCGCCCGAATCAGTGGATCCAGCAGTTTTACTCCGTCCACGGAAGCTAGAGGTGGTTTATTGTTGATACCTCTACCTTCGACCTTTTGTTCCGGAGAGTTCTCCCGACGGTCACGGACAACGACCTCTTGTTAGTGGTGTCGCGAGGATCTACACGAAGCGAGAAGATGCAGAACGCCGACCTTCCTTCCGGTACCATGAGGCGGATCTCGAGGGCGAGATCCATTGTTAGTGGTGTCGAATTGTGGCATCCCGCAAAACCACTACTAGAAAATCGCGTTGATTTAGTGCATCGCATCATCATAATCGCATGTCTTGTCTCGGTGCATCAGCATAACATCAGCATGCATCTATTTGTTTGAAACCGTTTTGCTAAAAACCCTAAGTTTGTTTTCTATAATAGCGCCCGTCTTTATTAAAACCCCAAAACCGGGCTTGTCCGGATTAATTATTTTGTCTAGCATCGGTTTGCAAAGTCCGTTTATAAATAATAAAAATTTAAATTATTTTAGTAGGGGCAATGACAGGCCGTATTGACGACCACCCCATATATTCAGATCCCACCCTTATTCCTGACTACCCGAAAACTACCCAACCCTCCTCCACCTCACCCAACCAATGAGGCTGCCACCTCACTTCCTCTCTCCCTCAACCACTCACACACCGCCACATGGCCCTCTCTCTCCCCACCTGGCCACACTCCCCCCCACACACACAACACCACACACGCACACGGATCCAATCCACCAACCACAGCCCTCTTGACACCACAGCCACTCCCTCACCGTGCCCGCCTACAGGACCCACCACAGGCCCCACGTCCCACCTCAGCGTCCTGTTCTTCTCCTACCTTCCTCCAACCCCAGCGCCTCGCGACCACCCCCCTGTTCCCCACCTCCTCGGGCCTCTCCTCTCCTCCAGCCTCCCGCTCTCGCTGTCGCGTAGCTCCGCTGGCCACCGCCCCCGCCATGACAAGCCGCCTACCTCCGCCCGGCTCCCTTCCTCGCTGCCCGCTGCGCGTGTGACACCTCCCCCAACCCCGCTTCTCTGGCGCCCTTTGTAGCCCATCTCCGCCGCCCATGTGGAGCTCTCCCGCCTCATGGTTTCCTACGCCTCCTCCCGCCCGGCCGCGCTTCGCCGCCGCTTCGCCTCCGCTTCGCCCGCCGCCATGCCATCGCCTTGACCGCCCGCCGCCATGCCTCGCCCCCGCTGACCGCTGTCGCCGCTCGACCAGCGTGAACCGCACGCCGCCATACGCTTGTAACCCGCCGCCGCCATCTCCGGGCTTCGCCATTTCCCGCCTCGCCGACCAGCGACTCCCCGGCTACGCCGTCTGCGGGTCCCGTCCCCGCCCGTCGCGGCAGCATCGCCGGCGCTCGCCCGCTCGGCCGTCGAGCCTGCTCCGTTCGACCTTATTGGCCCAAGCGCCCCAGCCTACCTCGCCCCCCAGGCTCGTCTCCGGCGCCTCCCTCCATGCGGCCGACTCCGCCCCCTCCTGTGAACATCCCGAGCCTTCCCGGGCTGGCGTACTGCCTCGCCGCTCATCGCCGGGTCCCGCTTTCGGTCCGTCGCCACAACCTTGCCCCAAAGCTGCACGCCTCGCCCTTGCTGCCTCCTCGCGGAAGAACCCTCCGAGCCGAGCTGCCGGATCTGCCCGGCGACCGTCGTCGCCCGGCGTCACCAAGGTCGCCCGTCCGGCCCTGCGTGGTGCTCGTGCGTGTTTGCGTTGGTGCTTGTGTGTCTTGTACCAAGACCCGTCCCGAAGGCCTCAACAGAACCACAAGAGCTGCATCAAGGGCTGGCGTCACGGTTTCGGTGGAACCCTCAAATGCAAGCCCGCCTCACGAACCCGGAGACCAATCCTCGACACCCGAACGGCGCCAAGGCGACCACGGAGATCGCCAAGAACGCCCGTGCAGGACAAGTTCGCCATCGATATCGAGGCGCCTACGAGGCGACAAGACCGCCACACCGACGCGAGACCCCGAACCCGAGTCCCGAACCGAAGGTCGATCCAGCGCCAGACCTAAACTGCGAGAATGCCAAGATCGCCAGAACAAGATCTCCACCCGACACCGAGTCCCCGACGCGACAAGTGCTTCGTCCCGAACGCCAGGACCGACAACATGCCCCGAGAACCCGGATGCGATAAGATCTACCCCGCTACCGAGAACGTTCCCGCCGAGACCAATCCGTCGAACCCTGGACCCCGAGACCAACCCCGAACCCCGGAACCCCAAGATCGTCGAGACCCCTTAATGTGTGAACCCTCTCCCGCAAACCCTATTTTATAATTGAAATACAACTTGTCGCATAATATTTGTCTTGCATGCATACATTCATGTGGTTTGGGGGCCTTATGCCGATTCACCTAATAATTAAATATGGGGCCCATATGCGGGCAAATCTAGCCTTATATTGGCCTCATTTAAACATGTGTAGCAAACCGGTTCCATCTGTTGCATTGTTAAGCAACATATAATTTGCGGGGTAGATAAATAACTTGAACCACCTAATTAATTGTCGGGACCCCGGTTCCGCCTAATCTGACCTAATTGCATCGCACCTTTGCCATGCCATCCATCATACATGCATCATGCCGATCTTCTGCCGTTGTATTAAATATCGCATCCGGTGTTCATTCTAGTGTTTTGCTTCTTCGCGGATAAGGCCGTTGAGTTGATGTGAGCTTCGCCCCAATCTTCGGATGAACCCTTCGACATGTTTTCAGGCGAGCATCTCCCCCTTTCTACCTATCTTACTTTTATAGTGTTTTATTCCCTCCTGATCTATTGCTATCGGTTGCGATGCTTTAGTTTCATTCCCGTGATATTTCCTGCGACCTCATATTGCCTTGGACACACCCTATTACACATTGTTTGGTAGATAGTTGGACTTAGCGTCGTAGTTGCTTGCTCCGGTCTTGATGTGTGTCGTCATATACCCGATTCTTGATGTATTGCCGCATGTCGATGTTGGAGATGATTCTAGTTTACTTATCGTCACTTTAATTTCTGTTTAACAACTAAAATTGAATAAGCGAGAGGCATCGGTGGGTGATAGATAATATTTGGTTTCCGCCCACTTGTGTCCGTAAGACCCCAAGTACTTGATACTGTTCCTTGATTTATCGCTATCCACATCAGGAGGTATATGGGACCCCGAGGCGAGCTTGATTCATCTTATTTCTTGGGGCCACAAACTAGTTTGAGGTTTTATTTACTATCTGTACTTATGCCATGCTACTTTCGTATTTAAATTGTGCGAGGAGCACCTGCTTTGTTTAGGATCGGGACACGCACAGCGGTATCGACAAGCCCAGCCACACTTTCGGGTTCCCAGTCGTTTACCGCCGTCCACCCAAACCTTGAGGCCGTCTCGGAGTCAGCTAGCTTCGTTACGGAATCTACTTAAGGGGTGGCTCCCTGAAATATTTCTGAATCCTGTGATTGTTCAGTCGTGAAAGCCTCGTTGGGTTTTGATTTGGTTTTTCCGAGGTTGATCGAGCGTGTGTTGCTATTGGTGCACCGCGGGTAAAACTTTCAAAGCCGTGTCGCGGATATGGACGACTTGGAGCACGATTCTCGATCATAGACAAGCATAACTAAAGTTCTTGCTATAAATTTGACTTTATAATGACTAGTAATCAGCTTCACTATAATGGAATGGCTAATTAATACCGCCCACAATTGCTTGTTTGAGTGTAAACTGCGACCATTGTACTGACTAGTAAGTATTGCAACTCCAGCGGAATGGCTAAATAAAAGTACCAACATTCTTTGGGTTTTGGGTTATCTCATGCTAATTGTATCCGATTAGTAAGTCTTGCAACTACAATGGAATGGTTAACTAAAAAGACCTCTGCTTCTTTTATCGGGACAATTATCTATACACGACTAGTAATTACTGCAGCGATAAGCGAATGAGTAAAAGCGCCAGCGGTGTGAGTTCCTCGGTTGACTTCCTCGTTTGGTCTCGAGAAACACCAGGATGGTTTGTTTGGTGTTAGCATCAGGTTGGTTCGGATAGGTCCTTCTTACCCTCTACGATCGGTTGTCTTACCAGAGTCTCTATAGGTTGTCTAGTGCATCTTTGCCGTTGCCGCTCGATCCACCATACCTCGTGTGGCCGACGGCAATTCTAGCCTCGCCGTATTGGCCTCGATCTTGACGCTCCTTCTTTTCCTTTGCCCTTTGTCGGCACCCTTTGTTTAAGCAGGTTTTGAGATCGGCCGTTAGCGAGGTTACCCTTAGGCTTGGCACAGGCGGTTATGGGCGCCATTGGTTATTCTTCAGGGCTCTTAGCCCCATTTGCATCTTGTCCGTCGTCGGACGCTATATCGTTCTTAAGGTGATTTGGATCTTTGTATATTATATCTGTATTCTTGACTCTTTGAGTCGCTGTTATATATATATATTTGTTACATGGGTCCATCGAGGGGCTATGTTGTGTAATGCTATTACTTCGTTTTCCACCCGCACGAAAGTGCCTGGTGGGCACCTTTGAATCGTTTCTATGCGGGTTTGGTGAATTTTGCCCAAACTTGCATAGGTCCGATTCTGAGGGTGTTACACAGCGCGACTACTGGCTTCGTCACGGACTCCCTCACAGATAGCGACGTTTTCCCCGACGAGGACTTCTTCCCGACATGATTTCCCTCTTCCTCGGCGACATGCCCAGCGACGGTTCCAACGCCGGGCGGTTCCACTTCTGCCGTGTACATCTTACATGCGAATCTTGTTCTGATCATATCCAAAGTTTTATGCCTTGCAGTTTGTTTGGCTATATGCCTTATTATGTTTTCGCTATTTCACATGATTAATATTTTGCCTACTATTTTAATCATGTTTTATCTAGCGTTTATTATAGATAATTCGCTTGGTAAATTGCTATATTACTCAACAATCCAAAAACCTTATTTCAGGCAATTTGCCCCAAGTGGCTTTGTTGCTTCTATGAAGCCACCTGTGTTTGAAGGTGTGAATTACAAACGATGGCGTGCGAGCAATGCTGCAGTTTGACCATGAGCTGCTATAACGCCATCTATGGCGCTGAGGGGAACTTAATCCGCTCGAAGCGTTCCAAAACTTGATACCACTTTCAAGGCTGCCTTGATCGGCATCCTGGCGACAATATTGTCGATTCATATCATCATTTAGCAATGGCAAAGATATGTGGGATGCGCTCGAGAGAAATTTGGAGTCTCTAATCTGCGATGAACTGTATGTCATGGAACAATTCTATGACTATAATATGATTGATGACAGCTCCATTGTGGGCGAGCTCATGAATCTGATCACTTGCCGGGGAGCTTGAGCACTTCACTTGTGTGTTAGGACAAGTTTGTTGGGGAGGCATCATTGCCAAACTTCCCAGTCATGGAGGAATTTTGCTACTTCTCTGAAGCACAAGGGACAAGAGTTCTCGTGGCGGATCTCATTGGGACTCTTGATGTGGAAGAGAAGGCGAGAGCAAAGACACACGTGCTCGAAGTGCAGGGAGGTTCTAATGCCAACACAGTGCAGAAAGGAACTTCCAGCCTCACAAGTTCAAGAACAAAGGCAAGTTTGATGACAAAGGAAAGTTCGATGGAAAGAACAAGGCCTCATAGTCCACCGCTTCAAGAAGAAGGCGATAAGAGGAAAGGTGCTTGTCATGTAATGCGGTGATCCTAATCATTGGGCTCTGCTTGTCCCAACCGCTTTGACAAGCGCCAAGATGAAAAGCTGACAAAGGCGCTAATGTTGTCATAGGCGGCGTTGAGATGAAAGATGTTGGGTATGGTATATTATCTCTTGTTCTTTCATTATTTCATTCTCTGATTGGTGGATTGACAGGCGCTAATGTACATATACGTTACGATATTTCCATGTTTTCTTCATATCAGTCGGAGGGACTCAAACCGTGCTGATGGGGAACGGCTCGCATGCTTCTATTCATGGTGTTAATGCGGTCGATCGAAGGTCACTTGAAAGACTGTATGCGCTTTGAAGAACGTGCATCATGTTCCTCAATAAATAAAAATCTTGTTAGCGGATCATTACGTAGTCGAGATGGCTACAAGATTGTATTCGAGTCAATAAATTTGTAAGTATGGAACCTTTATTGGTAAAGGCTATGAATCACGGAGGCTTGTTAGCTTATCTCATCGAGACATTTGTAATAAAGTTGTTAATCATATTTACACAAATTTTGAATCAAATGTCACGCACTCTTGTCTTTGTCATATTAATTTTGGTTGTATGGCGGCTAGCCAAAATGAATTTAATCCTGATTTCTCAACCGTTAGCGATCTAAGTGCCAAGTCTGCGTGCAAGCTAAACAACCTCGCAAGTCACATAATGCCGAAGTGAGAAATTTAACACCACTAGAGCTCATACATTCGATCTTTGTGAGATGAGCGGTGTGTTGACAAAAGGTGGAAAGAAATATTTCATGACTTTGATCGATGACTCTAAGAGATATTGTCATGTGTATCTTCGAAATCAAAATATGAGGCTTTGAGTTTCTTCAAAATCTATAAAATTGAGGCGAAAATCAACTTGATCGAAGATTAAGAGGCTTAGGTCGATCGTGGTGGAGAGTATTTTTCCAGCAGTTTGATTCCTTTGTGAGGAACATGGCATAATTCATGAGAGGGCCTCCTACTCACCCCAGTCAAATGGAGTAGCGAGAAAGAAAGAACCGTACTCTACAGATTTGGTTAACGCCATGTTAGACACATCGGGTCTTTCTAAGGAATGGTGGGGAGGCACTATTGAGCGTGTCATGTCCTAAACCGAGTTCCCACAAAGAACAAAGAAATTACTCCATTCGAAGAATGGGAGAAGAAAAGACTAAAACTCTCTTACTTACGCTTGGGGTTGTTTGGCAAGGTCAATGTACCAATCCCCAAGAAGCGCCAAGCAGACGAAAAACCATTGATTGTGTTTTTACGGGCTATACTTTTCATAGAATTGGTTATAGATTATTGATAGTAAAATCTGAAGTACACGACATTCATGTCGGTACAATCATGGAGTCGTGATGACTTTCTTTGAGGATATCTTTCCAATGAAGGATAAACCTAACTCATGAAATCCGAGATACCTAGTTCATCTAATCAGAATTTGCTATATTCTACGAACCTACCATTAGATTGAACACTCACGAAAGTCCTAAGGAGGATGATAATGAAATTCCTAAAAGGAGCAAGAGACAAAGGGCGCAAAGTCTTTTGGTGCTGATTTCATTGTGTACCTTGTGGATGACACTCCACTTCCATTTGAAGCTTATGCATCTCACGATGACTACTAGAAGGAAGCTGTTCATAGTGAGATGAATTCCATCTTAGCTAATGAAACATGGGAGATCCTTGATCGTCCTTATGGGTGCAAACACATCGGATGTAAATGGGTGTTCAAGAAGAAACTAAGGCCTGATGGTACTATTGAGAAGTACAAAGGCAAGGCTAGTGGCCATGGGTTATACCCAAAGGAAGGTGAAGACTTCTTTGACACTTACTCACATGTAGCAAGGTTGAACACCATTCGAGTACTACTTTCTCGCTGCCTCACACGGTCTTCTCGTTCATCAAATGGGCGTTAAGATGGCTTTCCTAAATGGAGAGTTGGATGAGGAAATTTATATGGATCAACGAGATGGTTTTGTAGTAAATGGTCAAGAAAGAAAAATTGTGCAAGCTCCGAAGTCTTTGTATGGTCTTAAACAAGCACCTAAGCGTTAGGGCACGAAAAATTTGATAAAACCTTAACCGATGCGAGGCTTTGTTGTAAAGGTGACAAGTGTGTATACTATCGCCATGGTAGGGTGAGAGTCATCCTTTGTTTGTATGTTGATGACATGCGATTTTGAACCAACCTTAATGCAATTAAGGAGGTCAAAGATTTCTTATCTCGTTCCTTTGAGATGAAGGATGCAGGAGTAGGCGATGTCATCCACGAACATCAAACTATTGAGAGATGATGATGGTGGGATTACACTGCTTCAATCCCACTATGTGGAAAAGATCTTGAGTCGTTTCGGGTATAGCGACGTCAATTTTTCTCCTACACCATATGATCCTAGTGTGTTGCTTCGAAAGAATCGAGGAAATGCTAGATATCAACTAAGGTACTCTCAAATCATTGGCTCGCTTATGTATTTAGCTAGTGCCACGAGGCCTGACATCGCCTTTGCTGTAAGCAAACTCAGTCGATTTGTTTCAAATCCAGGAGATGATCACTGGCATGCTCTTGAGAGAGTTATGCGATATCTAAAAGGCACTACGAGATATGGCATACACTATACCGGGTACCTGTGGCATCCCGCAAAACCACTACTAGAAAATCGCGTTGAATTTGTGCATTGCATCGTCATCATCATGCATTGTTTGCCAAAACTATTTCGCAAAAACCAGATTTGTTTTCCAAACGCCCCATCTTATTCTAACTCCAAAACCCGGGGCTCCGGAGTATTTTGTTTTGCCCGAAATCGGTTTGCAAAAACCTTGTTTGTAATAAATAAAATTATTAATTATTTTGGCCGGGGCAGTCGGACGGGCAGACCAGCGACGACAGCCCATTTTACAAGCGGTCCACCTATCTCGCCCATCTAATCCTAAACTCACCCAGATTTCTACCCACCCCCTTGGCCACATCGCTCCCACCTATCGTTCGCCACCTCTAACCCCTTCCTCACCCAACCAAACCTTGCCACGTGGCCCATCCTCTCCCTCTCTCTCCTTCCCTCGCCACCTGCCACTTACACACAGACACAAACCCACACCCCACACCCCACATACTGCTGCGCCCCACGCCTGGCCACAGCCCACCCACCCTGTGGCCAGCCTGCGCTGGCCCCACCGGCCGACCCGCAGCCCCTGTTCCTCTTCTTCCTTCCTCTCCTCGCTCAAAGCTCTCCCTTGTCCATGCCCCGCGCATCCAGGCCCCACCCGGCCCCATGGCCCTCTTGCAGCCCGCCGCCTTGCTTCGCCCTCTCCTCCCTGCGCCCGCTCCGCCCGCGACCACCTCACGCCACCTCCCTCTGCAGCTGCAGCAACATCGCCCACCTTCGTCGCCGCCGCGCGCCCACCATGACCTCGCCCCGCCTCCCCCTGGGCTCACAGCTCCGCCTCACCCTCCGCCTTCCGCCTCGCGTGCTCCGTGAACCCCTCCGCCTCCCGTGCCACGTCCCAGGCTCCCGAAGCTCCTCCGGCCGCCCCCTTCCTCGCGGAGGTCCTCTCGTCGCCAACCCCTCCTCCCTGCAGTCCACCGCCCGCCATGGAGCCGCCTCCTCCAGTGCCCCTCGCCCGGCCGTCGCGCCCACCATCTCGGTGCCGCCGCCAGTTCCGAGCCGCCACCGGGCGACGACCTACCCTCCCAGTCTGGCGGCCACCGCCTCTCTGCGCCAGCCAGCAGCTTGCTCCATTCAGCCGCTTCCACGTTGCCGCGCGTAGCAGCGTCCGGCCCGCTGAGCCCGACCTGCTCCGCGCTGGCGTCCCCGCGTCTCCGCCCCTCACTGCCGCTGAGCCCGCCAGCTCGCGGCACTGCGTCGGCGTACTGCCTCTCCGCCTCAGGGCCGCCGCCGCTCACGGCCCCTGCTCCCCGGAAGCTTCTACCTCTGCGCCTCTTCAACAAACCCGGCCTTCGTCACAAGACGTCGTCCGCCGTCGCTGGTGAGCCGTGCGTGCCCGACCGCCCTTGTAATCGCCCGCGTTATGCACGAATCCCGTTCACGCGTGTGTTGGCGCCGCCAAGCCCAATCGAAGATCAAGGTCTTCGCTACACGGTAGCACCGGCAAGACCGGCTCGATGCCGAGGTTTCGAAGGAGGTACATGTACATGGTGCCACCCAAGATCTTCATCACGGATCCGAACCCAAGACACCGAGTTCTCCATGAACACCAAGACCGTCGACACCGAACCCGGATGGCGCCCTACTCCAAGATTTGCTTCCGGATTCGACGCCCGAGGCCACCGAAGATGTAAACGCCAAGGCCCGAACCCGATGGCGCCCGGTCACAAGATCTACATCACGGACGCAACACAGACGCGGAGAACCAGGGGCGCCAAGCACTCCGCCCGGACACCAAGTTCTTCACCCGAAGACAAGTCCGACCGCAATGCCGACAAGATCTGCATGCGACAGAACGGCACGACCGGAAGATCCGATGAACCCGACATCGAACCAAGTCGATCCGAACGCCAGAACTACCCGACCGAGGCGGACCGATCGCCCTCGGCGTTACAAGCCACCTTCCGGTTGCGTCGACAGGACCTACCCGATGGTGAGAATGATCGCCAAGATCGAACCCTAGACCACAGGGCCCGAGATCGAACTCCGTCGAACCACGAGACCGACCCGAACCGGAACCCCAAGATCGTCGAGACCCCTCAACGTGTGAACCTCTTCCCGAAACCCTAATTTCATAATATAATACAATTGTTGCACATCAAATCATTCATCTCGCATGCATATCATGTGGTTTGGGGGCCTTATGCCGTTTCACCTAATAATTAAATATGGGGCCCATATGCGGGCAAATCTAGCCTTATATTGGCCTCATTTAAACTTGTGTAGCGAACCGGTATCTTATCTTGCTTTGTTATAACAACATTTAATTTGCGGGGGTTTTAAACAACTTGAACCATATATTAATCGTCGGGACCCCGGTTCCCTTAATTTGACCTAATTGCATCGCCCTTGCCACGCCATACATCATACATGCATCATGCCGATCTTCTGCCGTTTTATTAAATATTGCATCCGGTGTTTCTTCTAGTGTTTTGCTTCTTCGCGGATTGGACCGTTGAGTTGATGTGAGCTTCGCCCCGATCTTCGGGAAAAAACCTTCGACAATGTTTTCAGGCGAGCATCTCCCCCTTTCTACCTATCTTACTTTTATAGTCTTTATTCCCTCCTGTTGTTCCATTGCTATCTGTGTTGCGATGCTCTAGTTTCCGTATCCGTGATATCCCCTGCAGCCTTATATTGCCTTGGACACACCCTATTACCTGTTGTTTGGTAGATAGTTGGACTTTAAGCGGCGTAGTCGCTTGCTCAAATCTTTGTTGCGTGTCGTCATATGCCACGATTCTCGATGAATTGCCGCATGTTGTTGTTGGAGATGATTCTAGTTTTACTTATTGTCACTTTATTTTTCTGTTTAACAACTAAAATTGAATAAGCAGGCATCGGTGGGTGATAGATAATATTTGGTTTCAGCGCCCACTTGTGTCCGTAAGACCAGTACTTGATTCCTTCCTTGTTTTTGCGCTATCCACATCCGGGAGGTATATGGGACCCCCGAACGAGCTTGATTCAGTCTTATTTCTTGGGGCCACAAACTAGTTTGAGGTTTATTTACGATCTGTACTTATGCCATGCTTTCTTTGCTTTATTTACGTTTGTGCGACGATAGCACCTTTGTCTTGATTTAGGATCGGGACACGATTCTGCGGTGTCGACAAGCCCGTTTGGGGGTTCCCGATCGTTCCTGCCGTCCACCCGACACCTTGAGGCCGTCCGGGCTTGTCACTCCGTTATGGATTCTACTTAAGGTGGCCTCAAATATTTCTGAATCTGTGATTGTTCAGTGAAAGCCTCGTTGGGTTTTGATTTGGTTTTTCCAGGGTTGATCGGCGTGTGTTGCTATTGGTGCACCCGGCCGGGTAAAACTTAAGCCGTGTCCGCGGATATGGACGACTTGGAGCACAGTTTCTTGATCATAGACAAGCATAACTAAAGTTTACTGTTATAAATTTGACTTATAATGACTAGTAATCAGCTTCACTATAACGGAATGGCTAATTAATACTGCCCACAATTGCTTGTTTGGTGGTCGCTTGCGACAAATGTATCTGACTAGTAAGTATTGCAACTACAACGAATTGGCTGAATAAAAGTACCAACAACTGCTGGGTTTTATGGGACATCTCATGCTACTCATATCTGATTAGTAATTGATGCAACTATAACGGAATGGTTAACTAAAAGTGCCTACTGTTTACTTTATCAGGATGGTTACCTTAACCTGACTAGTAATTGCTGCAACGATAACTGAATAAATAACACTGCCAACGGTGTGAGTTCCTCGGTTGACTTCCTCGTTTGGTCTCGAGGGGGAAACACCAGGATGGGTTTGTTTGGTGATAGCTTCAGGTTGGATCCGGATAGGGCATTCTTATCCCTCTCGATAGCCCGGTTGTATCGAGTCTCTATAGGTTGTTTAGTGCATCTTTGCTGCACGCTTGATCCACCATACCTATGTGGCGAGACCGCCGGTCTAGCCTCGCCGTGTCTTGGCCTCGATCACGCCTCCTTCTTTGTTTTTACCTTTGCCCTTTGTCGGCACCCCTTTTGTTAAGCAGGTTTTGAGATCGACGCCGTTAGCGGTTACCCTTCCGCTTTGGCGGCGGTTATGGGCGCCTTGGTTATTCTCACGGGGCTCTTAGCCCCATTTGCATCTTGTCCGTGGCGGGACGCCTATCGTTTCAAGGTGATTTGGATCTTTGTATATTCTATACGTATTCTTGACTCTTTGAGTCGTTATATATATCTTCTTACGTGGGTCCCATCGAGGGGCGTTGTGTAATGTTATTACTGTTTTCCACCGCGAAAGTGCTGGTGAGCACCTTTGAATCGTTTCTATCTTGGGTTTGGTGAATTTTGCCCAAACTTGCATAGGTCGATTCGAGGGTGTTACAGTGGTATCGAGCTAGCGATTCGCGATACCCAAGTCCAACTGAGGATAACCTAGCTAACGGCCAAGTAGAGTGTCAAAACTATTTTGGAAAATCGGTTGGATAGTTACGATTAGGTCGATTTTATTCCTTACCCTCCGGCTATTCTCCTCTTACCCTGCGTTTTTTAACCTACCCTCTTATCTTTTCTTGAGTCCGGGATTTCGTGGATGGGTTTCGTCGTACCTTGAGGTTTCGCATTCTTCCTTTTAACGGAGGGCTACGATCATCGATCCGCAACTTGTCATTGTACCCTTCCTCCGATCTTTTGTTCTTGATCTCTTTATCCATATGTGTTCCTTGGGATATCCGGTGTCGTTGAAAAACATAAGAAGGACGAGCTTTGGTGAAGTTGGAGTATACCTTGAGCATGTGTTGTTCATGCCAATGGAACCATCGGAACCTAATCATTGTGTCATTCATACGATTCTGCGCATCATCCCTTTGTTAGGATACCACCTATGAAGATCGTCGGTCTAAATCTCGAGGTTGGGCTACGATTCCCTAACCATGTGGAGAGTTGATAGTTTGGGCGGGATGGATTGATCACCCTACAGGCTCTTCTGCATTCGGCACATCGAGTGGTGGATCAATGTAACTTTTCCTCTTCTAGCGGAAGTTAGGGGTGGCTTTATTTGCGATACCTCTACCTTTGACCTTTTGTTCGGAGTGTTCTCTCGACGATCAGCAACGACCCTTTGTTGGTGTCGCCGATTTCAAGATGGAGAGTGAACCCTCGTTAGTGGTGTCGTGAAGATCTACACGGTGAGGAGGCCAGTCGCCGACCTTCCTTCCGGTACCGGAGGCGGATCTCGAGGCGAGATCCTTTGTTAGTGGTGTCAATTGTGGCATCCCGCAAAACCACTACTAGAAAATCGCGTTAATTTGTGCATTGCATCGTCATCATCATGCATTGTTTGCCAAAACTATTCGCAACCAGATTTGTTTTCCAAACGCCCCATCTT
Source organism: Avena longiglumis (assembly GCA_030063025.1). Taxonomy (NCBI): domain Eukaryota; kingdom Viridiplantae; phylum Streptophyta; class Magnoliopsida; order Poales; family Poaceae; genus Avena; species Avena longiglumis. The sequence goes on along the minus strand of CP125978.1, from coordinate 365,257,981 downwards.
ATTCTAACTCCAAAACCGGGGCTCCGAGTATTTTATTTTGCAAATCGGTTTGCAAAAACCTTGTTTGTAATAAATAAAATTATTAATTATTTGGCCGGGGTCGGACGCCAGCGACGAACCAACCCCCAGATTTTACAAGCGGTCCACCTATCGCCCATCTAATCCTAAACTCACCCAGATTTCTACCCACCCCCTTTGGCCACATCGCTCCCACCTATCCTTACGCCACCTCGCCTAACCCTTCCCTCACCCAACCAAACCTTGCCACGTGGCCCATCCTCCCCTCTCTCCTTCCCTCACCCACTCCCCGCCCAAAGACACGCTACACACACCAGACACACAAACCCACACCCACACACCCCCACATACACCGGCCATTGGCCCCACGCCTGTGGCCACACCTGGCTCACTCCACCAAGGTGGCCTCAAGGCAGTGCCTTCGGCCCCCTGGGCCTCCCACCGGGCCGATCTCCCCGGGCCTGGCCCTGCTCCTCTTCTTTTCCTTCCTTCCTCTGTTTTCCTCACGCTGGCAGCACCAGCTCCGTCGCCCCACCTCAAGAAATTTCACAGCCGCTTTCCCGGCCTCTGTCACACACACTTCCAGCCCCCTCTCCTCCCTCAAGGCCTCCGCCACGACCGTGACTCAAGACCACGCTTACCTCCCCCACTCCGAGTCACACACCGACTGGGCACGCTGGTCACGGCTACAAGCCAACATACTCCCCTCAAGGCTCCTGCTTCCTTCCCCAGGTTCGCCACACACTTCACCTCCGCTTCTTCCGCTTCACAGAGCCCAAGGGAATCCCTCCGCTCACGTAAGGCTGCCCCTACAGCTCCTCTGCTCCGCCACGCCCCCCTTCTTCTCACCGGGAGGGTCCTCAAGTCTTACAGAACCCTCCTCCCCCAGCCCACCGCTGAGCCTCCCTCCTCTGAAGGTTTCTCCCCTGGCCATTGCATACCAAGAGCCTCCGGCAAGGCCACACCAGTCTCCCCCGAGCCGCTTACTCATGACGACCCACCTCCTGAGGCTCCATGGCCACCGCCTCAAGGCTGCATTGCCATCCGGCCTCAAGCCGCCTCTCACTGGCCGTGACTCACAAGGCGTCTCATTGCCGCCCGCTTCTGAGCTCGACCAGCCACTGCGCTGGGTTCTCATGTCTGGCCCCTCACTGGCTCAAGCTGACAGCACTTCTGTCAGCTGAGCCTGCCTGGCCTGCCTGAAGGTTGCAGGTCCAAGGCTTTCACCGCTTTGGGTCAGCCTTCTACTGTCACCAAGGCCTCTTGCTGAAGCTTCTACTCACGCTTCTTCAATAAGTTGACGCTTTTCAAGGCTCATAAGGACGCTTGTCTGCCCCACGATCGCGTGCTGTGGAGCCTGTGCCCCGACCGCCTTGTAACGCTTCTCGGCGCTATGCTCCCGAATCCTGCTCCACGCTGCGGTGTCAGCTTGCTCAAGCCCAATCGAAGATCAAGGTTCAAGACACGGTAGCTTACCGGCAAGACCGCCTACGCTTTCGAGGTTTATGGCGAGGTAGTATGTACATGGTACCACCCCAAGATCTTCTTCATCACGGAGTCCGAACTCCTAAAGATAATCGAAGTTCTCCATCGAACACCAAGACCGCCGACACCGAATCCTGATGGCGCCTTACCTCCAAGATTTGCTTCCCGGATTCACGCCCCGAGGCCACCACGATGATGTGGAAACGCCAAGGCTCGGAATTCGGATGACGCTTTGCCTCACAAGATCTATATCACGGATTTAACACGGACGCCGTGAGAACCTGGTGGACGCCAAGCACTACCGACACCAAGTAAGTTCTTCACCCCGGCGATAAGTCCGATCACACGGTAATCGGATAAGATCTCGGTAGATGCGCTAAGAACGGCAATCGACCTCGAAGATCCGACATGAACTCGGAGATCGTAACCAAGTCCGGATCCGAACGCCAAGAACTACCCCGACCAGGGCGATTCTCGATATGCTTCTCGACGCCAACTAAGCCTGCGCTCCCGGCTACAAGCCAGATTCCACCCCGATGGTCGAGGAATGATACGCCAAGATCGAATCCCTTGCACCCCGGCTGGGGCCCTTAGACCCAACTCCGTCTGAACTCCCCGAGATTCCACTCTGGGATCCCTGAAACTCCTCAAGATCGTCGAGACCCCCTCTAACGGTGAATCCCCTCCTAAACCCTAATTTCATAATATAATACAATTGTTGCACATCAAATCATTCATCTCGCATGCATATCATGTGGTTTTGTATTTCATGCCGCTTCACCTAATAATTAAATACGGGGCCCATATGCGGGCAAAATTCCAGTTTTCATATTGGCCCCATTTAAACTTGTGTAGTTAACCGTATTCTTATCTTTTGCTTTGTTATAACAACATTTAATTTGCGGGGTTTTTAAAACAACTTGAACCATATATTAATTGCCGTCGACCCCGTTCCCCTTTAATTTGACCTAATTGTATCGCTCTTTGCCACCGCTTCATACATCATACATGCATCATGCCGATCTTTCCGCCGCTTTATTAAATATTGCATCCGTGTTTCTTCTAGTGTTTTGCTTTTTCAAGCGATTGGACCGGTTGAGTTGATGTGGAAGCTGGCCTCCGATCTTCGGAAAACCTTCGACAATGTTTTCAAAGTAGCGATTACCCCCTTTCTACTCTATCTTACTTTTTATAGTCTTTATTCTCCTCCGTTGTTCCATTGCTATCTGTGTTATGTATGCTTCTAGTTTCCGTGATCTCGCGATATCCCCGCAGCTCTGATATATTGCCTTTGGACACACCGCATATTACCTGTTTGGTAGATAGTCGGACTCTATGGCTGTCGAAGTCGCTTGCTCAAGTGCTGTTGGCATGGTCGCCATATGCCACAGCTTGCTTCATGAATTGCCGCATGTTGTTGTTGGAGATGATTCTAGTTTCACTTTATTGTCACTTTTATTTTCTGCTTAAGTAATAACTAAAAATTGAATAAGCAGAGGCATCGGTGGTGATAGATAATATTTGGTTTCCTTTAACTTCTACTTGTGTCCCGTGAAGACCCGGTAGTACTTGGATTCCTGCTCCTTGTTTTTATGCCGCTATCCACATCCGAGGTATATGGGACCCCCCGAATCCGAGAAGCTTGATTCAAATTATTTCTTGGGGCACAAACTAGTTTGAGGTTTTATTTACTTATCTCAGCATTGGTGCTATGCCATGCTTTTACTGGGCTTATTTACGTTTGCCAGCGACAGATGTATAGCACACTGCATCGCTTTAGGATCGGGACATCGATTCCTGCTGGTGTCGATACAAGCCCCGCTTGGGGTTCCCAAATGCTCACAAATTATTCACCCAAAGACTTTTGAGGTACAGTCTTCGAGCTTGTCTGAATTCGCTATGGGATTCTACTTAAGGGTGGCCCCTCGAAATATTTTCTGAACTTCGTGATTGTTTCAGTCGTGCAGAAAGCCCTCTGGTTTTGATTTGGTTTTTCCGGTGGTTGATCGAGCGTGTGTTGCTATTGAGCACCCTGCCGGGTAAAACTCCTTCAAAGCCGTGTCCGCTGGATATATGACCTACTTGGGAGCATGTCAGTTTCTTGATCATAGACAAGCATAATTCAAAGTTTATCAAGTAGTAAATTTGACTTATAATGACTAGTAATCAGCTTCAATTATAACGCGAATGGCTAATTAACAACGCCCCACAATTGCTTGTTATTGGTGGTCGCTATATAGCAAATGGTATCTCGACTAGTAAGTATTGCAACTACAACGAATTATCGGTCAATAAAAGTACCAACAACCGCCGGTTTTATGGGACATCT